>LR812531.1:23043636-23592326 GCA_903798195.1 Danio kyathit | reverse complement strand
TTAATATTAAAGTAAGCCTCAAGCACAATAACCAAAAGAAGTCTAAACAAATAAATATGCTGCACTACAAAGTTATTTACAGTCAAACAGCCTTTTCCCCCCACTATTAAAACTCCTCAACACACAAACACAAGTCTCATTCCCCTCAGGAAAGCTAGAGGGCCCACTTGAAAAAAAGAGCACAGCTCCCACAATCACTCCGGCAAACATTAAAAAGCTAATTATCCAGGGAACAAAAGTGCCAGTTTATTTTCACTTAACACAATTAGTCATAAACTGCATTTTGAGTTGTTAATCCAAGCCAGCTCCCATTCTCTGCCAATTATTCATAGTTGCATATTCATGCCGGCCGCATTCAAAGTTTCAAAGCGAATGCATTTTTTTAATGCGGTTGTGCGAGCGTTAATCACCCCACCCACACACACTGCATGGATTAGCCGTTCAGATAGAGTCAGTATCAGACCCGAACGCCAAGTGCTGGCTTTAATGTATATAGTGTTGATTCTCTTACAGTGGTGAGTGGCTAGGTGCTGTTCTCTCTTCACATCAGTCTAATCCACGCGCAGAGTGGGTGGTAATTAAATGATTAGCAAAATATAGAAATATTTAATGCGTCTTGCCTTTTATTCACTAAGCATCAATGCGGCCCCTTGAAGTGTCACAGGAGCTTGAAATGCTCAAAATCAAATTGGCTTGACATTCTGTTTCAGATGCTTGAAACTAATTCATATCAACTCTGTCAACACGTGACCCCGACAACCACTGATTTTAATTATAGTCCTGAGATTTACAAGCTCACAAGTAGGACTCAAAATGTATGCTTCGCCACACCTGCCAGTGGCTGATGACTTTACTGACCATGAATATGCTTTACCTGCAGTGAAACTGTATGTGAATTATATAAAAGATACATATCGTGAAAATCTGACTTTTTATGTCTTTAAGTGCTATAAATAGATCTAGGCGTATCTACCAACTCTGCAAAATCTGAAAAAGGCTAACCCAGTAACTTTGTTTTGGTAAGCATTTCTCTTTAAGGATGTGGAAAAACAAGCTGTTCATATTTCTCACTTTTATCTTATTACACATTAGCTTTCCTCAATCTGCACATTTCCACCCATGGCACTAGTTCTGTTTACTCACTGTAGCAGATGGAGACTTACAGTGACTGTGCCAGGAAAAACATTAGAAATGTACTATTATTGGATTTATCAATTAGTGCTCTCCATAGACTCAGACATTTAAGGGTGTACTCACACTATGCTTTCCGAACCGTGCCCAGGCCCATTTCCCGGATCGTTTGAGAAGTGTGAGTGCTCTGAATCGGGCTCAGGCACGGTTTACTTGGGTGGCCCTGGCCCTGTTGGAAGAGGTGGGCCTGAGCGCGGTTCACTTGGGCTCACACTTGGGTACACTTGCAGTGTGAGTGCAAGCGTGCCTGAGCCCGAAACTGAAATCGAGACATGACTTTTAAAGGAATGTTTGATATGGATAAATTAATCATTCGTACTGTTCAATGAACGCAAACTGTCGTAGTTTATTAAAGACGCAAACCCCTCACTGCACGACAGCTGCACCTTCAGCAAACCTCTTAATTCCTGCAGCACGAGGACTTTATGATTGTTTATAAGCGTCAAAAGTGGCTGATCTGTTCGGCGAAATATTTGACTGTCAATAAAATAAGTTCTTAATTACTATGTTTCCATCCACCTATTTTATGCTCATTTTGAAATATTGCAGTTAATATGCTTCATGGAAATTTTGAAAATATGAATAAAACTTATGTGCACAACTGAATATGGATAAACTCTCAGAAAAGACAAAATGTACATAAACTACGATGGTAACACATTTACTGAATAAAGCATAAGCATCAAATAGAAAGATTTTGTATTGCACAGATTATGTGATAACAATAATGATGGCTTTAATGGACAGACTAGCAGACTGACCAGATTGTAAAACATCTGAAATGTTGTTTTGGTCATTCTAAATGCACATAGCTAAAGTCTGTCATCAAAGTGGTTCAGTATTATTACCTCCCAAAACTGGCTTGAGCAGCTGCACTCCCCAAAGAGTGGTCTCACACCTTCAAAACACTTCTTTGGATGGAAACATAGTTAACGTTTATTTGTACAGTTATTTGTTTAATTTATTCTAATCTCACATGATTGATCTGCATTATTCATTATGCATTTACAGGTAACATGATGCTTTCTATAAAATGTACTGTATATATGTCATCTTATAACAAATTAGGAAGCAAAGCTAACTGTCTATTAAAAATACACAAGACTATATACTGTATATTATATATTAAGGCTGGTTTATACGTCTGTGTCGAGTGATCGGCATGACCCACGCTGCCTGCCTTGCGCGTTGTTGTGCATTTATACTTCTGTGCACTGTTTGTGTTGCTCTGCAATAACACTTCCAAACCGCTAGCTGGCCGTAGGTTATGTTATGTTCCTCTGCATCGAGTTTCTTCGCGGGTGTTTTGTTTTTTCTGAACGCTACCTTAATGTACAAGTAGCTCAAACTCGCTCATTCAGAGGTGGGAACCAGCGGACGTGCAACAACATTAATCATAACATAAACACAAAACAACAGTTTCCATCTGGAGCTCCTTGATGTGACTCAACACTTGTAAACACAGGTTTGCACGGCTCTTGGTCCCGCCCACATTGGTCACAGTTAACAAGCCAATCAATCACAGAGCTTGCGCTATGCGGTCAGCATCATATCAGCCACGATGAGGGTTATGCGACCGTGCCGGACCAAACATGTGCGCTTAACGCAGAAGTATACTGTAAATCAGCCTTTATCCTACTAGCACAGGCAGTTTTTATTTAAAATATTCTATCATTTAATATATAATAACCCTTCATAGATACTGTATATACACTAGATATCACATAGGGACCCTGAGCATGCGTCAATAGCGCCGCCACATTTGTACAGTGCTCCTACGACAAAAATCATTCAACCTCGCTAGTCAAGACAGTGTGTCAATGTAAAGATGCTGGACTTTAGCGCTTTGTACGGATGTAGTTACGAGCAAACAAAGAAACACAGCACAAGATTTCATAGGTAAGATTTCGTTATTTACATTTTGTATGTTATAAACTTTTGTGCTTAACAA
The DNA here is from genome assembly GCA_903798195.1 of Danio kyathit. NCBI lineage: Eukaryota > Metazoa > Chordata > Actinopteri > Cypriniformes > Danionidae > Danio > Danio kyathit. Next base: position 23,589,184 of record LR812531.1, on the reverse strand, counting down.
GTAATGTTATTTATGATAATACAGTCACTTACTGCATTCACCATAAGGCAAAGGAGCACCAACTCGCACTAAATTCTAGGCTTATGCTAGTTTTGTTGAATAAAGTAAGAAAACAATGTAAATTAAATATGACAACAAGACGCTGCGGTGCTAGAAACTCGTATCATTGTCGGCTAAGTGAACGAGTCATTCATAACGGGGATTCATTCACAAACGAATCGATCCCTCCGTCAGAATGAGAAGTGAAAGTAAGAGAGGGGGTGTGTTTCAGGACTAGTGATTAGATCAAATTAAGCAGGGAGGGAGGTAAATTACATTTACATGCACACAAACACACACTCTTTGTCAGCAATGCCCGTGCGGTCCCATCCATCAATGTAGAAAAGTGATGTAAAATAATAATTTTTCGTAATTTCAAAAATATTATTTAAATACTGACCGCCAGGAAAACTCCTGATCATAAATATATGTGTATATGTGTAAATCTCTGGCTTTGGATGGCCACAGTTCTCCACTGCACCTTGGTCCCGCATCATTTCAAAGGAGCGTGACCCTGTACTAAAATGGCGGCTCTATTGACGCATTCCTTCTAATAGACAACAGCAGGGTAGGCGACATCTATATATCTATGATAACCCTTTAACAAACAGTATAATTCTTCTTCACAATAATAATAAGAACCAATACTTAAGATTTAAACTATAAAATAACGTATAACTACCAATAAGGGGTGATGTGCGCTGAGAAGTACTCTCCATTAAACAGCAGAAGAAGAAAGAAGACTGTGGCATGCTACTTTTTGGCTTCTGTTTCCATGGGGACTCATGGTTTTGATGTTCTGTTGAGAATGTCCTATGTGTGAATACCAGCTTTAAAGGTTAATCAACCCAGAGTTCAGGGTTTAGCAGATGGTAAGATCACATTGCTTTCTGGAATACACACCTGAACTTGAATGTTGTTAGATTTATCCTGTCAGGATAATTCATAAACATACATGAACAGTAGAAACAAGTGACAGACTTTTACCTTTTCTGCAAAGATAAAAGAATGGTTGCAGGAATTTGCTTGTTTTGTTTGTTTCTGGATTATCAGAATAATGCATACAGGGCTCCACCTTCATTCTGAAAATGTACCAACTCATTTGCATTAAAGGCACACATACAAAAATGGTAAGTTTTTGCTCACATCTAAATGAAAACTTCAGATACTTTAGATATTGTGGACACCAAATTGATTTGACATCTTATGGAAATAGGCATGAAATGTGATTTTTAAAGCTGCAGGGTAAACGTTTGGCCTCTTTGTTGCCATGTCTGTCTGAAACATGCAATTGCCGTTATTAAGTAAGGGATAATGTATATCCAGCTGGTTGTTTTCACATAATAAAACACGACAGGCTTATCAGCAGTCAGCACAAAGCAGTGGGCTGTGGTATAAGACTAAAGGGCTTTATTTTGCAAGAAAATTTGTTCTTGGCAAATAGCTGGATGCAGCCTACTAGTGGTCAAGATGATTCGTAGAACCCGAATGACTCTGTGTTTTTAGTTTGAGCAGTTTTATCTATAGAAATAATATACTGTACCTTGGAATGTTGTGATTGACCAATTAAAATCAAGTATTCCACAGAGCCATGTAATAATTACGCTAAGCATTTAGTGGGACCCGAACTGTTCCAAGACCCGGAAAATGAGAGGGGTGCAGCTGCAAGCTGAACTGCATGTAATGCTTTTAATGTGCATGCTTAACCCCGCCCCTTACCCTATCCCTCACAGTGATGTCATTAGCATGTTTAAGTCTGCATTCAGATACTATTGCTGAAAACATTGATATCATGAGCTGTCCATCAAATGACATAATGTAATTATAAACCCTGTCTTTGCAATGGCTTAAACCAAATTGAATTCTAAGGCACTGTTGGAAGTAAAAAAAAAAAAGTTACAAGTAACCATATATTAATTTACATTGGGATTAGCAAGTGTTAATTTTAGCATCTAAAATATAGCATTAATGTTAAAATATCAGAATAAGACGTGTGCGCTATCATCTTCAACATTTGGAGGCCACATTTCTCTTCTGTATTGTTTGATGACACCACATTGCTGCTGTCTCTTCATCTTGGACTTCTTGATTCACCTCTTAAGGTCATAAACCTCAATGTGTCAGTCAAACTTGTCTAAGGAGCATAATGTCATCTTGGTAACCTTTAGTGTTAAGATATGATTTTTTTTTATAATGCAATCACCTCTCTGATGAAAGATGCCCTTTGTTCAGCCAGCAAATATACAAATAATGTTTGGCTAATGATACCAAAGTCTTTTTTTCTCTTTTTTTTTTTTTGGCATTCATTGCTATTGTTTGAAATATTCAAATTTTTTGTAAAATATTACAAAAATAAAGGTTCATTGTCAAAAAGTAGTTGCTGCTTTTGATTTTTAGAGTCATTTCAACTATTCAGGTAATTAAGGTCTACATTATCATTAAGTTGAGTCTCATATAAAAGTCTAAAAGTTGCCTCTTTCTCTCATTGTGTATTACTTTAATCTATGTCCGGTCATTTCTGACATGGCTGTGTGAGATTTGCCAGTTTTGTTGATTCTGAAGTGTCAGAATAGCATGTTATAAAGAGTAGCCTACAGAAAAATACTACACATACATTGATATCTAAAGTCAAATTTTGAGCCTCAAGTTCATTGTCCATTCTGTGACACCAAACAACTTCCCTGAGCATCAGTGTCCATCAGTTGTCCTCTTCAAAATCTTCACAAATATCACATGAGCTTACACTTAGTCATGCCTGATCAGCTCGTTACTTCTTTCTTATAAGTTTATGACAGTGCTCTGTGTATATGCTATCAGGATATTATGTGAAACACAAGCTATTTTTACTGGATGAGATTTCTGTTTGTCATTCTGACAGCTTATAGTGAACAAACTTATTCACTACGTTGCTTTTTCTTCTTCTTTAGGATTTATTGGTCATTGGCAAATAACTTCTGATGCTTTACCGCCATCATCTGGAAGGGAGTGTTGAACAGAATGTCTGATTTATTACACAATTTAAAAATTCCATAAGAATCACGCACTGGTAGCCAGTAATTGTGCTTATCAACCACAAGAGGAGCCATTCATTTTTATTTATATAGCGCTTTACAATGTAGATTGTGTCAAAGCAGCTTAAGTTAAATTTAAACTGTCAGTCCAGTTTTTAGAGATGAAGTTCAGTTCAGTTCAGTTCAGTGTGGTGTTTTTAACTGCTGAAATCCAAACACTGAAGAGCAAATCCATCGATGCACAGCTCCACAAATCGCAAACAAGTGGCGACAGTGGTGAGGAACAAAACTTCACCAATTGACGAAAGTGAAGGCAAAAAAAAGTTACAGGGTTGATTTAATAATTCTGCAAATATCAGAGCAAATGTTCATCTTTAGAATTATTTTGTATAGCTACTTACATAGTCTTACATAGTTGTTTAAACAACCTCTCAGGCACCAAACGCAAGATAGCATGACAATGTTTGTTACTGTGTGTGGTTCTTTGCAACACTGAGGTGCAACATATTTACTATGAGGGGGAAAAGACATAAAGTGGTGCCTCAGTTTTACAGAAATTATTATTTTTATTATTTATATGTCCCACCAGTTTATCAGGAATATTTTTTTTTTCTCTTAAACACGGGGATGGTTTTATTTGCATACTGTATGTTTTAACATTTTTGCACATAATTAAATTTGATGCTTGGTTTGAAATGTGCAACTGCATTTAATTTGCATAATTATCATTTTACATGGGTTAAAATGAAGAAAAAATCAAGACTTTTCACCAGAAGATGTAATCTAAACAAATAACATCTGCCACTTTTGTTCTGACCAACTGAGAATAATAAAAAAAAAATCCTATTAACAATGAAATCATTTGCTTAGCTAATGTTACATCAACACATGAAAATTATGATAGGTATACTTAATTTTCAAATTGTTAATGTAAACAACGTTGCATATTAATTTTCAATGTCTCTTTAGTCCAATAGTCTTACATTTAAAATTTACGATATTATACAACACTTCCATTTGTTTAAAGGCTATGATAGGTAAAAAAAATCAATAAAAGATGACTTGTAAGCCATGTTCAGGATAAGACAAAGAATAGTAAGTGCACAAAAAAACATCAAACATGCAGTTGAAAGCGCAACATCTGGAGAGTGCATTAGCGGTGTGGTGAGATAGAAGTGATTTTTTGGTAAGGTCACTAACACATCCTGCGGGATAAAGAGTGGATGGTGACAGTAAGCAGTGCTGCGACTCTCTGACCCGTCGGTGCCTGCACTCCTGGGACACCTGAGAACAGTTTTAACAATACTCATGACACACGCTAGATATTAAAAACACTGAGAGATCTGGACACGCTCACTTAAGCTTACTGTGCGTTTAGTGTCTTTGTGCAGACTTATAAAATACTTTGTATACAGAAATGCACAGTAGCATGAAAGTGACTATTTTTGTGAGACCTTTCTAATATTGTAAATATCATCACAATTTGATAGATTTTTCATACATAAAATTTCTTTTCTTTTCTTTTCTTTCTTTTGCTTTGAAATAAAACAATAATCAAAAAGTATTTGTTAGTTTTTAAATTCCCAATTTAGATACCTCACAATTGCAAGTTAGTATTCCAAGATTTTTCCCAGTTTCGGCGATGGAACAACAAGTGTAGTATTTTATTCCAAAATGCATACAAATTCTGCGATTACAGAATGCAAACTTATTTTTTTGTGAAACAAAATGTAAACTCTATGAAAACTCCATAAAATTGCAAATCCTTTCTTGTTTTTCACCCTTACATGAAATAAAAAAAAATGTAAAGGTAATTGCACAAAAAAATTATAAGCTATGAAATGCTAATGCAGGCTTACAATTACATTAAAAAAAATGAAACTGTAAGGTACTGTGTTTTCATTTTAAAACTTTCTGTTAAAAAGTAAATCAAACAATTAGTTTTTCTTTTCAGGTAATTTAATTACAACTTAAAATATATGTGCCTAAAATAAAATTTTAATAAATTTAACAGTTCTGTATAAATAAGTTTAGAAAAGCAGAGTAATTCATTCATTTTCTTTTCGGCTTAGTCCCTTTATTAATCTGAGGTTGCCACAGCAGAATGAACCACCAACTTATCCAGCATATGCAACGGATGCCCTTCCAGCTGCAACCCATCCCTGGGAAACATCCACACACTATTTTGGACATTTTAGCCTACCCAATTCACCTGTACCACATGTCTTTGGGGGAAACTGGAGCACCCGGAGGTAACCCGGAACACGTGGAGAACATGCAAACTCCACAAGAAACACCAACTGACCCAGCCGAGGCTCGAAGCAGCAACCTTCTTGCTGTGAGGCGACAGCACTACCTACTGCGCCACATGTCGCCAGAAGCAAAGTAATAATAAATATATTTAATTTTTGTTATACACAAACAAACATAGTTCAATCGAAAAATAAAAAAATAAAAACATAAAAAAACAAATGTTAACAAAACATTTATTAGACACAGAATTAGAAACAGGACAGTAGGTAAAACAACAAAAACGGTAACAAGGACAAGGATCAAAACATGGCAGGACAGACAGGAAAAAGTGCTTTGTAATGCTCCACATGTAAAGCATGCCTTCCTGTTTTTTTCAATTGAACTATGTTTGTTTGTTCTGATAATGTATTATTTCTTAGTACCAATTTACAAAAGAGTTTTTTGTTTACTCAACTACAGACATTTTAGGTCAGTGCAACTGATGTTTTCAAAGTTGTGTACTCGTCGACACCAATGGTGTAGTGGTTAGTGCATCAACACATGGCACTCTGGTGTTCACGGCGACCTGAGTTCAATTCCCACCTCGATATACTATGCCGATCCTTCCCCCTCTCTCCTCTCCCCACACTTTCCTGTCTAGATGCTGTACTGTCCTATCAATTAAAGATGTAAAAAAGAAAAAAAAAAAAATCTTGAGTACATGAGAGAAAATAAAAGGAAGTAAGTATTATGTTTTTTGTTCACTCAACTTCAGGCATTCCAGTTCTGCAGGCAAAAACTTTCAGTTGCACAACTTAAAAAGATTTGTTACAGAGTAGTTCACCTCTCCAGAAAACGAATAATCTTATGTTAACCCAACTAAATGTTTTTTGTATTACTGACAAATAATTTGAAGTCAGTGCAGCTGATGTTTTCTAAAGCTGAGTGAACAAGAAAAAGCAAAAGGAAATAAGGATTTTTTTGTTGTTGTACTGACTTAATTTTTTACAGTGTACAAACACATATGCAAAATAACTTTCAGGTAAATAATTAGAAAGTAATTGAAATCAATTTTATTGATTATTTTCTTTATACAATTTGCATAAGTACAAAATAAAAATACAATTTTAATGAGGGTAATTAGTAATTATTCACTTATTTAAAATAAATAAATAAATAAATAAATATTTGTTTGATTCCACCAAATAATTAAAATAAATCTAATAAAAATGCAAACAATTTTCTTCACAATTGCAAATCATAACTATTACATTCCAAAAATATGAGATATAAAAGTTCTTTTTTTTTAATGCAGTAGCAAAAATAACCTTTTCTTTTCTCCTTTGTTCTCTTTTCTTTTCTCTTCTTTTGTTCTCTTTTCCACGCACATGCACACACCAGATGGATCCGCAGAACCTGATTTATGAGTACATGGCTTTTGCAGGTACTTGCAACACCATTGTGGTATTAAGCAACCATAAATAGCTGTGACTCCGCCAGAGGCTTTGTACAGTACTAGTCTTGTAACTGTATTGCGGACACCAGTCTACAACATTGAAGATGATTTCTAGACGAAAGCGTGTCGAGACCTCGAGATGACTTCATCACAGCTGCAGCGAGTGCATGTGTGTGTGTGTGTACAGTAGTTTAGTGCTGCGCTCTGGGATTAAATGAGTGTATGCTGGTTTAGCTGGAGGAGAACTAGTCAACAACACTGCTGTCTGCTCTCTTACTTCTGACTGAACAAGGTAACCATGAAAATATTGGATAAACAAACGCATTTGTAAATGGTTTGTAATCGCATGTAATCTTGTGCTACAGGCTATAAGTGAAAACTGTGGAATAATGATTTTAGATACTGAGAACAAATACTTTGATTTGCCTTTCTCAAAGCTGTCTGTTTGCTTGACTTTTATTAAGTAATAATAATATATTAATAAACCTAAATATGAATTACTGTGTGTGTGTATGTTATGGTTTATTCATTGTTTGCTTTTGAGGTTTCTAATTATCTTTTTGATCAAGTAGCAGTAACATATAAACAGACTATTCATATATATTAAGCAAACGACATCTATGTAAATGATTAAAATATATTTTAAAGTTATAAAGTTGTGATAATGTGCATTAAATGACTTGATAAATTAAAACGTAAAATGTTTGAAAGCATAATCTTAATGTTAACATTTTTATATTCGACACATTTGAAGCAAATTTCACAAATATATCATCCATTTGTACCTATAGAAAGAATTTATACCACAGACAAAATGTATTTCTTTCTTTTTTGCACTAATTTAAATTTCATTTTATTAAAATGTATTGAAGTTTAATTGTATATGTCATGAGAACGATATATAATTTAATATAAGAGTATAATTTTTGTTTTTATGTGTAATAATTTTATACTTGTATACAGAATATTAAATGCAAGTAGTGTACAGTATATGCAAGGATTCGGGATCAATTGTGTTATTGTTTACTGCACTGTTTACTTTTTTATATTTTTTATGCGTTGATATATAAAAATAATTTTGCTGCTTGTTCAAACAACTTATTTAAAATGAGCTGAAACATTATAACTCTTGAGATTTATTTATTTTTTTATTTTTTTATATTTTCTAAACTGGTATATGTTCATTTAATATACATTTTTAAGTTAACCTAATTGGTTTGTGTTAAGACAACATGAAGGAATTGTGTGGAACCCAATCATTAATAAAAACCACTAGTTACAAATTGCTAATCCTGATTTTTACATATAACATCACATGTAAAATATGCAAACACTTTGCAATTCATATGCAAATCTAAAAATTAAAAGCTGCTTTATTTGTCAATGATAAACAATAGGAAATCATAAATCATTTTATTGTTATTAATAATGCATTTAAACACAATGCAAACTCTACACTGTAAAAAATCCAACTTACAAATTGTTAACTCAGTTTAAAATTGTAAGTTAGGTGGACATATTTTTGAGCTCAGAGTTCAATTTACTCATAAAAATGATTTAACTGCATGTTTGGAACTGTTTGTTCAATGAAAGTAAAATATTCAGTTGAGCAGACTTGAAATTTTTATTTCTCCATATGTTCAAAAAATAAAAAGTTGAGTTAACTTTAAATTTGAAAGCAACCGGCTGCAAATAAATTTTGAGTTTATTAAGCTTCAGTGGTTGAAGTTGTGGCAAATTATTCCTGTAAAGTATACTTGACTTAAACCAGCCTTTTCAGTCAACTTAAAAAATTAATTTGGCACAACTTCAACCACTTAAGCTTATTAAACTCAAAATTTCTTTGCAGCCGGTTGCTTTAAATTTTAAAGTTAACTCAACTTTTTATTTTTTACAGTGTATAAGCTATGTGTTACTGTGCTATAACACACATTAAATCTATAATATTAGTATATATGATGAAAACAGCAGGCTCACAAATGGGACAAATGTTAAATAAATAAGTAATACTTTTTTATATTTTTAATATGTCATCAAATGATTCTTGCTCTAAATTATTTCTGTATATACAGTATAAACTATTGTTACACCAAAAGACAATTTAATGTTTTTTTAAATTATTATTATTGTAAAAACGTACAATCATTTTTGCACAGAATAAACATAGTTATTTGACTGTTTTAATGCTTTCAAATATCTATTCATGACTCAAACACATAGTGCTACTTTCGGAGATAATATAATAATAAGATAATTTTTTCATTCTTGCTATTGTTTGTTTATTTAATCCACTTATATATTAATGTTTTTCTCATCATATTCTCTATAATAGCTGCTTTATTCATAAGACTTTAAAAGAGATGAAAACAGCGCTGATTCAGTTGTGTGGTGTGGTGAATGAACACATCAGTGTTGGTATATTGCTGATGTGTAGCGCAGGTCAACACAACCTTTATCGGCTGAACGGATCCTCTGGGAGAAAGAAGACCTTTGTCTCAGTCTTGACCTTTGGCACCTGTGCACACAAAGGGCATCAATTTAGCTAAATGTTACCAATAAAGCCAGATGCATCTACTTATCTCACATTCTTACAAAAGAGCACTGCAATGACATTAGCAGCTTAGATAATATTCAGCGGAAAGATATCACTCAGTTCTACATGTACAGATCAACAAATGAAGGCTGTCTGTAAAAGGTTTTGTATACGTTCACATTTTTTATGTACTGTTTGAAGTGTAAAATGTTTTTTAAAAGCACAAATTGCTGAAGTTATTTTGCAATGAACTTATTATTAAATTATTATTATTATTACTGTTTTATATCACTATAATATATATTATTATTATAGTAATATTAAACATTATAATAATAATAATAATAATAATAATAATAATAATAATAATATTTATTATATATATATTCATATGATTCATTCATTCATTCATTCATTTTCCTTTGGCTTAGTCCCTTTATTCATTGAGGGTCACCACAGCAGAATGAACCACTAACTTATCCAGCATATGTTTTATACAGCAGATGCACTTCCAGCTGCAAACCACTACTGGGAAAATAATAATAATAATAATAATAATAATAATAATAATAATAATAATAATAATAATAATAATAATAATAATAATAATTATTATTATTATTATTATTATTATTATTATTATTATTACTATTATAATGTTTAATATTACTATAATAATAATATATATTATAGTGATATAAAACAGTAATAATAATAATAATAATAATAATAATAATAATAATTATAACAACAACAACAACAACAACAACAACAACAACAACAAACACAACAACAACAACAACAACAACAACAACAACAACACAATAATAATAATATTAATAATTATTATTATTATTATTACTACTACTAGATTATATTATTATTATTATTATTATTATTATTATTATTATTATTATTATTATTATTATTATACAGAGCTCAAGAAATTAACTGAAATATTATTTATGTGCAAGTAATTGTATTTCTGAGTTTTTTTTTTTACATTTGTTTGCGGGGAGAATAGTATTTTACATCATTTTTTATATCTCACCTTTTTATTTGGCATATTCATTTGCAAACACACACACACACACATGCATGCATGCTTTTGTGTTGTGCGTTTCAGCCTCGGAATTACATTTTTACTTTGTAAATATATGTTATAAATTAATAATTGCACATAATTTACATATAAAAATTCTGAAAACAAAGAATAACTTTGGAATGTTATCTGAGTCTTCTTATTATTGAATAATATTATATTAATAAGCAAAATATGCAAACTTGATGCAATTGATATGCAAATCTCAGATAGAAGGATTATTTACTAATCCTAAACAAAAATAAATCATACATGATTCTGTATTTATTGATTTAAACACCACAATGTGCCCAAAACCTAGTGTATTGTTGGTCAGCTGTTTATTCAATGCATGCATTGATGTACAAATGTATTCTCAATTACCATGTTTACTGATTACTGTAACTGCATCATGTTTAATAGTTGTCTAAAATATAATGGCTTTGATGGCACTATTGAGAGAATCCTGTCCTTGTGCATTCAGTAATAAATAATTGCAGACATTTCAACAAATATCTCCAGGAGTTTGATTGATTTGTTTAACCAGATTGAGAAAAGCCTGGCCTTGTGCTGCTTTTTTTGCTTATTCTGCGAGGCTTTTCAATGTGGGTGTTTTTGCTTTGTGCGTGTGATTAACCGCATGGAGTTTGATTTATATATGTGCAATGTGTTTATTTAATTTATTCTAATATGCTGCTCAATATGAGCTATTTTCAAGCATCTTAAATAGATAAGGCTTTATCAGTGAGGGAAGACATGAAAACAGCACGCCGTTTAGTGTGGAGTTGAGCTTCCCAGTGACTGCTAATAGGCTTTTTTTTTTTCGTTTTTTTTTTTTGAGCGCTTTAGCACTTTGAAGCCGAGGAGACTTAATGATCCCACCGACTGTATTTCCATGCAGGGTATAAAGCTGTTTCTCACACATTTTTTGAACTCATCATTACTTTAGATGTATAGCCTCTTTCCCCGTAACACTTCTCCTGCATGTAATACAGCTTAAATATGTCCCTGGTATGCAAATAACACAGGCTCTTATACTCCTACATGGAAAAATGCAATGCCGCAATGGCTTCTTTTCTCCATCTCTCCTACTTCAGGCTATATGGAGAAGAACTGTGGAATAATAATTTCAAATTCTGAGAGGGAAAAATGTTTGACTGCTTTCCCCAGCATTGGCAGCTGTGTGTTTTGCTCATTCTTTAATAAAATTTAAAAAGAAGGATAGGGGGGAAATGAAGAGACAACTTGCAAATTGTCAGTTTCTCTGGATTTATGATTATGTTTTTGAGTAACAACACGTTTGTTTGTTCTGCATACAATTGATGAAATTCCTTCTAAATTTAAAATATGTTGAAATTTAGAGCATTGATTGGCAAATTGGTCAAAATAATTAAAAAGCCATGTTTTTTATGTTAATTTTTAGACAAAACAATACCTAAGTTTTAACCGTTTAAGAGTTTAGAAAAAAAAAATTGTTGGAATAATTTGCTGTTTAACAAATTTAGGCTATAAGAAATATCTAAATTGCAATGTTTTTATTTGAAATCTGTAGGAAATTATATAAAAATCTTTCATATCAAACAAACAAACAAATAAATAAATAGCATTTTACTCAAATTCAAATAGAATACAGAAACTGAGAATTTATTTTCTTTAGGGAACGAAATATAAATTTGCTTATTTCTTTTTTAAACATTAATCTTATTTTAACTTTCACCATGCAACAGGTTGTTTTCAGTATATTTAAAACTAAACTGGAGCTTACAGTGTCTTGACAAATAATATATATTATGCACATATCATAAATAAATTTTTTTTTCATAAAGCAGGGTGGCATTTAAGTGGTTAAATAAATACAATTCTAATTACCATTCTTGTGAGAGAGAGAAAATACTCACTGCTGTAAACAATTACTTATAGTAATAGGAGCCCTGTGACAGCCCTTACAAATTGCACAGATTGAAAACAACAATTAACAACAGCGCTATACATTTTTAGATGTAGTATTTGAGTGTTTATAATCAACATCATATCTGTGCAAACATGTAAATTGCACACAAGGCAATTTTTTACATTATTTTCATTTTTTAAACATATTTTTACATGTTTTTATATTACACAATTTTTACCTGAAATTGTTTCTACTACAATTACTTGCTGAAATCTAAGAATTCACACAGTGGCTTTCATGACTTGTTCTCATGATAGATTTAGATCTTCACTAAAATACCACTAAAGTAAAATACATAAAATTATATGGTAATATATTGCAAATATTTTAAAGAAATGCTCTATTAGTTCATTTCTCTAGTGATCTACTGAACTGCAATTTGAAACATTGTTTACAAGCTCTTTGAATGATGTCCATCACAGTTGAAATGCTAATTGAGTGATTATATGAGATGTGAAATGTTTATTCAACTTTATTTTGAGCTATATCTACAGTAAATCTGAAGTAATGACTGCATTTGAGCAGAGGCGTCTATACAGTAATTGTTAGGTTGTTAAAACAGGATGAATTTCCTGATAAATCTGATAGAATTTGAAACATGAGGTTTTGTTTCTTGTACAGCACAATGTAATTAAAAGCTCCTTATGTTTATTGTACAGGAGGTGTTAATCTAAAGTAAAACAGTTGGTCAACTAAAACAGCATGAACTAAAAGATTGATCTTGGGACTTTTTTTTCTGTAAAATCAAAATAAAACTAAACGTTACAAAGTAAATTCTTCCTTTGCAGTGCAAAACAACATATTTGTTCTGTACACATGCAAGCCAAATAAAATGCTGTTTTAACCACTGCACTGACTGTTTTCTTTACAAATATGTGTACTGTTACACACCTAATACACACACATGCACATTATAACACATACAGTTGAAGTCAGAATTATTAGCCCCCTTTTGATATTTTTATTTTTTTTTATATTTCCCAAATGATGTTTAACAGAGCAGGGAAATTTTCACAGTATGTCTGATAATGTTTTTTCTTCTGGAAAAAGTCTTATTTGTTTTATTTCGGCTAGAATAGAAGCAGTTTTTAATTTTTAAAAGCCATTTTAAGGACAAAATTGTTAGCCCCTTTGAGCTAATTTTTTTTTCAATAGTCTACAGAACAAATCATCTTTATACAATAACTTGCCTAATTACCCTAACCTGCCTAGTTAACCTAATTAACCTAGTTAAGCCTTTAAATGTCACTTTAAGCTGTGTAGAAGTGTCTTGAAAAATATCTAGTAAAATATTATTTACTGTCATCATGACAAAGATAAAGTAAATCAGTTATTAGAAATGAGTTATTAAAACTATTATGTTTAGAAATGTGTTGAAAAAATCTTTTCTCTGTTAAACAGAAATTAGGGGAAAAAATGAACAGAGGGTCTAATAATTCTGACTTCAACTATATATATATATTATCAGCAAAGTTTACTAATTATTACACTACACTACACTACACTACACTACACTACACTACACTACACATTTATCAGCATTTTTTCAGAATGTTTTTATATTTAGCTTATATAAAATAACAAATACAAATAGAGTATAAGTATACTGTCTGGACATTATAATGTGACCTTTGATCACAAAAAAAAGTCTTAAATTGCACAAAAAATATTGGTCAAAATGATACATTTTACTTTTATTCCAAAAATCATTAGGATATGTAGTAAAGATCAAGTTCCATGAGGATGTACAATTCCTACCGTAAATACTGTACATTAAAGCTAAATTTCCGCTTAGCATGGCTAATCACTTTTAGTCCTGCATTATTTCTTCTGTTCAAGGTTCTTAAAATAAATCAAATAAACTATGGTGTAAAAATACATATTCTCAGAAAGCAAAAAATTGTCAGAAAAAAATGTCAAAATAAATGTCAAAATTTATCAGAAAATTCACCATTTTAACACCCTAACAGTCACTTAATGCCTTTGTTCAAATGCATTCATTCCTTCCTATTTACTATAGTTATAGCCCAAAATAAACTTGAATGAACATTTCACATCTCATATAATCACTCAATTACTTTTGTAAAGTAGTCATTCATGTTCTATTGACAGTTATAGAGAAACAGTTGTATACGGTATGTAAAGAGCAAAAAAGTCCATAAAAATGAAATTACTAACCCTACACACAAGAGCCTGAGAAAAATGCTCAGTTTAGAAGAAATTTAAGATGGCACTTGGAGGTTTTTGCTTTTCATGTGTATATTCTAAAAATATGAAAAACAATCTCATGCTATCTGAAATCTCCTGCATTAGGAAGGCAGAGATGATGCATTGTACAATTCCAGCAGAATTTCAGGTTTGTGAAAAGTCTCAGTCAGTTTCCGTCTGATCTTCAGTTGCCCAGCGCGTGTCATCAAATGTCAGAAATACTGACATGCTAAACGGCAACAGAGAGATCTTACTGAGAGATAAACTCACATCATTGCTCTTCTGTTGACAGAGATGTCTTTGATATAGACCGGACATGTCTGCTTTCATCAGTCGTGTTGATGGGTTTGAGGATTTTACAGTTGCTCAAACATAAGGTATTATAATAAGTACAATAAATACTAAAGATATCTAGATAGATAGATAGATAGATAGATAGATAGATAGATAGATAGATAGATAGATAGATAGATAGATAGATAGATAGATAGATAGATAGATAGATAGATAGATAGATAGATAGATAGATAGATAGATAGATAGATAGATAGATAGGTAGGTAGGTAGGTAGGTAGGTAGGTAGGTAGGTAGGTAGGTAGGTAGGTAGGTAGGTAGGTAGGTAGGTAGGTAGGTAGGTAGGTAGATAGATAGATAGATAGATAGATAGATAGATAGATAGATAGATAGATAGATAGATAGATAGATAGATAGATAGATAGATAGATAGATAGATAGATAGATAGATAGATAGATAGATAGATAGATAGATAAGCATATAAAATAATGTTTTAGTGACAATAAATATGTATAAAGAATAATTTAGTGACAAATGTCCAGTGTCGCCATGCTAATGATATCATACATTGGTTTGGATTATAGAAAACCGGGAAACATCAAAGATGCTTTAATATGTTGTGGGTTTTATTAGACAGCACAGAGAAGCATTATAACAGAACCCCAAAATGTGTTTAGTATGATAAAACAGTGCGACTTCTTCCCCACGTGACAAAGACTGCAAGAATCAGAAGCAGTTGTAATAATAAAAGCTCTGCCTCTTTTGTGCCGCGTCACATTTGTCTCTCATCAGTAGGGCCAGACGGAGTCTGCGGACATTTTTTGCTATTTCTGCGGAGAATTTTGGTAAAAATCTGCGGATTTCTGTGGAACTATTTTAGGAGTATCATAACTAAAACCTTAAAATGTGAAATAAAAAATAATATCTTTTTAACTTTTATTTAATGTTTAAAATGCAAATCCAATTAGATTAACAGTAGATAGTTAACTGTAAGTAAATAAACAGAATTAATGATGGGCTAAAAATCTGCGGAAAATCTGCGAAAAATCTGCGGAATTCTGTGCGCCCAGATTCCGTGTGGGCCTACTCATCAGCAATTGCTTCAACACCCTCTATTCCACAGCTTTTATCCTTACTTTGCTTCATAACACGTTTTAAATACTTTAGCTCTCCCATGAACATGATTTCTGTAGTAGTCCCATAATGAAGACCACAACTCCCATGATACCACACTCAGTCAGTGTCATCAATCTACTCCTTTGTTTGTTGTGAATACCCGCCCTCTAGTGGCTAAAATTACATACTGTACCTTTAATTTTTAAGTAAATAAACAATATTTGATTATAATACTTCGGCCTTTCTACTTCAAAGTTTTAGGTGTGTAATTTAGTGTTCCTTTCTTCATCATTATCAGTACATTTACTAGAAAATTGTGAAAAATGTATAGCATAAATCCTACACTATTTCCATTGAAAGCATGATAGATAATAAATATAATGTTCTACAAATACGAATACTGCTAAACCACCCTTTACAATGACAGCTGCGTGTTATTTTTAAAATAGCTGTCAATATAACCTATAATTATATGGACATATCTTTATTTTTTGTTGTTACTTGCAGAAAGCCCCTGCATACTTCAACACAACACCTTCAAAGCTTTTCTCCTTCATCTATTTCCCAACTTATTTGTGGGAGCGCATTAGCATGTGTCTGAACTATGGCACTGCATACCTCCCCATCACTCTAATATATACATACACAAGGGGGAAAAGAGGAGCCGCGGGGCACACACATGTGGGTCTTTTCTCTCTCTCTCTCTCTTTCTCTTTCTCTCCATTGGGGCACTGGGGACTTCTCTTAAACTCCAGCAGGAGGGACACCTGTTCTCTCGCCCCCTGAAGACATGAGCTCAGTATTGCTCTGTCAATCTCTCAGCATCCTGGCTGCTGAACACATGGCAGAGGCGAACCATTCACTTACTCATTTAGAATGGAATGACTGGGGGAAAAAACGGAGACGTTTAGACTTGATTTTACAATCGAAAACATAATGTAGTGCCAGTGGTGGACGGAGGATGCAAATAATCTAAAAGAAGAGCAGATAAGTTAATAAAATATTACTCCTGTAATTAAGTACTCCTTTACAATTTTACTGAAGTTAAAGTATAAATATAAAGCATAAGTATAAAAGTACTCACTCATTCACTCTCTTATTTTCCTTCGCTTTATTCTACACTGAAAACAATTATTCAAAGATGATTCCTTGCCATTAAGGGGTTGTAAACTATTTATTTAGGTTGAATTTAAACAAACAAATTAAGTTGAACATTATTAAATAAAATTTATTTGTTTAAATTCAACATATATAAATTAGTTGCAACATTGTGCCGTCATCGCAAATTTTGCTGACATTTGCCGGCAGCTAGCTCTCTGCAACTCTCACATGGTCGCCCACTGAAGCTACGCAGGGCTGCTCCCGGTCAGTACCTGGATGGGAGACCACATGGGAAAGCTAGGTTGCTGCCGGAAGTGGTGTTAGTGAGGCCAGCAGGGTGCACTCAACCTGCAGTCTGCCTCCTAATGCCCCAGTATAGTGAAGGGGACTCTATACTGCTCAATGAGCACTGGCTTTCGGATGAGACGTTAAACTGAGGTCCTGACTCTCTGTGGTTGTTAAAAATCTCCGCATGTCCTTCGAAAAAGAGTAGGGGTTTGCCTACTGGCCTCTGTCCATCATGGCCTCCTAACCATCCCCATATCATAATTGGCTTCATCACTCTGTCTCCTCTTCACCAATTAGCTGGCGTGGGGTGTGTGGTCTTGTGCAATATGGCTGCCGTTGCATCATCCAGGTGGATGCTGCACACTGATGGTGGATGAGGAGATTCTCCCCAATGTGTAAAGCACTTTGAGTGTTCAGAAAAAGTGCTATATAAATGTAAGGAATTATTATTATTATTATTATTATTATTATTATTATTATTATTATTGCATTATTTTTTCAGTGTATGAAGGCCACAGTGGAATGAACTGCCAATCTCGCTGGTAATTGTTTTACACAGCGGATGCCCTTCCTGTCTCAACCCAACATTGGGAGTGTACAGTATGCTGTAAAAATATACGTTAGATAACAGTTTTCTGTATTTTGTGATTTTAGTTTTTCCCATTTATTTATGATTTTGAATCATAAATTTGATTCATAAAATTTCTTCCAACAACTTTTAACATTGAAATGTTAAAAAAGTGATATTTATTAACATTTTTAATAGTTTAAAGTGATATGTTGTCTAGGTTGGTGTTGTATATTACACTACAAAAGGCTTGTAATAAATCGCCAGTACATTTTCTGTTAACTGTTAGACTTATTTCTCTATGTATTATTTCTTATACTGTACATTATACAATATCTCAAACTACTAAAATGTCAATAAAAGTCACTTTGTTAAACTGTAGAGTTCAATTTTCAACATCAAAAGTCAACAAAGCAGAGATCAAGGTCCCATAATGCAATTCACAACCTTAAATCAATAAAAAACACTTGTAAATCACTAAATACGGAAACTGTTAATTGACAGATATTTTTTACAGTGTAAACAACACTTGATTTATAAAATAAATGTACTGATGGATAAATGTTTATTTTAATAAATGTTTTATTTCATTAATTACTATTAAAGACACAAAACTTGTCAGACACTGATAAATACTGATAATTAATGACAACTCAAGTGTGTGAACAAGTGGTAGCAAAATATTTCTTGAAAAATAAAAGTTACTCAAAACAAAATATGATGACACCTGTAAACAATTATTCATTCTTTTTCTTTTCGGCTTAGTCCCTTTATTAATCCGGGGTCACCACAGCGGAATGAACGGCCAACTTATCCAGCATGTGTTTTACGCAGCGGATGCCTTTCCAGCCTGGGAAACATTCACACTCATACAATTTAGCCTACCCAATTCACCTATACCACATGTCTTTGGACTGTGGGGGAACCGGAGCACCCGGAGGAAACCCACACGAATGCAGGGAGAACATGCAAACTCCACACAGAAACACCAACTAACCCAGCCGAGGCTCGAACCTGCGACCCAGCAACCTTCTTGCTATGAGGCAACAGCACTACCCTCTGCGCCACTGCGTCACCCGCCTGTAAACATACAATAGAAAAACAAATTCCTAAAGTAAAATGTGTTTTAAGGACATTTTTAAAATAAATCTACGTCGTAGTATGTTTAGTTTTTGAATAAAAAAAAACTAACAAAAAAATAATAATCTAATCTAAATTGCTGACAGTAATATCAACATGTAAACATTCAAGACTTTTATACAGTGGGTTGAATAACTTGGTTTTACAACAGTATTTATTCACAAACAACTGATAGTCATAACCAAAAGTAAATATCATTTTCATTTACAATAATAATTTGTCAGCATAACTTACTTTTGCATAATTTTATCTTTCTTTCCTCATTCTCAGTCAGACTTGCTGATCAAAGACATACAGAGACTGGATCATTTGAATCATTGAACAATTAAGTAAAGACTCGATCTGACTGAATAACTATAATTAGCCTACCCAATTCACCTGTACCGCATGTCTTTGGGGAAAACTGGAGTACCCAGAGGAAACCCACACGACTGCAGGGAGAACATGCAAACTCCACACAGAAACACCAACTGACCCAGCCGAGGCTCAAACCAGAGACCTTCTTGCTGTGAGGCGACAGCACTACCTACTGCGCCACTGCGTCACCACTGAATAAATTGATTTAATGAATTATATTTTATCATTTGAATGAATGAATCATTAAATTATGGCTCACTTTGATTTGATCTTTTAAATCAATAAACTGTAAACTTGAGACTAATTTATTTATTTAGTAAAAGTTTAAGCAAAAATATAGCAAAGTAATGTATTTAATAATTTAGTATTTAATCGTTTTTTATTCATTTATTTAAGAAAAATGTTTAATCAGAAATACTTGGCAAATTAGTGATTATCCTTGAGGTAACCTGAAGGCTTCCACATTTTTCTTTCAGTTCTTTTGCATTTTTCATCCCATATTATTTGCTATTTTTGAATCTATTCCTATTTCCTTTTCACCCTCACTTTCTTGATCTTAAAAAAGCCCATAAATCAAATAAACCTATAAATCAAACTCCCAATAATTACAAAATCACTTCTCAGAAAGCCAAAATTAGCTTTGACAAACGATAAGAACATCATAACAACTTAAAACCAACCTTTCAATGTGTTCTTTCTAAATTTCCCAACAATATTATGAAATGCGGTACCATTTGAGGATTTCAACATGAAGCACTCTGACTGCAAATGATTTGCTTTGGAGAGAAGAGCATTATGAAGACTTCATCTAAATTACAGCAGGACACAAGGGATCCTATTGCTAATTTAATGTAATATGAATTGCACAGCAGAAACAGGCCATTTAAATTAATGCAACATCTGAGTCGCGCAAAGTGGGTGTACCTCATTTGCTATAATTGCATGCATTTGCCTCCGTAATTCCCTGAATTGGTCATGCCATTTGTGGATCCAGCTGTTTTAATCACTCTCATTTGTTTAATTTGTTTGTCATATCCCTGGTTTGCACATCCTCTCATGCATACAGAACAGTGTTCAAAAGCAACTCTCCATTCATGCGGTAGAATGCAGAGAGAATGCACTATAACTTGTTTATTTCATAGCGTTTATCTCACAGCATACCCACAGTTTGTTTACCTTTGTGAATGACTTGCTTGCAAGTTGGCAAGGCTCTGTATTAAATGCTAAATACTAAATTGCTCTTTTCTAATAAGCACAACATTTTGCTTTTATTATTTTGACAAGTTTTGTTAAAAATACACACATTTATTTATGTGTTTTTAAAATTATTGTGATTGTACAAGCTCTTGCTGGTTGATATGTTCTGTCATTATTAACAAGTTTTAGTTCAGGATGTCACTAATGTATTATTTCCAGTTAAATGGATAGTTCACCCATTGAAAATAACTCACCATTTATTTTTGAGTTTTTTCTTTCTTTCTGTAGAACACAAAAGGTGATATTTTGAAGTAAGCTAAAAGCAGGCCTGTAGTCGGGGAGGTTAGGGTGGTTCGAAAGATTCACCCCTCAATGACATAGGTCCAAAATTTGTCCCATACATGAGCTCATTTGTCCTATTTTGATTGATATGCCATCACAAATGGGGCAACGCGGTGGTGCAGTAGGTAGTGCTGTCGCCTCACAGCAAGAAGGTCGCAAGAAGGCATTTCTGTGTGGAGTTTGCATGTTCTCCCCGCGTTTGCATGGGTTTCCTCCGGGTGCTCCGGTTTCCCCCACAAGTCTAAAGACATGCGGTACAGGTGTCATCAGCTGTGGAAGAAAGCTTAACGTAAGGGATGTAAGTGAGGTCATTTTTCACTACTGACCTACTGTATTGTTTTTAAATAGAGAAAACCTTTTATCATTAACTTTTATTCTAAATCTTGAACATTATTCCTGAAACAAAAAAGGTGTGAAGCACCAAAAGCGGCCCATATTAAAATTAATTTAAATTCTAATTTGGCTAATGTTGCTATCCATGAATATTCAAATATACTTTTTTCAAGAGAGGCTAGAAAAATCGTAAAGCTCTACATTATATTATTATTATTATTATCATTATTATTATTATTATTATTATTATTATTATTATTATTATTATTATTATGTATAAACTATTTAAGTTAAATGTGCTGCCCAGTTTGTTATTGCCAAATAAATGACAAAAGGCTACAGTTTTTAATTTGAAACAGATTTCTATTTTTCTAATGATGTAATATATTTGTATATTTAAAAAAGTATTTATTCATATTTACCTATGGGCCTGAAAAGACAGTAACCACTGACTTCCATAGTCAAGATGACTATAAGTTATAGAAAACCAAATACTAGCGTGCACATTGATGTCAAAACGACATCAGAAAACGCACACAAAAAATAAATGTCAAAAATGCTAATCGATTTAATGTCAATTGACTGCATTGATATCAAAATTACATCAAATTGAACTCTAAAATTGGCATAAAACGTGACAAAAATCAATGTCAATTTGATGTCATTTTCACAATAAGGTACACATGTATTGTAAGGGAACAAAATCCAGTTTACTTTATAATTGAAGCTTTCAGGTGAATAAAACTTTTGGCATATTATAATACTTAAATGGACGTCAAGGTTTTGACATCAAATAGATTTGCATTTTTGACTGGGTTTTTTATGTCGTTTTGACATCAAGGTGACACTGGGATGGAAATGAATGATTACAGGTTTCTTCAAAATATCTTCTTTTGTTTTCAAAAGAAGAAAGTCAAACAGGTTTAGAACAAGTAAAGGGTGAGTACAGTAAATGATGACAGAATTTTCATTTTTGGGTGAAATAGCCCTGAAGCGTTTTCACTTCTCATGAAAAATACTAAAAACTAAATGACTTACAGTTTTAATTTGTTGTTTCACGTACAGTCATTTGATTGCAGACATAAAAATAAATGCTAACCTCAACATCCTCTCAACATCCCTCAGAAAGAATATGAACATGCACAAAATACACACTCGCAGACAGTTGCATCATGAAGAGAATTTGTGCTGACACAAGATAAGATAAGATAAATGTGCTCTCATAAAATATCTTAATGTTACCTTTGACAATGTTAATCCATTTTTTTCAAACCCATCACATTCATGATTCGGCCTCAGAGGTTTTCTCAATGCTCAAAGTGCAACTTCCTAACTTAACGCGGCTATGAAAAGAGGTGAGAGGTGATAGCCTTTAGTGATACTCAAATAAACACCCTTGAAGTATTGTTCCACACAATAGACCTTTCGGCAGCTGCAAGCCCCAAAATACCGTCACAGGCTACATGCACATCTGCAGATCTATATATCAAGGGCGCATCGCACACCCTAACATTCCACAGAGCGCAGCGCCGGCAGTGATTTGTGCTCTTCTCTCCTGCTTTTTTTCATTCTTATTATTAAATTTTCATCTGTAATCTGAATGTCCTCTCCTAAAAGCACAGCCTTTTAAATCAATCTTGCAACCCGAGCGTAAACCTGAAGCGCATTATGATGTTACAATGGCATCCCTTCACCTTCTGGTGCTCCCTTCGCATATATATTGTCGTGCGCTAACAGATGTGCAATCTTGCAGCCAGAGATGCTTAAAAGTGTTTAATAAATGTAAAACAACCTATATAGTGTTGAAGAAAGGGCTCTAAAGCAGAACCAGCTGTCTGACCGTGGCGAGAGACCTTACAGAGGATTCGGGCCCATAAAGATGATGCCTAATACAGGCCAACACGTGGGCCTTTGCTGATATGCAATACAGGGTCCTGTTGAATATTGGACAGTTTATGGGCTACAACATCATTCCTCTGGAAAAGTGGACTGAGGCCATACGTTACTCGGGGCTAATTTATGACTTGATGGATTTTTTTCCTTTATATACTCTATCAGAGGAGAACAATAAAAGGAAGCAGGTGAGGTTGGAATGTAAGAGCCTTTCATGTTTTTATCCCACTCCAGAGGCGCACAGGCATATTATGGTCTTAGAAGGTAATACATGAAAGTGTCTAACAAATTGTCAAATTAAGGATTGGTGTCATGACCCCTGGTGGTGTCTCTTTACAGCCGTGAGCCTCTTCCACCCCATGAGATTCTGTAAAAGTGAAGAGTGTAAAATTGAGAAGTGAATTTATGGTACGGAGTTGAAAAAAGAAAAGAAAAAAACATCTTTCCTATCTATCTATGCTTTGTCTGTTTTTGCTCCGCCAACAAAAATAGATTAAAAAAGCCATAGCAGAACTGTTGCAACACATAGTAGTGATGTTGTTATACTAATATTATTCTCTCTTTTTTTGGCATTTTATTATATAGAATTGTTACAAAATGGATAACAAAGTTGATGTTTGGAGATTAAGTCAAGATATGTGAGTTACATGTAAACACTGCATCTTAATATGCCTACTTCCATACTATTTTTAAATGAATAGGTTGAGTGAATAATTCAATAACTTATCTGAACATGCCTACTTTCATATATTCATTTATTCATTTTCTTTTCGGCTTTACATAGTTCCTTTATTAATCTGGGGTTGCCACAGGGAAATGAACCGCCAACTTATCCAGCATATGATTTACCTAGCGAATGCCCTTCCAGCTGCAACCCACCACTGGGAAACACCCATACACCCTCATTCACACTAATACACTACAGACAATTTAGCTTACCCAATTCACCTATACCGCATGTCTTTGGACTGTGGGGGAAACCGGAGCACCCGGTGGAAACCCACACGAACACGGGGAGAACATGCAAACACAGAAATGCCAACTGACCCAGCCGAGGCTCGAACCAGCGACCTTCTTGCTGTGAGGCGATTGTGCTACCCACTGTGCCACCGTGCCACCCTTTCATATAATATACACTGTAAAAAAGAATATGACAAAAAGTCATGACAACAAATGATTGTACGCTACTTTAACTGTTTTTTTTTTTTACTTTTTTTGTTACACATTAAATTCTATATTTTTATTTAGTTTGATTCATGTAGAGGTTGAGATGACTAAAATGTTAAGATGATTCCAAAAAAAACAAATTGTAGGCAGCATTTTTTTATAGTCTAAGAAAAACCAAGTTGTAAGCTGAGTTTAAGTAAATGATTCAATCGTCACTTCTTGAATTCTAGAATGAATCTGCTTTTTTGAATAAATAGGTTGAGTGAGTAATTCAGTTACTTGCCTGAATGTAAATACTCTACAGCCTAATATTTGTAGAGGTATTCATTCATTTTCTTTTTGGTTTAGTCCCTTTATTAATCTGGGGTAGCCACAGCAGAATGAATCCGCAACTTATCCAGCACATGTTTTACGCAGCGGATACCCTTCCAGCTGCATTCCATCACTGGGAAACACCCATACACTCCAGACAATTTAGCTTACCCAATTCACCTATAGCGCATGTCTTTGGACTTGTGGGGGAAACCCGAGCACACCAAGGAAACCCACACGAACACAAGGAGAACATGCAAATTCCACACAGAAATGCCAACTGACCCAGTCAAGGCTCGAACTAGCGACCTTCTTGCTTACCCACTACGCCACCATGTCGCCCTTGTATTGTTATTATATCTGTATACTTAGTTACTATCAACACTGGCTCATTCTGAAAATGTAGCCCTATATACATTTCTGAAGATCAGGTATTATGTAGCCAGAAGAAGGTATGGCTGCATTTCGTCATTAAATGAACGCTACGGGGCGGTATGACGCCGTTCTTTTTCACGCTTACCAGCTGACCACTTACCTCTGTGTGGACAATTTCCCGCTGTTACCAGTTTGTCCAGTTAGCTCGCCATGTACGTCGGTGGACTTGAGACACATAGAGGAGTTGACCACAATGACGGGGTTTGAGTCTGGTGAGGAACGGTTCCAGAAAGTGGGTAAGACAAAAACAGAATCCAAAAAATAAAATAAACAAGTAAATAACAGGGTGAGAGTGTGGTAAAATCTAAAAACGTGGTAAAAATCAGGCGAGAGCTTTTCTTTTTCTGGTTTGCTTTTTTTTTTTTTTTGGGGCGGGTCAGTCTGTGCTTTTGAAAATACTATTGGTTGGATTTAGGGAAGGAAGATGGTGGGTCAGTCGATCGGTCAGTCAGTTGTTCAGTCAGTCACTCAGTCAATAGCGGCCTCTGGTGGTTTTACGTGAGAACAGCAGGCACAAATGGCACTCGCGAGAGAAATTTGCATGTTTGCATGTTCTCTCTGCATTCGCGTGGGTCTCCTCCGGGTGCTCCGGTTTCCCCCACAATTGTGAATTGGGTAGGCTAAATTGTCCGTAGTGTATGTGTGTGAATGAGTGTGTGGATGTTCCCAGAGATGGGTTGCGGCTGGAAGGGCATCTGCTGTGTAAAATCGTGCTGGATAAGTTGGCGGTTCATTCCGCTGTGGTGACCCCGGATTAATAAAGGGACTAAGCCGACAAGAAAATGAATGAATGAATGAATAATTCAATTTCGCGTGAACCCACTCTGTATCTGAACAGAGCTAATTCCATACTATATAGTGTTAGTCTGAACAGTGTGTCCAGAATCATAATATGAAACCAAATTATTTACAGTAGTACACAACTTTTAAAAAAAGCCACAGGAATCACTTCTTTAGTTCCTTGATGAATTAGCATTTCTCTTTAAGGATTAATAAATAAAGAGTAACTGAAAACATCTCCACAGGAAATACACAAATATTCTCTCAGCGATGTACAAAATAATCAAATGAGTGATACAAACAAGAAATGATTACAGTATATACATGGATAACACACATGGCTCCTTTTTCCTGTGAAAGCATCTTCAAGTATTGCATGCAAGACGAGACGATCTTCCGCTCTGATTCCTCAGCTGCTTCCTGGTGTTTGCAATGAGGCTTAACTGGAAATGGCACAGGCAAGGGCCTCTCCTCAGTTTAAGCTGTCTTAAATGCATTTTATATGACCTAATATTTCACCACACCAGGCCCATTTTCATCCTGAGATACACTCCAGATAAGAGTTATAATCTATGTGTGACGAATGTGCCAGACTCATGCCTCTGACTCTGGTATGTACACAACACTCTGCGGTTATGGCAGGATGATGGGGATAAGGAGACAGAAAGAGAATAAAATGAAAGAGCGAGTGTGTTTGGTTAAGATCTACCTGTCAAGTAGGTGACACACACACACATACACACACACACACATCTGTATTAAAATGGATCTCTTATCAGTACTTCAATGTCTCCACTCAAGAACATTGGCAGGCATTATGTTAACATGTTTGGTCTGTTTAGTTTTGTTAAGAGCCCCAATAGACATTTATTGACTTTACTGTCTACAAGAGTGGACATTGTATGAATCTCAAATAGGCTGAGGATGGGACAGGAGAAATATTCAGAGGTAATTCTAATCATTCGATTTGTTTTCTAATCTTTGATGAAGCTTATAACAGGAAATCGGGTATTCAAGCTGAATCAAATGAAACATAAATGTATATTAGATTAAAAATAATGATTATCATACATTTCGATTTACAGACAGTAAAGTACTTAAGAGTACATCAAAAAATCTTGTTAGGCATAAAATCATTTCATGACATTAAAAGAGTTCTTTTAGGTCAGAGATGCCCAAAGTACGGCCCGCGGGCCAAAGTTGGCCCATTGTAACTTTTGAGTTGGCCCACCATCCCATCTGAGAAGAGAATGAGAATGATAAAGAGGGTTGGAGCAAATGCCTTTAAAAGAGATGGTCATTTCTAATTTGACATAATCTTTTTTTTTGTTTGTTTTATTGCTGAGCTACCAAAAAGCATGTCTCAATTAATTGTTGTAAATGTATCTGATCATTTTAATGTGATTAATGTCACTTGACGGATAGAGGACTATGCAGAAGACATCAGTGAGCAAATCAAAGCAAAAATTAGTCTAACTCCATTCTGTTATACATTGTGTTTTTATTGTAATAAGTTTATTATAAATGTAAAAAAAATGTTGTATTGGTTATAGTTAATATAGAGCAAAGTTTTCTAGTTATTTTAAAATATTTTAAAATAAATTAGAAAATTACCCATAGCAACTAATATTGACCTTCGGCCCACTATCCTCAATCAAGTTTGGTTTTTGTCCCTTAATAAGAAAAAGGTTTGGGCACCCCTGTTTTAAGTAATTAGATGTAACGATATGTATTTCAATATTATGATGAGGGAACATTTCATCCATATTTTGACATTTAGTTTTTACTCAAGTAATTTGGAAAAAATTAAAGCCTGCATTTATTTGATCAAAAACACAATAAATTAAATGTAATAGTGTACATTTATTTACAAATCTTTCCTGGGGTGACACGGTGGCTCAGTGGATAGCACTGTCGCCTCACGGCAAGAAGGTCACTGATTCGAGTCCCGGCTGGGCAGTTGGCATTTCTGTGTGGAGTTTGCATGTTCTCCCAGTGTTCATGTTCGTGGTTTCCCTCACAGTCCAAAAACATGTAGTATAGGTGAATTGAATAAACTAAATTGGCTGTAGTGTATTACTGTGCCTGAGTGTTTATGGGTGTTTCTCAGTATTGGGTTGCAGCTGGAAGGGCATCCGCTGTGTAAAACATTTGCAGGATAAGTTGGCGGTGCATTTCGCTGTGGCGACCCCTGATGAATAAAGGGACTAAGCCGAAGGAAAATGAATGAATGAATGATTTTTTTCTTCAATTTAGATTCATTGTAATTTTAGAATAAATGTAATTTATTCCTGTAATTCAGAGTTATTCAACATCAACACCCCAATGTCATATTATTATATTTTCTCAAATGATTTTAATAATCAAGGACACATTAAATGAATCAAAATTGCCAGTAAACATTTACAATGTTTCAAAATATTGTATGTGAAATTATCACTGTTATTTTAAACATTGTATTTATAAAAGTACCACGAAAAACAGAATTAAAAGGGAAATGTTCCAACATAATGATGTTTTAATATTTCCGTTTTGTTGTATTGTGGAGTAGATGCAGATTTGGTGAGCAGAAGAGATTTAGCTAGTTCAAAACATTAAAAAATATATAAATATTAAGGACCATTTTAATATTTCCAATTTTCCCAAACGTTTGACTGGTAATGTAGACATATATTTTTACCTATTATAAAAATGATTACAACATTTGTCCTTTTTCTAACTCTTGACCTGGTTGAAAGCAAAAGCAAAATCGCACTGCTGAAAATAATGCTCCTCAGCCCAGTCACCGCAATCCCGGGAACAGCGCTGATCAAATCCATGGCAACAGAGGAGGAGTCTGCACTTCGACCCGTGACCGCATCGACGGAAATGAGGAAGCAGGAAGTCGAGAGCAGGGCTGATGTGGAATACCACACATTTGTTTAAGATGAATTAGTGTCGACTAGAGTAAGTTATTAATTTACATTCACCGCAGATGTGGAGAACTAAAAGGGTTTCGCTGTAGCGCTCTTCACACGTGCTGTGGCGTCGCTCGCTGTGCTCGAGAAAGATGCTTCACAGGTAAATATCAGAGCTTTGTGCTGATGAGTGTTTGACAGCACCACTGAGACTGGGTAATGCAGCTAGCCGAGCATCACCGGTGCTTTTCTATCATATCCGATTAATTAAATAAGAGGAGACCGCATGGTTGAAACTATGAAGAAGAAGAAGATGATGATGATGATGTGGTGGTAAAAAAAAGAATCCTTATTATAAAAGTGACATAAAAGTAAATAAATCATGTACCAGTTGTAATTTGTCAGTTCTTTAAATGTTATATTATAGACACTACAAAACTTACACTACTAAGCTACACTACTAATAGTTGTTTACAGATGGCTGTCACACATTTAGCGTTGTCTGAAATTATGTAGTATTTTTCGCTAAGTACTTTTACTATATACTATATATGTTTTATTAGTATATACGTCTGTGTGTGTATACTGTATGAGTGGCAACATAATTTAAGCCTATTTGATTCTTACAATAACTTCATGTGCACAATGTGGGGAAATAAATTTGATTTGAATTATTAATTGCTATATAGTCTTAGATTTACGTATGTCATGTTGCATATTATGTCTCATTTGTTAGTTGGATGTACTTTGCTTTTTCTTATGTTATTGTTGTGTTTTATTTATTTACTTATCGTCAGAGGTGGATTTATTGATTTGGGGGCCCTAAGCAATTCCCGCCAAGGGGCCCAATAGTCCTAAAATGCACTTAGGGCTGGGCGATATGGCAAAAATGCAATCTCGAAAATTATTTTCCATATTGAAGATAACGATATATATTTCGATATAAGTTGTTGATGCCTTCAGATTTAAAAGAAGACCCCAACAATGACTGAAGCCACAAAAACCAAGGGTTCCATTAAATGGCATAACATATTTTCGGCCACTGAAAATTCGATAGATACATCTCTAATATGAACACACCTTAGATTCTCATTGTTGCATAGGGCTGGGCGATATGTCAATATTGCAATCTCAATTCTTTTGCATATTAACTAATAAAGATACTTATTTCGATATAAGTTGTTAATGCTTCCAGCTTTAAAAGAGTGTCCCAACAATGACTGAAGCCACAAAGATTAGACGCTTTATTAAATAACATTTTAAAGTATTGTTCATTAACAAAAACAGTTTACACATTACTCAGATATTTTTTGGAGATTCCAATGTTCTATAATATACTTATGATATACAATGTAAAATATAATATTCTGAAGAACTGTCATTGACAGCTAATACTGCTGGCGGGAAAGTGAATCAAGCTCGCTAAACAATACTGGGTGATGTTGCATATCTCTAATATTAACACAATTACAGACTCCTGTTGTTGCATATGTCTGCTGTGTAATTGGCTCTTTGCATTGATCAATATCGAGTAAAAATATCCAGAGCTTATCAACGTTATCGACATACATTTTATCATGATTTGATGTGATATAGTTTATTGGCCCAGTAATATTTATCTTTATTGTGAATTAACATTATATTGAAAAATATAAATCAAATGTACTATCATTTTTTTTCACACTATTTTCTGTCTTTTGTCTTTGGTTATAGGTGACCTAAGTTGAAGCGGGGTGAATGTGGAGTGTTTGCGGAGTGTAACAAATTCATTACCTGCTCCGTTAATAGATGTGACTGTAATGCTAAATATGCTCTTCACATGCCATTGAAAAACTTTTAGTTTGTATTACCTCTCGGTCGCTCATTTCTTGTTGATTGGAAGCTAAAGAAAAAATGCCAAGGCCAAACTAAAGTTCTACACTTCATCACTTCACACCAAAATCCACAATTTTACACTTCAATTCATCATGTCATTGGGCGAACAGTCGCAGAAGTGGTTTCCGACTCATGTCCAAGCCACTGTTCTCCAAGCCACAGACCTGCAACCAAAGGGCAAGAATGGCACCAATGATGCCTACACAATCATCCAACTGGGCAAAGAGAAGTACTCCACATCGGTGGCAGAGAAGACCCTCAACCCAGCGTGGAGGGAAGAGGCTTCATTTGAGCTTCCAGGGCTGCTGATGGAGAGCAATCCAGAGGTTTATGAGCTGTGCCTCACGGTCATGCACAGGTCCTTGGTGGGACTGGACAAATTTCTGGGCCAAAAACTCATCAACTTAAATGAGATATTCGACAACAAGGAGCGACGAAAAACTGAGTAAGTAGTCTAATTTTTCATTATATTAATTTCCTTCAAGGGTCTACAGACAAAAGTAGAAAAACCCAACTGTAACATACCTTCAAATAAGCAGAAGTATAGCTTAAAAGAGGAATATGATACTCAACGTCTGTGTTGGTTTTTGGTAGAACAGTGAAGTGACCTTAAATGGTATTGATAGAATTGAATGCTGCGATCCCAACGTGCAAATCTTTTTATGGTATCATAGGGGACGGCGATTAATCGAAGGTGATTTTCATGCAAATTTAGATTTAAATCTCCAGCACATACTTTTAAATAGAGCAGCATTTAATACAGAGCTGTAGTACACTGACAACGTATAATAACATTCAAAGTTGAAATCAGTTTAAGTGGATGATAAGGACATTGACATCATTATAATAATTCTGTGAAAATGACGGCTGCTTTTGTGTAGTAATTACTGAAAATACCACATTTAATAATGTGTTTTTACTCCAAACCTGCTACATAACTGCGATAACAGTCGAGTGTTTGACAAATTCTTCTGTGAGATGATTCCTTAGTCGTGTGATTTATAAGGCAGAATCAAAGACTAAAATCAGTATTAGAATGAATCAAAGAAGTTTTCTATTTATAGTGCAATGCTATGTGGATTTCCTGGGATTGTGAGTTTTTTAGATTTACTACTGATCACACAACCATGGACAAGATGTACACATAGACTGTAAAAGATATGGACGTAGTATCAATCAGTCAGATTCTGGAGTGCGTTCAAGTTCTAAAGAAAAATATAAATGATAAATCATCTTGAATAAAACAAATACATTTATAGAGATGGTATATAAGTATATAAATTCACTTACCTGGGAAATGGAAGCCACGTGAATGGTTTGTGAGCACAATTAAGTGCACATAGCATGCCATATCATCTGATAATTGTAAGAAATAATTCCAAAATGTAATTGACTGTGTAAAGCTACATAAAACAAAACAAAAATACGATGTATATGCCAAGTTCAGCAGCTAATCAGCCGGAATCAGCTGAGGTGAAGTGACGGCAACCAGCGAGACCTAGCTGTCACTCAAGTGGCCCTGCCCATAATTATGCAGACTTAATATAAAAGAAAGAAATGAGTTATAAAAAAAATTCACCCCCCTCACTGTTGTCATGAAGGGTAATATTAGCTATATGAACCAAAATTGTTCTTCGTACCAGGCTGTAAACACCTTTTTCTGCTGTAAAGTTGGCTGTTTTAACATTGGGCTCAATAGAAATCTGCTCTATTGTGGCTCCGCAATAAGCTAGCAAAATTTTGATGAATTGCAGTTTCAGTTACTTCCGTATTTGCTTCACAAGGGAGAGCGGGAGGTTGCCGCTTGGATGTACATGACAATCGCAGCTTTGCTCAATTGCATATGCAGTTTCATTATGATTAATCAGCCAGCCCTATGATACCAGTTATTACTTTATCTACACAGTTCATAAGATTCTTGTGAAATCACAGGTCTTTAACTGATATTTTTAGATTATCTGTTTCTCTTATGGTAGATCTTGCAGATTACCTTCATGAGAACAGACCTCAAAGTCTCACTCTGACCTTTACAGAGACCTTAGTAGGTAATGCGTGTCAGCATATTGAAGCCAGGTCAGTCAATAATACTCCAGGAATAGCAGAATAAATGGATTTAAAGTGACTTTGCTATTTTTAGCTCTTGTAACACTTAGTGATGCAGTTTTCTTTTAACATTTAGAGAATGTGTTTTACCTAGTCCTCTGATTTAATCTCTAGTCTTTGTTTCTGACAGTCATTGTTGTCTGAGTTTTAAGTTTCTATGAACATGCTATTGCTGTGCAATAATATAACCGTCTTATGCAGGTTGCATTTATTCTTGGCTGAGATAAACGCTCCATTTAACTTTAGTTTGAGTCACAGTCCCATGGTGGATGAACTGGTCTAGTGAGGATGATGATTGTCATGCATGCTATTATATTTTCCTCTTCGTTTGTCAGGGCCTGATGACTAACTTTTGGGTTTTTTAATCCATGTAACTGACTTCCTTTTTTTGACAGATGTGATGTACAGTAGGCTGTCAAAACCTATGTATAAAGGGCGTTTCATTAGTCTTAATATATTTTTATTTCTCTTTTTTGGGGGCATGTACAGACAGTGTTTTATTGAAGTATTAGGACAGAAACTAGTATGGCTGGTTGAAGTAGTAAGGGCAGTGCCGGTGTCTAATAGAACTTATAAAGGAATAAAACAAAAGCATTAACTATGTGAGGAAGCATGAATGCAGTGAATGAGCCTGTAATAATAGTATTGTGAGCAGAAAAAAAATCCTTGTATGAGTTTATTTTCTATGATATATTCAAGTAAAATCATAAAAGCAAAAGTGGTGCTGAATACGTATGTACACAAGTGCAATCACAATTTTGATTTTGATGTTTATTTATACAGCAGTTCAACAAACAAGAAGTTAATATTGAGTAAGTTAAATTTTAGGCACAATGTTGTCTGTTTTTTTTGTGTGCGTGTGTTTGCATTAAATAGATTCAAAGTCATAGCCAAAGGTTTTTATGTCTTAGTGCAACAAAACAGTGCTTTTTCCTGAACTTTTCCTGAACTACTAAAGCGAGTCAGTCATTCAATGATATAAAGATAGTCACTTGCTTAATTTCTAAAGGAATCAGCCATTTTAAACAAATATTTAAATGAATTTTTCAATGAATCACTTATTAAGAGAAGGAGTTTGCGACTACCTACAGGTAGTTTTAGTGTCATATGTTCATGTACATTCTTACCAGGATTTTACAGGTACATTTTTTTCTACATGTGCAGCCTTTAAAGGCCCATGAAACCCCCCTCTTTCAGTTCTAGTCTACCTCAGAATTTTTTCAAAAAATGCTGTGAGATGGGCGTGGAGCGCTGTGAGCAGAGGGATGAGTGGGCGGGGCTGGCAGAACGGGGAAAAGAGGGGAGCGAACAACTGTTGTCAGTTGCCTCACAAAGTGAAGTTAATTTATAAACTAATTTTGAGAGGATCACGTGCTTATGATTGCTTGTGGTGGCTCCGCATTATCCAATTTATGATTTACCAATCAGACGATTGCCAGCCACTATAAATACCCTAGGTTCCATACCACAGTTATCTTCATTTTGAAGAATCCCCCCTTCCACCCCTACTCCTCCTCCTTCCTTTAGCACTGCTGCCTCACAGCAAGAACGTCTCTTGTTTTAGCCATTACCAAGCCAGCCAACGTTTCTGTGCGGAGTTTACACGTTCTCCCCGTGCTCACGTGGGTTTCCCCCAGGGCCCCTGGTTTCCTCCCACCGTCCAAAAACATGCAACTTAAGTTAATTGATTAATCCTAATCGGCATCATAGGCATGTATAGTAATGGGCGATATAAACGATATGCGATATAAACGATACAAAATTGGCCTACGATAGAGATTCTAATTCTATTGCACTATCGCGATAATGCATGTTTGATGACGCAATCTACCCGCTCTCAACAACAGCACTAAGCAACGCATGGCACCGAATGGCGACGTGTCGCACAACTTGCGAGCCTCATGCATGGCATGTCGTGGCTTGTCACACAGATTCCCACACAGCGCTTCCCACACAGATTTTACCTGGGCGGCCGATATATTATTGGGGCGGCCCGGTTCCGTGTTCGCGAGAAACTGAGAACACTCTGCCACAGACTCACATGCTCTGCATGCAGACCCACAGAGACGCGCTGGATACAGAACTGTTGTCCTGCCTTTATAGCAGCTTTGAGAAGAGCGCGAAGACTAAATAGACTGATCCAGCTCATTATTTGAGGTGATATTACATTCTCTTTTCCCCGGACATGTCCGAGAATCTGCTTTCGCTTTCGATATTAATTGTATTCATTTTTGCATTACTTTATAAGCAAACTTTGTCTGGTGCGTCTCAATCTCTCAGCAGCATCAATACAACAGCAGAGAGAGAGAGAGAGAGAGAGAGACAGACAGACAGACAGACAGACAGAGAGAGAGAGAGAGAAAGAGCAGATCAAGACACCAGTTTTAATTTCATTAGTTGAACAAAATGTTCAAAATCAAATGTGTTACCTTAGGCTGCAGGTTTGAAATATGTTTTTATTTAAAGTATCTGCAATACACAATTTTATTTGACTAATTTAATACTGGAAGTAATTTTAGTACAGTGTAAGTTCCTTAACTAAACACCAGTTTTTTTTGTTCTCTGCAACTTGGCATTTAGGAACCAAGGACTTAAAAGAAAAGTCTTTCTTTCTAAAAGGCACTACATTTAGTTTATTTATCTGCAACATTGTGTTGTTTAATTACAGTTTTGCTTTTGCACAATAAATGTTCTCAAAATTACATGCAACGTTTCTTTATTTCTTAAAAAAGAATAGCAGTTTGGCTTTCCTAAGGGTCTCTGTAACCTGTTCTGAAATGGTTCTATTATAATTTATATATCGCAATATATATCGTTATCGCAAGAGGCTGCAATGTATATCGCAATATGGATTTTAGGCCATATCGCCCATCCCTAGGCATGTACCTAGTAAGTATTATCTCTTAAGAGCAATCACTCTCTGTTCATTAGCTACTACAGCAGGGGAGCTCTCGAGTTCTACCTGAGCTCAAACTCCTCTTTGGCCTTGCAACAAGAGGGAGCCCTGGGCTCGAGGATCTTATGAGCTCAGGGCTCTCTTCTGGGACAGCCCGCCAAACAACTTTATAATCAATCATCAGCTAAGTGTGAACTCTTGAAATGAGACACAAATCGTGAGGAGACACATGATTTTATAGTTTACAAAGAAATAAACAGTAATTTAATGTATTGCTACATTTGTTATTCATAATTTCATATACACATAACCACAATTTGTTATATCATTATAAAGGTAATCGTGCTCTCCTCCTAAATCTCTGGGTGTGAATGCAGCAACAGTGGATAGCAGTGCAGCAGGTCTCTTGCCCTGTCTATTCTAACCATTAGCCCTGCTGGTAATCCGGATGATTTTAAACATCGCCAAACATGGCAGCACGGATATAGGCGATGTGTCTGAATAGTAACTAACTCAACTGATAAAAGACAAAGTCTGCCACTCCACAATTCTCGTACAGGTCTCCTGACAAAAATGCTTGCTGCCAACCAACAGCTTTGCTGTGTCGGCCTTGACAGCATTGCAGGAAAAACATGCAAAAACCCTGTGAATCATGGAAACAAACACATACGACCCTTGCCGTGCGCGGACACAATCTCACCCAGTCATTGAGTCTCACAGCTTGGCTGGTCTGCCTTGCCTCTCTGAAGTTTTTCAATTTACTTTTTTTTCCAGCAAATGTAACAGCCATTTAAATTAAATGTTTTCAAGACAGAGTGAATATTAACATGGAAAATTGCTTTTTTTTTTTTTTTTAACAAACTAGATGTTTTTTAGTGCTATAATAAAACAACCTTGAGAAACATAAAAATGTGAAGATTTTCTGTAAGATTTTCCACTTTACTGTAGTCAATGCATCCTTACACCTCATTTCCTAATCATTGTGAATGTTTCACAATCAATGCGTGGTATTATTTGGTCAGTAATCCTGTGATTTCACACCCTTGAAGGGAAGTTATGCACTGTATGCAATTGCTGACTTTGCTGTTGACACTCATGACACAAATCACTGCACCATGCTTCTTGTATCCTCTGCAAGAACTCTCAGGGTTAGCAGTCCCTGTTGACTCTGTTCATGCAAGGGTTTCCTGCAACTGACGCAAGGGTACAAGAGTCCGTTTCGACATTGGAGTCGACAGGCCCTAATTATCGCACACCTGTGTTTGTTGATTGTACGCTGGTTCCCAGCGGCCCTCGCAGAGTGGGAGTATTGTGGTTCCAGGCAGTGGAAGATTTATCTTGGCCTTGACTCCCATGTGAAGAACAGGGTCTGGCTGGCTCTTCACATGCCCAGATCAGAGCTCCCTCACTGGGCCTGAGACCAGGTAAACCCTCTTGCCTCGGATCTACAAGCTCCCCAGTGTGTGGATGGTCTTGGAAAGAAACATAATCACCATTCACTAGCTGTGCCATGATGGAGAAAGAGCACTCAGCAAGATGGCAGCCTGTGAAGACCCCAGAGGGAACCGTGTACCGATACTGAAGCAGTGTTTACAGTAGTGTTTGCATGGAGGAACTGCGTTTCAGTCGGAAATGTCGAGCTGCATTTCTGCATGGCTGGTTCATGAGTGTACACAGTGTTTTTATAATCAGTGATGAGGTCAAGGAAAGGCTCTGGAGATGTTTTTCATTTTTAAAAATGAATCAGGTTTTATTGGAATGCACTATTAAAAACAAGGGTTGTTTTTTAGCATGAATGGTTCTGTGACATTCTTTAAAGAGGAAAAGGGTTTTTAGACTATTCAAATGATCAGCAAATGAAGAACAAAATGTTTCTTTTAAGAACTGTTCTCTAAAAGGTTCTTTAAGGAAGCTAAAACAGTTTTTTTATGGCACCTTTAATCTAAGAATCTAGTTTTTAAGGATTTTTAATGCTGTGCTGCCTGTGTTAAAATTCTACAATACGTCAAAACAAATTCTACAAAATACTAAAAGAAATGAAACCCTACAAGTGTATTTAGACTTCACACCATTATAGAGTACAGGGTGGAAAAATAGATTATTAGTAGGGATGTGACAAGATCTCATATGACGAGATCTCACAAGATTTCTTGTCAAGGTGAAAAGTTGTCTCGTGAGTTGTGGTATTATGATGGAGCATAAGGGTGAAATTAGCATTGAAGATTGGAGGCATGATTGGATTTGAACCGCATATCAGGTGCTTTGGACACACCTGGCAACCCAGGCTGTCGTAACCACTTTTTTTTTTCACCAGAGTTCAGCGGCTGCAACACACATTATGGTTTGTATCCAAGCAATGAAATAGCACTTCAGATACGCTTAAAGTCATACTCGTCGTAAACACAAATGGAATTAAGACATGGAGTATTCCTATTTAAGTCGCATTACTGAAGTACAGAGAAACACCTAAATCAAACTATTAACATTATGAAGGACTTTTAGCCGCATTTTTAAGCCATACACACGCGGCTGTTTGACACTATTCTCTGCACCTACTGAGACAGTAAAGAACCACAGACACACACATCTCTAAGCGCTCGCACGCACACACCCACACACTGCTGGAGACACATGTTTATGCTGTCCGTTGTGTTTTTTTTTTCATTCGGCGTGTGGTATCAAATTACATTAAAACAACTCTTTCTTATCAGTCCTTACTTCAAATTTAAAAAAAAAAAAAATTGTTTTCAATTTCAAGTTCAATTTCTAATATTTCTAAAATATTTTGCTAATATTTAAAATTATATATAAAAGACTATTTTCCATTTACATAGACTATTAGCAAAATATTTTGCAGTGTTTGCATGTCCTTTTTGTATAGCATTCATTAAAATAGAAATAACATTCATTACAAGTTGATTTTAAAAAGCACCTAAATAGTTTTGCAATTTGTGAATTTTTCAGTTTAATAAAACTGAAACTCAATTTTCAGTTTAATAAAAGACTTTTTTTCCATTCATATATTTCATTATTAAAGATTTGTAAAAAAATTTTTTTGTAAAAATCTCATCTCGCCTCGTTCTCGTAAAGCCAAGTTTAGTGTTTCGTCACAGCCCTAAATATTAGACTATGGTAGATGTTTTGTTTTTACATTTAGTTTACCTTACATTGTGTATACTGTCCACAAATGCAATATAATATTTTTAATATGTATTATGCATTCGCTGGTTTGAGCCCCGGCTGGGTCAGTTGGCGTTTTTGTGTGGAGTTTGCATGTTCTCCCCATAACCACGTGGGTTTCCTCTGGGTGCTCCAGTTTTCCTAAAAAACATGCGCTATAGGTAAATTGGGTAAGCTGAAATTGTTCGTAGTCTATGTGTGTATGTCCAGATTGGTGGTTGAACATTGGGCTAACGACCCGCTTCGTAAAAATTAGACGAAACACCAACATGGTGCGACTAAATATCAACTTCGATATAAACGACTCTGGGAGTAAGTGTAAGTTTATTTGGTATAGTTTTATATTATAATCAAATCTCGCATTAGGGCTTTGTACACTCATTATTATTTTGCACTCCACATCTTCTTGTTAATTTTTGTATAAGCTATTTTATTATTATTATACATTTATAGGCATTAGTTAGCAGCAAAGGTCTTAAAAAGATCGAATACACTATTTCATTTCCTTTTATTTAATTTTTGGACTGTGCAAGATGAAATATGGCATCCGCTCATTGAAGATCCTGGCTCTCTATTGAGTTTAAGTCTCTGTCAAGTACCGTACCTATACCTTAACAGTTTGTGGTGATCATTTCTAAATGAATGATCCTGCTCTGCGTGTCTTCAATCGCAGGAGCATCAATATTCAGCCACTCCAGAGATTCATGCGGCTCTGCTGAAATATTGTCCATTTCATAATCTCCAAATACCGGTATGAGCATCAATGAACAAAGGGCAGATTTGTGCAAATGCCACCTCCTTTTCACACAGTTACAGCATCAATCACATTACTTCCAGCAGAAAAAAAAGAGCAAGAGGTTAAATAAACAGGAGCCGGGGAATGGCCTAGATGGAGGCGTATTACTTCACATTCTTTATGTGGCCCAAACCTTTGCAGTTACCAGGGAATTATGTTTATCCCTACTATAATATGCGTTCTCAGGAAGGGGGAATGCTTTCAAATGGACTAAATGGACTATGCTGTGGATTTGTGTGAAGTGAAATTGGGTTTCTGGCCAGACAAACACATTGCCCCCATGTCGTTTTTGTATGAATTATACATACAGAGCAAAGCCTGAAAGAGAGTCTTCCCACTAGGGGGGTTTCGCAGAAAAGGGGAATTGAAAGAGTGTGCGGTTTTCTTCTGTTTGTTTTTTATCAAGCTGTGAAAGTACACTGGAACATCTGCAAATTACTGGTGCTTGCCTGGCTGTTTTTAATAACACCTAAGAGGCCACACCACACCCCAAGATGAACCAGAGCGGCTGTGCTCTCGATTGAAGTACACTTTGATTTCCCAAACTTTTTCAAGAGGGTTGTACTCATGTTATCTAAAAAAAGGATAGATAGATAGATAGATAGATAGATAGATAGATAGATAGATAGATAGATAGATAGATAGATAGATAGATAGATAGATAGATAGATAGATAGATAGATAGATAGATAGATAGATAGATAGATAAATAGATTTTTTTTCTTTCTAGTTATCTGTTGTTATTATTATTATTTATGTATTTTATCTTGTTTATTATTTATTGCTGTAGGTGACTTTTAATTGTTAGAATATTTTTATAACTATAGAAAAGTGGTATTTATAAAATGTGGTAAACTTGTTTTTTTTTTTTTTTTTTTTTTTTTTTTTTGCCATGACATAGCCAAAGAAGCTGAAATGGCAATAAACTCAAATTTTATTTATATCAAATGAATATGTATATAATATAATAAAAAATTCCAAAAGTAATAATGGTCTACAACGAAGAAATTTTGAATGAAATGTCATAATGTATATTACATTTTGAAGAATTATCACACTTTTTAAATCTAAACCATATGCTTAATAATAGGACAACGTTATTATTTTTTATTATTATGAACATTAACATTATTATCATTATTATTATTTTTATCATTTTTATTTGATAACATTTTAAAAAGTTGAAATAAATGATTTGTTTTATAAATTAAATATAAATTGTTTATACATTTCATTACCAACGTTTTTGATAGTAAATTTGTATAATTTTTTTGTGCTCTTGAGAGTAAAAGCCTCTAAATAGAATAAGCCAATAAAATATAATGATTCAGATTTTGTCATAGTTCCCAACACTACTTTGTCATTCTGACATATAGGTAATAACATATATTAACAATATAAAATGAATTTAAATCATTTAAATATTTTTAAAATATAAATAAGTCTATTAAATCAGGTGAAGCATTATTTTATTATATGCTGTGATCTATACTAGGGTTGTCACGATACCATTAATTCATTTTACGATACTATACCAGCTGAAGTATCATGATACCAAGTAGTATTGTGGTACTGTAATTCAGAACTCCAATAAATAAAATTGTCATTAGTACTATATTTTCTGTTCTAATAGGCTTACTTTGAATTGAATTAATGATTCCCTTATTATTGAAAAAAGTATTTGCACGTCACTTCACCTAAAATGTATTTGTTTGTTTTTTTTGTTTATTTTGTAGATAACCAAAGATAACCAAATGAAATTTGTTACAAAAAGAGCATTTTTCCAACCAAATTAGGCTTTATGTAGTCAAAAATTGTTTCAATGTTTCCTGTATTTATTTATTTTTTTTCAGTCTTATCAGGTAAGAATTCAAAGTCACTCTTTTTAAGAGATTGTCACACAGACTATTAAAAAAAGACTACTGTTGCGCAAATGTGTGAGCATTTTAGTGACGTTTCCACATGCAACATTATGTATTGTAGATAGACCGTTAATGACGATACTACTGTTTACAAACTACAGTGGCACCGGCAGTATTTTGGAGCCATAGTATCATGATACTACCATAGTACCGGTAAATCGTGCAACCCTAATTTATACTATTCTTTTATTTGTATTTCACATATTATATCTTATTCTTCTGTCTCTTTCTCATCAGCTGGTACACTTTAGACTCACGGCCTGGTAAGAAGAGAAAAGACAGAGGAAAGATTCAAGTTAGCATCCAGTTCATGCGGAACAACATGACCGCCAGCATGTTTGATTTGTCGATGCGAGACAAGCCCCGATCGCCGTTCTCCAAGCTCAAGGAGAAGATGAAGGGTCGCAAACACGACGGTGCCTTTTCAGACACATCTTCCGCCATCCTTCCACGCTCAGGACAGAGCGAGACTGATTCTCTGGCAGACCAGCACCCACATCCGCACCCACAGGCCCCGCCTGAACCCAAGCCAAAACGCTCGCTGCTCACGGGCACGCAGAAACTGTCTGCTGCTCACTCCATGTCTGATCTGATAGGAACTCACTTCAGGAACAAACTCGACTCCATGAACTCCATTGAGGAGAAAGGTGAGGACGTGAGATTGGCCATGTTATAACAGTGTGCAGTTTTTAATTTAATTTTATTTTATTTTATTTATTTCATGATTATTTTTCATTAATTTGATTAATTTTTATTACAAATTTTTTGATGTTTAACAGAGCAAGGAAATTTTCACAGTATGTCTGATAATGTTTTTTCTTCAGGAGAAAGTGTTATTTGCTTTATTTTGGATAGAATAAAAGCAGTTTTTTATTTTTTAAACACCATTTTAAGGACAAAATTATTAGCCCCTTTAAGCTATATTTTTTCTCGATAGTTT
Source organism: Danio kyathit (assembly GCA_903798195.1). Classification (NCBI taxonomy): domain Eukaryota; kingdom Metazoa; phylum Chordata; class Actinopteri; order Cypriniformes; family Danionidae; genus Danio; species Danio kyathit. The sequence continues at coordinate 23,546,740 of LR812531.1, read as the reverse complement.
ACAGAACAAACCATCAATATACAATAACTTGCCTAATTATCCTAACCAGCCTAGTTAACCTAATTAACCTAGTTAAGCCTTTAAATATCACTTTAAGCTGTATAGAAGTGTCTTGAAAAATATCTAGTCAAATATTACTTACTGTCATCATGGCAATGATAAAATAAATCAGTTATTAGTAATGAGTTATTAAAACTATTATGTTTAGAAATTTGTTGAAAAAATCTTCTCTCCGTTAAACAGAAATTGGGGGAAAAAATAAACGGGGGCTAATAGTTCTGACTTCAACTGTATATAATATTATTATTATTTTGTGTGATTTCTGAGTTATATGTATTTTACACTATGGAGTCTTTGAGTAATTATTTGTTTTTGTGGGTCGGACTTTAGTTATACTTTAGTACCCTTGCTAGATATCAAATAAAATAATACTTACTGTCACAATTTTATGATTTTTATGCCAGCTTCAGTGAAAATAATATCAGGTTTCTTTGGAATCTGACTTAGAATGCTGCAGTGTTTCATAAGCAACAATGGCAATTGGAATGCAAGAATCAATAGTTTATCTCAAACAGTGTATCATAGTTGACGACTACAAAACGACTTAAAAATGGTTGTACTGTAGCTGGACACAGTTTTTATATATGCGTTTCGTACATGACAAAAAGAAAGCGAGACAATATCATTGGAATTGGAACTATTGATGTTTGATTTTTTTTTTTTCAATACTTTTTAAACTAGTTAATTTTTTAATTGTTATGTTTTTTTTCTGTGTCTATTTGTTTATCCTAATAAATATTAAATAAATCTGAGTGTTCACTAGTAGTAAACTGCCGCCGGGCTTTTTCAAATCTAATGAAAAATTAACTTTATGTAGAATATACCTTTAGTGTCCTCTCAACCTAATGTAGTACAATTTAGTTACCTTCTAATTCCCATCTTTAAAATAAAAAAAGAAATATATATATATATATATATATATATATATATATATATATATATATATATATATATATATATATATATATATATATATATATATATATATATACAGTTGAAGTCAGAATTATTAGCACCCCTGAATTATTAGACCCCCTGTTTATTTTCTTCCCCCAGTTTCTGTTTAATTGAGAGAAGATTTTTTTCAACACATTTCTAAACATAATAATTTTAATAACTCATCTCTAATAACTGGTTTATTTTATCTTTGCCATGATGACAGTAAATAATATTTTACTTGATATTTTTCAAGACACTTCTAAACAGCTTAAAGTGACATTTAAAGGCTTACCTAGATTAATTAGGTTAACTAGGCAGGTTAGGGTAATTAGGCAAGTTATTGTATAACGATGATTTGTTCTGTAGACTATCGAAAAAATAGCTTAAAGGGGCTAATAATTTTGACCTTAAAATGGTGTTTAAAAAATTAATAACTGCTTTTATTCTAGCCGAAATAAAACAAATAAGACTTTCTCCAGATAAAAAAATATTATCAGACATGCTTTGAAAATGTACTTGCTCTGTTAAACATCATTTGGGAAATATTTAAAAAAGAAAAAAATTTAAAAGGGGGCTAATAAATCTGACTTCAACTGTATATATATATATATATATATATATATATATATATATATGATGTATTATATGTAGTAGAGTATGCATGAGTAAAATGTACTTGTAAGTATGAGTAAAATGAGTTTGTGTTACTTGATTTCCAGCATATAACCAAGAATCGAGTCAAAAACACTCTTGACTTCATCATGATTTAACCGGAGGTGCTAAAATCCTAAGTTGTTTCTGGGTTTTGTGTTTCAAAAATATGTCAACCTTATTTAAATATATCTAAAAATGGCTTGTCTTTGTCATCTGTAGGGGGCGCTGGATCTCACCGTCACTCTCAGAGCGATGGATACGGCTGCCCAGCGAGCGACGTTCAATGCGACCCGTTTTCCGACATCGGAGACAACATGCCCCAGAAATTCGCCACACTTCCACGCAACCGCAATCCCTTTGAGGGAGATCAGGGGACGCTGTGGGGCGCAGACAAGAAAGAGAAGAAGGAGAAGGTCGGTCTTCTGGGCAGAGTGACTGGGAAGAAAGACGGAAAGAAAACTGGGGCACGAATAGGAAGCTCTGGAGACCTGCGATCTCCAAACCCCTTCACCAGTGAATCCTCAAGTGAAACCAACCCTTTCCTCTCACACTACAGATCCAGGTTTTTAAAAATGTTTTATTTGCTTTTGTCCATTTAGATTTTGTCTTTAATTTGTTACAGCTGGTTTAATTAGGCTTTTACTACACTTGATTGAGGTCAAATTAAAGGTGCAGTAGGTGATCTGCCTAAATGCTAACCGGTTAGCATAATATCTTTCAAATACAATCCCTCCCTTGTCGTCCAAAGCCTTGCCTCCTGAAATCGCGAACACGTACATTAAAGATGACAGAGACCCAGTAGATCATGTAATTTGCCAGCTAGAAAACTTTATAGTACTTCATAATACTACAGTTCCCAACGAAAAAAAAAACTGTATTTTATCAAGCAAAACTTGTCATCACTCTCTCATCAGTCTCACTTTCTCACAGGCTTTGTCCTAAAGCGACTATTGTATGCTTAGTGGTTGGCTGGTGGCCTGCAGGAATTACTAAGCCATACTTGCATGCTGTTTCAGACCGAATATTCAGAGTAGATGGTGATGAACAACATAGGTGCCACGTCACAGGCTGTCAATAGCCGCGTTTCCACTATCGCGCCTAAAGCGAGCGAGCCAGGGCTAGTCGCGTTTCCACAGTCACTTCCGGGGCCTGATCGGGCCAAAGCGGGCCTTCCTCGGGGCCAACGGCCAGCCTTTTTTGGCCCGCCGAATACCTTGGGTCAAAGAGGGCCAGCTGGGGCTTCGGGGCAGAGTGAAAGGAGAGGCGGACTTTGCCCGAGTCTGGTAAAGATGGCATGCTGTCAATACACTAGTTTTCCGATCACACACGAGTACATGCAGCAAACAAATAAATAAATAAGGGAAAGAAAACATATAGCTGGTCAGTTTAAGATAGGCTATTCCATAAAACACCTTAGGGGTCTTTTTGCCTATGATCTTGCCTATGATGACTTTCCTTGCTGCGTCCTCCTTGATGTTTCAATAACGCATAATAACCTTCACACCATATTAAAGACACAGCAGCCAGTAAAGTTTGTCGAGAGTTTTTGTCAAGTTTAAAAAGTGTGTTTGTGCATAAAACGTGCACGTTTAGCTCTGTTGATGCCGCGAGTGGCTGGGTTTCTTTTTTTATTTATTTTGGAGATAATATGAAATATGAATACAACAGAAAGACATAAAACTTTACAACTTACGTGTCCACGTTTGTAGGCTCAAAACAATAGTGTCATATCTTGATAAAATAGCCTAAGCTATATTGAAATAATTTGAAGAATTACATATATCGGATATAATAAAATCAATAAAATAAATAAACCAATATGAAACAAACAAAAGCTATAAAAATGTAGGTATACAATACATACATAAATTAAACCGTTTTAAAGCCATATTAAACTTTCATTTTACAAAGGCCTCTCTGAAAAAAAGATTTTAGATATTTTCTAAATGATAAACAACGGAGGAGGTTTAAAATATTATTTTTAAAATATTTGGATACGATGATATTAATCAAATCGTGAAAGCAGAATCTACCTTCTTTTCTGTCATCCAGTCCTGCACAGTGCTGCTTTACAAACACATTGGGGAAAACTGCAAATACAAAAATGTGTTTTATGTCACTCAAACAAGTGTTTATGTTTTTATATGACGTGGTAAAATAAAAAAATTAAATTTTAAATGTAGAGCTTTATTAGTGAATAGCTGCTGAGCACAACGATATACAGTATAGGCTATATTTTATTACTTGCTCTTATGTGCTGAAACACTTAACACTTTTCTTTACTTGAGATAACCGAATAATATGCAACATCCTTAAATAAAGTGGAATTGCCTATTAAGTGTCATATAGCCTAGGGAAAAATGTATATGTTTTAGGTCTTTCCGGAGCATTTGGGCTGAATGTTTGACGATGTCTATCACAACGAGGATGTAATAAAATACCTCTGTCCCTCTGTTAGTGGTGAGACCACTCGGTGCACGATGCCAACATTCGGTCAGTGGTGAGTAAACAAATATAATGAATGAAAATACACAGGCCTGTGCGTATAGACCTATAATGTAATGCTGTACAGTAACGTGTCATTTGTTTGTTTCGGTTGTCTTCATTTTAATCGTTTCGTGATGATGCGATGGTGTGCTTTAACTGCCTGATTCCCACTGAAGTGGGCGGGTTGTGTGACGTTTGATTTGGGGGACATTCTGGGGGCGGAGTTTGCGTGACGTGCTTCAAGCTACCGGCCCGATAGTGGAAACGCGACATTATTTCGGCCTCACTGCTCAACCTCCCAGGCGATTGGCCTGGCCCGGCCCGATAAAAGCCCTGGCCTGCACTGGCCCGACAGTGGAAATGCGGCTAATGTTCAAAAATGAACTTTACTTCATAAAAGCAGGCTAGGCGGAATAGGGCTATTTACTGATCTTTTGTTGTTAGACTAAATTAAAATCTACATTATTGATGCTGTAAAAGGCCTCCTATGAAATTGAAAATAGTCACATCAAGCTTTCGCTGGAAGATTTCAGTGGCTGAACAACATTTCTGTGCATATAACCCATTTGTAAAAACAAAATCTACATAAGCTTTGCGTGACTAAAATAGTTTTAAAACAGAACATTACCTGTCTAAAAGAAAGGTGTCGTCCTTCCTCCAGCGTGCAAAAGTAACTCCAATATTGATTCAGGAGTTTAAAATGTTTTGATTGAGCGTTTGTATTTAGCACTGTCACTTGTGTCTGTGTGAACGCACATCAGCGGACCTGCATGAATGGGTGCGCAGTTGTTCAAATCTGCGTTTGCTGACATACAGTTTGGGCTACTTATCAGAATTATTGGAGATGTCGGCCCGACAATATTTAATTGGATGAACATTTTTTAGTTTTATGCCTTACCCAGAATAAAAAAATTAATGTAAATACATTTAGATCATTTACTTCAATCAGTACTATTGGAATGTGAAGAGACTTTCAACCAGCACAACAAAAAATGTTTCTGAAGACAATCACCTACTGCACCTTTAAATCTGCTTGTTTAAATCTGATGGCTTGTGATTGTTTCCTAATCCCGATGCTCTATCTGATATGATATGCTCAATTTCTCAAATATATGTTCAGGTAATACTACTGAAAGTGACCATAAAGTGTATATTCATGCCTAATCTCAAATGGTCAGACAGTGAGCCGTCTTTTATAAATCGTTAAAATATTGGTGTTTGAGATGCAGCAAGATCAGAGACTGTAGTGGATAACATGACTTCGTAGAAGATTCAATTTAATGTGTGATATACAGTTAAAGTCAGAATTATTAGCCCCCCTGTTAATTTTTTTTCCCCAATTTCTGTTTAACGTAGAGAAGATTTTTTTTCAACACATTTGTAAACATATTAGTTTTAATAACTTATTTTTAATAATTTATTTATTTGATCTTTGCCATGATGACAGTAAATAATATTTTACTAGATATTTTTCAAGACACTTCTATACAGCTAAAAGTGACATTTAAAGGCTTAACTAGGTGAATTAGGTTTACTAGGCAGGTTAGGGTAATTAGGCAAGTTATTGTACTGTATAACGATGGTTTGTTCTGTAGACTATCAAAAACAAATATAGCTTAAAGGGGCTAATAAGTTTAACCTTAAAATGGTTTTTAAAAAATAAAAAAACTGCTTTTATTCTAGCCGAAATAAAACAAAATAAGACTTTCTCCAGAAGAAAAAATATTGTCTGACATATTGTGAAAATTTCCTTGCTCTGTTAAACATCATTTGGGAAATATTTAAAAAAGAAAAACAAATTTAAAGGGCGGCTAATAATTCTGACTTCAACCGTATGTAAACAATTATGATCAAATTAAGCATAAATAACAATTTTCTCAATTAAAATTAGGCTTGGACTCATATGGAGGATGCTGGGGTATATGGAGCATTCAGTATTCCATGAATTTAATACATTTCTAAATAAACATGTAAATGTTATTGAAAAACGCATATGATGCAATCTATTATACACTACACTGCATGCTCTTTTGAATACTTGATTCTGATTGAACAATCACTAAAATCCCAGATATGATATTCCCAGGTATTAAACTAATAAAGCTGGCTCGTACATGCATGCATCTCACGAATTAATAATAATAACAGTAAGTAGATCGTTGGAGCCATTTGTTTAGAACACAAGTTTTGTGTTTGCTTGGTAAGCAGGTAATGTACATTGAGTCAATTGTTTTTCAGAATGAAGGCCTTAAAACTAGTACAACATTAACATAATATTAGTACAACATTACATCTGCTGGACCTTATTCTGCGAGTAGAACTGTCTGGATGTACATTAACCCTTACATATCATATATAAATAATATTCTGCTAAAATAATTTCTGAGAACTGCGTCTTCAGTTACAGTACATCTGCTGCTTGTCATTCCCAACCTCTGCTCTTTTCTCAGTTAGGTGAGGACAGTTAAGCCCTTAAAGTTTATCAGAGAAAGTCTGTCATTAGGAAGACCTTATCGATGTCATTAGGCCCAATCCAGGCTACAGGGGCCTGACCAAGTCACAGTAATGAGATCTGAATGAGAGATAGACCGTTCAATTAACAATTTATCTGCCCGGAGCCTATCAAGGACGCTCTTCCTCTCCGATTACTTTCTCATCTTAGATCACAGGTCTTGCAGGGGTCACAGGTTAGCTAAAAGACATTTAACATACCAGTTAAATGTTGTCTGTTTGTTTCATAGACTCACTTTTGACAACTAGCGTCCTTAATAGGTCCCATCCATCCAATTTATCATTAAGTGATCGGACCACTCATAACAGTACACCCATGTAAGCATGTTTTCCTGTCGCAGTGCTGTTTGATGGTTGTGGTATGGGTGGAAGAAATGTGTCAGGCAGTTGAATTTTCTAATTTCCTGTTATGATTAGAAAAAAATTATGCAGACCATGGTCTAAACTGCAAAGTGTTGCAAACAGGTATTTTCCATGTAGATGGCACTGTTCAGTTTGTATGTATTTCTGCATTATAATTAGTTCATATGTGATGTTTAGGTAAAAGATTTGCTGCTTGTTAACATTACTACAGTAAATTTACTATTATAATGTTTCATATTTTTAAGAAATGCATGTAATATACTAGAATTAAATGTTTATTAAAGTCATCACATTTTATCGTAAATTAATTACGATTTAATGCAGTTTATTATTCATCAGAGAATCCTGATGACAAATATATTCACGTTTTCACATTTACAAAAATATTAAGCTTTAACAATTGTTTTTAACTGATAATAAGAAACGATTCTTGAGCAAAGGCCGGAGTAATTATGCAGAACATTTCGCTTTGAATCGCATTAATAAATTACATTAATTAAATTATATTGAAATATTAAATATTGATTTTAAATTGTAATAAAATCTCACGTTTTGGATCAAGTAAATCAGCCCTGGGAAGAGACTGTAGCATTAAAAAATGATCTTAGCAACCACATGCTTTTCAATGTAAACTTCAAGATATATATACATACACAAGTACGCTGTTGTTGTGGTATAAAATTGCTCATAATGCGATTTGAGATTTTGGTCATACCGCCCACCCCTACTGAGAATCCGTAACTGGCTGTAATGCCTTTGTTGTGGTCAGTGACCAAATGTTAGGAAATAAAGAGTAGACTTGCTGTTTGCATGCAAGGAGGCGTCAAACCATTTCCTGACCCTCTGTTTTTCACATCACTAAAGGTCAACTCCAAATATTATATTGAAATTTACATGCAAGCAGCAGTTACTGACTGAAGGTTCTGTCACGTTACATGTAAGATAAAAGGTATCTGATGTCTTTATTGAAGTAATGGCATTTTTACTTTTTTTTCTTTTCTTTCTCTCTCTCTAGCAGTGACAACATGAGAAAGCCCACCAGTAATGAGGACCTTACACAGAGATTCAAAGCCTCTCCTGAAAAGAAACAGGCCATGAAAAATGCAAGAGAACATGTAAGTTGAATCAAAACATATATTACAAAGGTTTAGAATATGTTGCATAACATATTCATGCTTAGTGTACATCTAGTATTAAGATTTGAGTTGTGTCAAACTGATGACAATGCTCATAAAACTAAAAGTCTAAAACAATTTGAGCTAGTCAAAAACACTGGAAGTGATGCTTACATCTAAGTTGACCAAAATGCATCCTGATACAAGGTGTAAAGCAGACCTATGGTGTACATGGGTTGTTCGTTCAGAAAATAAAGCGTTTAGTTTTCTAACAATTAAAAGCAAAAACATTGTAGTTCAGCCATGATAATCATACATACACTTACCATAATTTATTTTTTGTAATAATATTGTTGTCAGTGCACCTACTTTAACCATACTAACCATGGCTTTTTTAGGTTAGTATGTAGGTTAGTTTTTACAAGGATGAGTTTCTTTACACCAATTATTAGAATGAGAAACTTAGCAATAATGATATTTACTAAAAGAATATTTACAATAATGTTAAACAAACGAAAAATTAACATGTTAGCTAAACCAAAGAAATAAACAGGTCCCACTTTATATTGTGTCGCTTATACCTGTGAACTTACATGGTAATTAGATGTGTAAGTAGTATGTAACTACAGTGTATGTACACACTGGTACAGCGTATTTACTTGTGTATACTGGTGTAACTACACTCATGTAACAACCAACTGAATAGTATGTGTAAGTACAAATGTGTAACAGGACATTGGTAACAACACTAGGAAAGTACACATCTGTAACAAGAATTATGTAAGTGCATTGTGTAACAACAATATGTACTTGCAGATGTTTTCCCACTTCCACACCTGTTTGCAGATCATGCACTTGTGAACACTGTATGGCGGCATTAGAAGGTTTCACCTTGTGATACAAGTGTACTTGCATGGTAAATCCACAGGATCCACTCAATATAAAGTGTAAAATGGTCACAAATTACTGTTCATACATTCATTCATTTTCTTTTCGGCTTAGATGGGTTGCAGCTGGAAGGGCATTCACTGTGTAAAACATATGCTGGATAAGTTGGCGGTTCATTCTGCTGTGGCGACCCCAGATTAATAAAGGGACTAGGCCGAAACGAAAATGAATTTTATTTTAAACTTAATATTGTGGACTGTTCCTGTGGAGTTACCATGTAACTACACTGTTATTAAAGTGTTGCATAGAAGATATTTCTACAAGTTACACAGTAATTTGTGACCATTTTACACATTATATTAAGTGGACATTTCCTGTGGAGTTACCATGTAAGTACACTGGTATCACAAGGTGAAACCTTCTAATGCAGCATTAGTTCTGCCATACAGTGTTCACAAGTGCATGATCTGCAAACAGGTGTGGAAGTGGGAAAACATCTGCAAGTACATATTGTTGTTACACAATGCACTTACATAATTCTTGTTACAGATGTGTACTTTCCTACTGTTGTTACCAATGTCCTGTTACACATTTGTACTTACACATACTATTCAGTGGGTTGTTACATGAGTGTAGTTACACCAGTAATACAAAAGTAAATACTATGTAAACGTGTGTACATACACTGTAGTTACATACTACTTACACATCTAATTACCATGTAAGTTCACAGGTATAAGCGACACTTAATATAAAGTGGGACCCTCTAATTATACTAAAAATATAAAAATTTAGAGGTGGCAAAACACTTCAAAGCTAAATCTAACAAAACACAAACTACAGTATGCTAATACACAAACAAAACCAAGAAACCAACAGATTATCTTTGTTCAAATTAGTGTCACTCAGCAACCAAAGAACAAATCTTACTCAGAACACAAATTCAACAAATAAACTCAAGTTACATCAGGCACATGAAGTAATTAATAAACAACCGAAAACCATGTGGAGCATGATGTACAACAAGGCAGAGCGCATACTGTACAATGAATTTGAAGGCCATTTAATCTATCAGTGGATAGGCAGAGATTATGATGTAATAACCATGATTGACGGGGAGTTCAACCAATAAACACAAACCCGGCAGTTTAATACTTCTGCGTCAAGCGCACGCGTACGGTTCGGTGCAGCCTTTGCGCGGCCACATAGCTCTGATGCTCTGATGTACACTTCTCAAAAAATGTAACTACACATCGCAACGATGTGTAGCGCAAGCTCTGTGATTGGTCGGCTTGGTAGCTGTGACAAGTGTGGGTGGTGCTGAGAGCAACGAGCCAGATGGAGCAAGTTCAGTGGTCGAGTGACAAGTGTTGGTGGAGCTGAGAGCAACGACCTAGACGGAGCAAGATCAGTGGTCGAGTCCCGTGAAGGAGCTCCAGATGGAAACTTTTGATTTGTGTTTACCTCATGATTAAAGTTGTTGCATGTCTGCCTCTGAATGATGGAGTTTTAGCTACTTGTACATTAAGGCCCCGTTTACACTAGTACGTTTTAGTTTTAAAACGGCGTTTTAGAATGAAAACGATCCGCGTCCACACTAGCGTTTCACCCAGCGTTTCTCAACAGCTCTCTGTCTACACTAAAACGGTGAAAATGCACATCACGTGATCCCACACACACACTCTGGCATGCACTGCAGCGTGCTTTGAGCGCATACCCATATGAGAGCTGTCCTCGTCGGACTGTTCATCACGGATCTCCCGCTGGATCTAATCTCACTATATTTGTTAAACGTGATGTTTAATTAATCTTGTTGTCTACATCTAACTACATATTCCCAGACATTGGTCTTTTGAATCTATTACTTGTGCTCAGGTAATGTGTTTTGACTGAGCGCAAAGATTGGTTAATATCTTAATAAATATAACTGCGGATACCGATTATGCACATCTGACTGATTGCTTGCCTTTATTTTCTTTATTGTATAAACTAATTGTGCGTTATACTTTTATAATGGTCATTATTATTTATTAAAACTGATATTCAATGTAAGAGAGGGTATGTTTCGTATTTTCAATGAAAATGAAAGGAGGCCGTATTGTTATAGGCTCCGTTTTGTTATAAATATGCATGAAGATGACGCTCATGTTATGAAGCCACCTGACGCCTCAACATTTTTGATGTCTGTTAAGTTGCTAATAATATCAAAATGAAAATAGGCAGTTCCTCACATCATGTTTTCATTTTATTGTTAAGATAGTGAAACAGCATAGCCAGGGTGATGTGAATGACTTTATAAAGTACACGCTCGGGAGTTTGTTTTCCTTATCAATTTGCGAAGTCTGAACTTACAAGGAGAGGATGCAGGACTGAACTGTGTGTAGGCTACTTAATATTGAGGAAAAAGCCCCAATCAGAGAGGCGAATGTCTGCAGCCCCGCCTCCGTTTTCAGATGTCTCCGTTTTCCCCCATCTACACTGAGATGGAGCAGCAGCATTTTAGAATGAAAACGGCCTCTCCAGCGTTTCCAAAACGCTCCGTTTTCGGGGCTCGAAAACTCCGGCGTAGTGTGGAGGGATGGCGTAACCGTAGCAAAACTCATGCGTTTTAAAACGAAAACGCATTAGTGTAAACGGGGCCTAAGAAAGCATTCAGACGAAATAAAACACCTGGCAAAAAACTCGATTCAGAGGAACATAGCATAACCTACGGCCGGCTAGCGTTTCGGAAGTGTTCTTGCAGAGCAGCAAAAACAGCACGCAGAAGTATAAATGCACAGCTATGCGCATGGCAGGCACTGTGGGTGTCGCCGATTACTCGACGCAGAAGTATAAACCAGCCTTATGTGTGGGGTAAGAAGGGAGACAAAGAGAGAGGAAACAAATAAATATACACAAAACACAGGTGTAATGTAGCACCATGGTTCTTTTAGTGGGAAGGATTGATTTTAGCAAACAATTTCAAAAGTTCTTTTGGAAATTTGTGAAATAATACTTTTATTTGTATCATTGAGACCAAGATCATCAAGTTGTCACACACTGTACATGCGACCACATGAAAAGCAAGCACATTAGTTATCATTTCTAATTATTGCTAAACAAGGGTGCATTTTCACATTGTCACCATCCAGTCTGTCCAGATGCAGTTTGACCACATTTCTCATAAGTTTTCCAAACTTGGGCGAAGTTTTAATTGGTCATTTACTGCAGCCCTATTACACATGCAAGAGGATGATGCTGATCTCTGACTGAGTATCACTGGTGGTCGCTCTGCATGGAGGGCCGTTTATCTAATTAACAGCTGAAATGGGTGGTCATCGTCTTTGATCTGCATGTAATTTGAAGTAGTGTGATGCTATTAGTGCGCTTCCATTTCGTTAGCGAGCCATCTCGGGCAGCATGTTCTCTCTCACTCAATAATTGGAAATCTAATCATTAATAATCCTCAGTTTGTCACTGGTCTAATTTTACAGCGTAGGTCAAAGCGCGGTCAGCGTTAAACGTGGAAAGCTGCCCTCTCTCGCTTTGTCATAATTATGCTGATTGCGATCGTCATCGCGTCCGGTAACGTAACGTTTGCTTGCCTGCCGTGTGAGAAGTGATGTTGAAACTGGAGACGCGCTGCTGAAAATGGCTTTCCTCACCCATTTTTGAGGTTATGTTAACACCACATCCGTGAAATAGTGTCTCTGGCACTCTGAGGCCTTAATTAAAGGATGGGGGGCGGCGGGGAGAGCCAGCCGGCCGAGGCATTTCAAAGGACTTGGAGTTTCAGATTTTCAACGCAAAGGCCCTCATTAGTGCCCATAATGAGACAACTGAAGAATGCCAAGTGGAAGTCTTATCTCTCCCACACTCCTGATTGCCTAAATCTGCTCATCAGCTGCTTGCCAGTTCATGGTCATTTCCTGGGCTCTTTTCCTGCCCCCGCTTGCTTGTGCCCTGGTGGGTTTTTGCAATTCATGCAGCATCTCTTTCTCTAAACCTTCCTTTGATTCGCCGTTCGCTGCTCTGCGTTTGCCAGAGAGTGTTGTTTGGCTTGCATTGTCTGTTGACACTCAGCTCGACACCTAAAAATACAAATTTTATTGCATGCAAGTGGCGTCAGCAAACAAATTATGAAGCTGTTATGAAATGATGAGGATTTTTAGTGGATTTATGAAGTCAGTTGACTAGATTATTGCATTAGGAAAGTATTCCACCTTCATAAAGCATCCTTTTTTTGGCATTAATTTTGAACGCTATTTCTTTTTCGTAACAATAGAGTCAATCGGCGAATGTTTTTCTTGAAAAGCGTAACTTTTCTTGCAGATAAATTCTGCTTTCTATTTTGCTATCTAATGCAATGACGTTCGCATATTTTAAATGCGATTTATGCGTCTAAATACTTCTCAGGGCCACCGTATTTTCACTTTAGTTCCTAGAATGACAGTTTTATGGAGTCAAATTTGCTCGGCTGTTTCCTCGGGGAAAAAGAGAAGGAATGTTTTGTTTTCATTATCGTAATCTAAGGAGGATAATCATAATCAAAGTGTCACATGTATAAACAGCTGTCCGATATGGTGGATCAAGTTCAAACCCAGAAGCAGTTCAGACGCTGCAGGTTAAAAGTGTTCGGGCTTGTTTCTGCAAAGGATTATTACCCAACATGTGCAGGTTATTATAAATCTTTCATTTATTGTTATACATATAAACAGAGATAATTTGTATGGCTTTTATATTAGATGAATCACATAGGGCTTACAAATATTCAGATGTCTTAAATTTAAGGCTGTAAAATGTCTTGATAGCAGAGGTTGAAAAATGTGGGAATTCTCATACATTTTTATTTTGTTAAAGTGTTTATAAATGACCAAATGTAGTGAAAAGAAAATTTTGCGATAATTATTCGACCACCAAATACATTTAGCAAACATTCCTAAAATGCTAACAAGCAACAAATAATGAATAACGACTATTTATTTTTAAATTATTATTAATAAATTTGTACTGAATCTTTATTAAAACGGATATTAAAATATCTATGGTATTTAAACAGAATTACAGTTTAATATATATATATAAAATAACATCAGTGTTGTTTAAGTTTAAATATCCTATTTAAAATCGTTATTTAATTTAATAATACATTTTTTATTTAATTTATTTAATATAATTTTATTAAAGTTGTACATAGCCATCAAGATAAATTTTCTGCAAATTATTTTCTTGAGTTGTTTGAAAATGAGATGTAATCCAGGCCTGTGTTCTGTTGTGTTGATGTTGATTTTAGGTGGCGCTTTTCTTGTAATTAACTAAGTGTCTGTAATTAGACTTGACTGAAAGACATTGATTAATATTTTCCACAAATGAAATGGAGAAGCTCTTCAAGAGATTTTATCAACTGACCGCATTTAGTGCATGTTTTCACCTTGACAGCAGAAAGTGTGAATTTGTCAAACACTTGACGGCAGATGAGCAAATGTTTCTAAATTGCTGTTCCCTCAATATCATGCTGAAGTCAGACACAGACACTTCTTGTGTCAACACATTATCGCTCTGCTTGAGAGAAGCGAAGCTTGAGCGTTTAGAGCAGCACTGTTAATAAAAGCTCATTTATGCAGTAAGCTCTCTGTTGATGGAAACATTTCACAACATGTTCATTTCATGTGTCTATTGACCATTTTGAGGCATGTAAACAAAAACAATAGTCCCAACGTATTTCCTGTTTTACATTTTTCATTTCTATAGCTTCTGAGAATCCAAAAATAGCCACATATTGATAAATAATGTTATGGTAGCTGTTTTAACATTAAGTTATGATTAAATTGCCTCCTGTTAAAGTTATGAAATAGTTTGATAACAAGCAGGAAATGTTCATGGGCCAATGACATGACCACATTGAAATGGTCTATATTAATCAGTATATATCTGAAAGTGGCATGTACATTTCATAACAGTTTCTTCACACTACTTTTTTTTTTGTTTTTTTTTAAGTTCCTCAGCATACTGAAACTTAAAAAATACCTAATTATCTTACTGCGGATGCCTTAGACATAAGTATTACACATCTCTCATGAATACTTGATTCTGATCGGTCAATCACACTATTCTAACGTATGCTATTCCCAGATAACAATCACTGAAACTAGTATGGGTACTTCGAATAATCTTGATCTGGCACACCACTATTATGAATACATTTTCTGTTTCATCCAAAAATCTAAATTATTCTCGTATGTATGGCTTTATTCTATAGACTGTAAACAAACCTGAAACCAATAGCTATCCGAATTAGCCAGTTAACCAATGAGGAAAGGGAAAAGGATATGAAAAAAAACTACATATACAAAAATGTATATCAAAAAATTCTATACACAAAATCTATATTTTTTTATAAAAAAAAATTTGTATGACGAAATGATAATATAAGATTAAACTAAACATTTTTGAATCACTTGTTTGACCTGAAGAAGACCAAGTAAATCAATACATTGATTTAATCTCAGTAAACAGTTTTTTTAAATGCAGTTTGCAGATAGTGACAGAGTGCTGATTTTTGTTAACTATTTTGTTTCCTTTGATCAAACACCCGTTTAAAATTTCTTTGGATGTGTGCAGACTTGTCATGTATTCTAAAGGCAATCACTGTAATATCTTGTGTGTTTTCAGTTTTGCAATGGAACTGGATTGTGCTCAAATTTTTGAAATGCATTCTTTCATCAAAAAAGTAATCCATACAGTGCCACCAAAGTTTTCTTTTGAATAAAGGAAAAATAAAAATAAACTATTTTCACTATTTATAATAGTATATATAAACTATTTTTGTCTTCTAGCAGCTGTCGTATTCACGTTTATGAAAGAGATGACTTATTACGTAAAAGCTGACATGGTGAAAGTTAGGCCAAAATAAAATTGTCAAAAAGAAAAAGACAAAAAGAGGATAAAGATAAAACAGATAAATGGATCAAACACGAAGACTATAAACGAAAGCTTTGTGGAAATGTATGCATTGTGTTCTTCTGGGTATTTTATAAGCATAATGTATATTTATAATGCAATGCTAATTGATCTAGCCTTTATCACTGTATAGAATACTGTAAATGAGCATGATTTCTTCTTTGTTCTGTGATATTAAACCATGTCTGCTCACAAAAACGATTTCAAACACTCGACTTATGTTTTGAAGTGAATGTAGTGTGACAGTATATTAGTAAGTCTTTTTGTTACCAGGCTCAAGCACTCAAAACTCGCACACAGTAATAACCAATTATCGGTTTTATTGTTATTTAACAAGTCCATTTTTTTTTTATCATGGGGAGAATTTAACCGGTATATTGCAAACAATAATAGGTCCTGTAGTGTATCTGGTTAAAAAGTCAATATGTTTTAGACCGTTTGCTGTCCTAGAGTTATTAGTTTAGCTACTGCGTATACGTGTGTGTATTTAATGTGAAGCCTCTAGATCAGGGGTTCAACCTTTTTCACTTCGGGGCCCACTTCTTTCTCCGATGAATTTTTGAAGGCCCACCTGTCTGACATTTTCTCTAAAATGTTTGTATGAAATGCTCATTTAAACTTTTATTATTTATTAACAAATATAAAACATTTGTTGTGCCTTCTATTATTTTCTATTATCAGCAGTTTATTAAAATATATACAATTTTATTTAAATTTAATTACATATAAAACTAAACTAAACTATATATATATATATATATATATATATATATATATATATATATATATATATATATATATATATATATAAATTATTATTATTTTATTTATTATTTTATTTATTTATTTATTTATTATTATTATTATTTTTTTTAAACATACACAGATTAAAATGAACCACAGGTCAACGGAGATTGCAAAAGATAAAAGATCAGCTTCTGCTTTAAACTGGACTGACTGAATATCTACTATTACATATCTGCTATTCAAAAATATACAGACAAATGTAAAATACAGTAAAACACCCTAAATCTGTTGAAATGCGTCGATCTGATGGTGGTTGAGTTTGCAGCTGGATATTATTGGGAGATTGCTGACAGAAACAGTGAACATTCTATTTCACATTCTATGGCAGAAACACCATTGAGCCTTGCTAGATCCTCCTGTATGGGTGTGCGTCCGTTATAAAACACTCACAGGACATTATTTTGGACAACTATGCAGATATATTAAATGGAGACTTTCACTTTCACTTCACTCAATGAATTCAATGAACAGACTGACGTGTACTAGTTGCAAACACGATCATGAGGCTGTTTTTGCACCGAGATTGAAGTAATCAATCAGAGAACAGGAGAAAGTGCATTACTTTGATCATTTTAATGTAGCACAATAATAAAATTATAGTATAATATTATAATATAATTAAATTAATTTTAATTTAATTATCTTGCGGCCCACCTGCAGGATCGGTGAGGCCCACGCCATGGCCCAACGGTTGAGAATCCCTGCTTTAGATGAACCTATTGGCAAGTTGCATGTTGGAAAATATCATATTGTGTGCCAAAATAAGCATGTGATTGAGTTGGATAGAAGTTTGGATTTCCAGCATACTACAAGCGATTAAGTACTGGTTTCATGACAAGTTTTTTATGCAATAACAATGCAATGCCATGTGTTTTTCCTCATGAATAGGACCCTGAACGTCTGCAGCCGAGCGTGGCAGCCTACAGCAATCTCTCCTTTGAGGAAGTTGTGCAAGAGCTCATTAAGCAGAAGGATGTTGTGAGGAAGAAAGATGCTCATATTCGGGAGTTGGAGGACTACATTGATAACCTGCTGGTCAGGGTAATGGAAGAGACACCCAGCATCCTGAGAACACCCTATGAGCCCAAGAGAAAAGCTGGCAAGATCTCGAAAAAGTAAAGAATCGATGAAGAATATTGTAGCTTAAGATTTCTGCCAAAATATATATTGCTTGATGAAGGACACTGGAGTGTCACCTGGGATTGAACGCAGGTCTATTTGTTCACACATGGACATATTTCATGTGATAAAGTTACTCTAGGTTTGCAAGAACATTGTGACAGAAGCCAGGCACTAAATGTGGTGATGCCAAACCCCCATTTTAGATTTTTTCCATGACTTTATTTAGATTTCTTTTTTTTTTTAAGATTCCTTTGAACTGTCAATTAATACTGGTGAGTGAATCATTTTTTTAATATTCACATTAATATTCTCATTCCTAGCTAAGAGCAGCGTTCTTGTGAAACATGAATGACGTTGTGTTTTACCGAAAATAACTGTGTTTAAGTTGACTTTTACTTTGGATTCAGTCAGTATAACAGAATTCAGCACTTAAAAGTCTTGGTACTACTGTGTTTTACATTTATCCATGGGGTGGACTGTCTATATGAGGCCTTGAATTTGCTGTGACTGAACTCACGCTGCAAAAGCTGCTCCTGATCAGTTGAGGTACACATTTGTCATATGCAAAAATGGAAACACATGGATTAGTGGCACCACGGGACATAGAAATGCATGTTTACTGGATGTTTTAGCAGCGGGGGTGTTGATTTACTGGAAGACCACTTCTGGGTTTAACAGGGTAATTCTATTAATAAGTGTAAACAAGTGGTAGAGGCTTGTGTTTGGTGCCATATTGATTGGTTTGTTACAGGATGCTGGTACTGAAAGCTTATGGTACTCGTATATATCTAAAAATAATAATAATACACTGAATACGGAATACACTACTAAATATTTATTTTGCGTTTAATTGGAGTGAGCATATGGTATATGTGAATGACACGGTTCACTTTTTAAGTCCCAGAGACAAAAGAAACGTGACGCAGAAGTGTACAAATGAGCATCCAGTCTCCAAAGACTTAATTTTGGATGTTGAATTGGAAAGTTCTGCTGCTGAATATATTCAGTATATTGCAGTACAGTCGAAGATTGTAGACTGATTGTTTTGACTGGGGAAATTTTGATGAATTACTGATAACCGATATCACTTTATGTTTGGAAGCCGATAATTGATATATAAATAGGCTGATAAAAATAAGCTGTCTGATTACAAAAACAAATGGCAGACAGTGGGCAAACATATTTTATTTTAAAACCTTATCTACAGCAAATAAGGAAACTGCAAGGAAATGTGTTACAAAAAAAACACAATGGAAAACTACCAAACTGTGACATCATTCTTATCGGGCCAATAACTATGAGCATTTATATACGGATACCGATATGACATCGATATATTTCCCCATTTTTGATATTTAATTAATATTTCAAGCACAGAAGTATTACAAATCTACTTTCAGCAACTTATGAAACGTAATTTTAACAGAGCCAGTACATTTGAAATGAAAGTGAATACATTCATTTGATTGGTCTTGGTAAGCGTTTAGTTCAAAACGTTTATAGAAACGTTCAGTCAGTTGGATTCATTACAATGTTTAGTATGTTTACTGCACCAGAATCACATAGAAAAAACAATGATTGTTTACAGTTTGCGTTATAGTTTATACCTGCCAAAATTGACCAACGCTTCTATGACTTTGTTGAACAGCGAGCTTGTTTTTTGCTGGAAAACCACAAGGAATCTTCTCTTTTAAAATTATTTTCTTCTGTTTACAACAGACTTATAAACCATTCCCAATATAAACTTGGGAAGATTTATGTATTTTAAAGTGCAAGTTTTAAGCCAACCAAGTCACTCAAAGATACTTAAAACACTGTTTTCATCAGCTGCTTAAAATGATTTATTAAAATAAAAAATTCACATGCAGTGTATGTATGTTTATATATACTGTATTGTTTTGCAATTGTGCTAAACTATAATTCAGGCATTGTTAGAATTTAAAAAAAAAAAAGTTATGGTGATTTTTGACTCTATTAATTAATTTTAGACATTAAGCCAGTAGTCTTCATTATTTTTACACTTCTTACAGCGTTTACTGGGATTTGTCTCATTTCCTGTCACCTACGGTACATATCTTTTCAGAAAATTACATTGGCTATCATTCATGGTAATCTGAGCATTTATTTTTCACCATAACAATGATTTTTGTTTTTATAATGTAAATTTTTGATTGTAACAATGTTACACTGGGGCGTGTTGGTTTTTTTTTTTGTTTTGTTTTTTTTTGCACAACAGCGGTGCAAATGCACACCAGACACTGACAAAAATGTGCATTTGAGCAAGCTAGAATGATTGTAATGGAGATTTAGTTTATTTTAAAGTGGTATAAAAACTAATATGTTACTGTAGCTCTTAATGAAACCTACCGGGCAGTTCTTTAGACCATAATTACCTTTCTTTTTTTATTTATAAAACAACATAATGCATAATTTCAGTGTATATTGATCAGCTGAAATCTTCCCAAGTGTAGTTTTTCCTGAATGAAATGGTAAAAGAACACTGTGCTAGTTAGTTTGCTGGAAAGGAAGTCACGTCTTCTCTAATATTGGGTCACAATGAGCAAGTGTTGTGTTCTAGCTGTAAATTATTCATGTTTTGTTTGTTCAAAGATTCGTTTACTTACCTTTTAGTATGTATTTGGAGAGGTTTACAAGTGTGTAATTGACAATTCACGTTAAAATCATTCAGTGCCACATGCAGTGTTACACAGTGCTGACGTTAGGGCTCTTATTTAATGTCAGTCATTGAAATGAGACCATCACTAGGTTTTGTGCGAGTTGGAATGTTATGTTTTTCCATATAGTGCTGTTTACTTGCTAAATTTTGTAACCATTTTAATACAGGCATATGTGTTAAAGGATTTATTTACTGTACAAATCTAACAAACATGTTGTACAATGGACTTAAACATGTTATTAAATAATCATTTGTTCCACATTATATTTGTAACTAGCCGAAAAGAATCAGATTCAGTTCAGAGTAACATTAACTGTAGTGCAGTTTGCTCTTACCATTTTGAGTTTGTTTTATTTCTCTGTGCATTGTTTCATATCTGCACTGCTATGCATTCATTACATGTTTCTATTCCCCCTAAGAGCTTTTGATCAAATATTGTTTAGAACTACTAACTGTAAGTATGTATTGTTGTGTTTTTATCATATTCAGCCAAGCACTTTCCTCCTTTCTGTTTTTGTCTCATTGAACTGGAACTGCTATGCATCTCCCTAGAGAGCAATTCCGTGTGGTACTTTGAATGTATTTTGACCAATCAGCAATGTCTGTAATCACAAACACAGTGTTGAGCACCCTGTGTAGATCTTATCGAGCACTTCTTATATCACAGAATACACACAGCTGACGTGATATTTTCCTTTCATTTATATGAACAATGGTCAGCACGTTGTTTGTTTATGGTTTCGTCGTGGTTATTCATCAAGAAGCCAAATATTCATCTGATGTTTTTAATGAGTACGATTTAGCTTTTACATGTATTTTTGTAATATCCATTGGTTTAATGGTGTACTTTAAATGTTTAGACTACCTTTTACCCCAACCTTTTGTTTGTAAATTTTTTTTCTGCTTCTTTCCTCTTGTGGCTGTTCAGTTTTTATTTTAAACTGATTTTTTGTTGTTGTTTAGCTCTGTTTATAGTTCTTTAATGCTTAATGTGTTACAGTAATTCATATGCTGCTATTTTCTTAGCATTTTCTAACAGATGGTTTAGATGAATTTACATAGTTTCACTGAACCATGAAAAAGATCTGAATTAAAAATAATATATTACATTTTCTGAATAAAGGATAGTAGCTGGACAAAAGTGAAGTTAAAATACATGGAAGCAACAATATCAACATTTGTTTTCTCTTTGGTTTTGTATACATTAATCTTACTGCTGCAGTCATATCTCATACTGTACGTTTGGACCAGTGAATCACTGTAAAAAATGCTGGGTTCCACATAATTCCTTCATGTTTTCCTAACACAAATCGATCAAGTTAACTTCATCATTTTTACAAACTTGAACATAAACAATTAAGTTTTTAATTGTGCTGTTTCAACTCATTTTAAATAAGTAGTTTGAACAAGCAAAAGTCACTTTTTGAGTGAATATTTGTTTTCTGTTTGTTTTTGTATACATTAATCTTACTGCTGCAGTCATATCTCAAACGTTTGGACCAGTGAATCACTAAAAAATGCTGGGTTCCACATCATTTCTTCATGTTGTCTTAACACAAATCGATTAAGTAAACTACATCATTTTTACAAACTCAAACATAAAACAATTAAGTTGTAAAACCTTAAGACTTGTGCTGTTTCAACTCATTTTAAATAAGTAGTTTGAACAAGCAGCAATAGTAATTTATTTTCTGTTTAATTTTGTATACATTAATCCCTGGTGCTGCAGTCATATCTCATACGTTTGGACCAGTTTTTCAGTATTCTGTATCATACACTCCTTCCTTTTAAAATAATAATTTTCCTCTAAAAAAATGAACTTGAATTTCCAATGGTGTGTAAATAACACTACTTAGAATATAGAATTTTACCCTCGGAATTTGCTTACGGTGTTTGAAGGATCATTGTTAAGATGAGGACTTTTTCTCAGCGAGACGCGTTTCTGTAGGGAGGATACACATTTTTGCGTAGATGTAGTTATTGATGAATCATCCAGAAGTAACACGTCTGTCTTTGCATTCTTGGCATGCGGCATGAATGAGTGTAGAAGCGAGAGCTGAGTGTATTGTCTATGTGACTACCATATAAAAGGGTGAAAATGACGGTACCACCCATTTCAATAAATCTCCTGTACTTCATGGTGTGTGTCTTTTATTGCTTTGTTATATTATTTGGCTGATGAACACTGGGGTAATAGTAGTTCTAGTAGGGTGTTGATTGCATACAAACACAGAAACGCACATAAACATTGCCCTGCCCTGTCACAATCAAAGTTTTGAAGCTGAAAAGCTCTGTGGTATACAGTTGCAATCAAGACTATTAAACCCCCTTAATTTTTTAGCCCCCCTGTTTATTTTTTTCCCCAATTTCTGTTTAACGGAGAGAAAAAAAAAATTCAACACATTTCTAAACATAATAGTTTTAATAACTCGCATTTCTAATAAATTTATTTTATCTTTGCCATGATGACAGTAAATAATATTTGACTAGATATTTTTCAAGACACTTCTATACAGCTTAAAGTGACATTTAAAGGCTAAATTAGGTTAACTAGGTAGGATAGGGTAATTAGAAATTTATTGTATAAAGACGGTTGCAAAAATATAGCTTAAAGGGGGTAATAATTTTAACCTTAAAATGTCTTTTTATATATATAAAAACTGCTTTACTCCAGCTGAAATAAAGCAAGTAAGACTTTCTCCAGAAGAAAAAATATTATCAGATATACTGTGAAAATTTCTCTGTTCTGTTACATCATTTGGGAAATATTTAAAAAAGAAAAAAATATTTCAAAGGGGTTTAATAATTCTGATTGCCACTGTATTTCAATAGCAAAGTTCCTAAAGCAGTTAAACTTACAGTTTTGCTGTTAGTGATTCTGTCGAACACTGTTGAGAGAGACAGATTTGGGCTATTATACATTCATATTCCTGCCACTTAATCAATGAAAAAGTTTTGAAACTGATATTTCTTGATAGCAAAGCAGTTTAAACGTACAGTTTTGCTATTAGTGACTATCGGACACTGTTGAGAGAGTAACTCAAGCTACTGTTACTAGCTTTATTTTTATTAAATAATAATGTAATTTTGTCATAAATGTGTAATCAGTATGAATCAAATTTAAGGGTCTCTTACTACTACATACAGTACCTGACAAAAGTCTTGTCGCTTATCCAAGTTTTAGGAATAACAAATAATAACTTGACTTCTAGTTGGTCATTTGGTATCAGAAGTGGCTTATATAAAATGCAAAGGCCTCTAAATTACGCTTATTTTACCAAAATAAAATATGATCATGCCTTGATTTTTAATTATTTACTTAGGACAGTAAGGTCTGACAATGCTAGACAAAAGACTTGTCACTTAACAGAAATAATGTACAGTATAGAATATAAAGTCATGGTGCAGTGGAAAAATAATTAATATTGTGTATGCTCCCATGAACTTGAAGGACTGCATTCATACATCTCTGCAATGACTCAAATAACTTGTTAATAAAGTCATCTGGAATGGCAAAGAAAGTGTTCTTGCAGGACTCCCAGAGTTCATCAAGATTCTTTGGATTCATCATCAATGCCTCCTCCATCTTACCTCAGACATGCTCAATAATGTTCATATCTGGTGACTGGGCTGGTCAATCCGTGAGCACATTGACTTTCTTTGCTTTCAGAATCTTTGATGTGGAGGCTGAAGTATGAGAAGTAGCGCTATCCTGCTGAAGAATTTGCCCTCTCCTGCGGTTTGTAATGTAATGGGCAGCACAAATGTCTTGATACCTCAGGCTGTTGATGTTGCCGTCCGCTCTGCAGATCTCTCGCACACCCCCATACTGAATATAACCCCAAACCATGATTTTTCCTTCACCAAACTTGACTGATTTCTGTGAGATCCTTGGGTCTATGCAGGTTCCAATAGGTCTTTTGCAGTATTTGTGATGATTGGGATGCAGATCAACAGATGATTCATCAGAAAAATCTGCCTTGCCTGCCATTTTTCCAAATGATCAACTAGAAGTCAAGTTATTACAGTATTTGTTGTTCTGACAACTGGGATCGACAACAAGTCTTTTTTCAGGTAGTGTACATTTAAATGAATAAATTCATGCAATACACGTACATTTTTTTGCAAAATTAATTTGAAAAATACCTGCATGTTATTAATTACTATAATAATATAATACACTGTTGACCTACACCTGTTTAAATAACCCTTAAACCAACCTGTACCACTAAACCTGTTCCTAAACTGAACCAGCCCATACCATAAAACCATCTTGTCTCAAGTAGCCTGACTTAAGACTAATGGCTGAATGTCTGGGAACTTTAACCGCTTTGAATGGTCATCGTCCACCCAAGATGCTATGACTGACAAGTCAACTAATCAATTATGTTGGAATTTGTGCTGTGTCATGGTTAGGGGTAGGACTGCACGATATTGGAAAAATCTAAAAATGCAATATTTTAGTTTGCTGTTATATATATTGCGAAATTAAAACAGCTTCAGCAGATGACTTGAATAGCTCAACTTGGAATGCAATCTTTAGTTTAGATTGATTGGGATAGTTTTGTAGTGGAGTGAATCAAACAATGCAAGCATAAATAAGAGTCAAAAATAGTCAGATATTAAGGTACAGTAATTGAATAATACAATGTAATGTAAAATAACACTGTAGAGTCTTCGTTGCTGATCAGCTATAATCCAAACTCAACATTGCAGATATTGCGATGTGATTATTGTTAACGCACACATGCAATATTGATGCTAAAACAATATATTGTGGAGCCCTAGTGGGGTGTGGGAATGTCTGCACAATAACAGCCCGGTATGCGACCAGTGCATCATCCATTCACAAACATCTTAAAAAGTTTACAACAATGGCGCATACATTTTCTAAATGATTGTCAGTATTGTTTTTTTTTTTTAGTTCTTATTTTGGTGTCATCAATGTAATTATAAAGTTTTTTTTATTCTGTTAAACTATGTGCACTGGTAAGATTTCTGCACTCGGAAATCCTGTATATTATAACCAATCAGAGGATGACTTCAAATTTGCTGAAGTGTTTCCAGAAAAGTGTGCATCAGATGACTAACCACAGGTTAATTTAAAACCAACTCATACCACTAAACCTGTCCCTAACCATGACCTATCCTAAACATGTCCTACCCTTAAAGTCTGTGTAAACCAGAAGTTGCTGAGACCCCCAGTTTCAGTAAGTTGATGAACTTCCAACTGAAACGGAATATTGGGTGGGGATTCCTTTTCCATCATCATTCCCTCATAGCAACATAAGAGGGGTATCATTAAAAATATTGTGGCTGAAGCCGTCAGACTGACGTCAACAGAAAAGAACTGCAATCCAAACACAGAAGCAAATGGTCAGAATTTGATTGAAGATTACCAAACAATTTTGTTCAGTGCTTTAACTTTAAGCATTAATTGATCACCAAAGGAATAACAATGTGCACTAAAATTTGATTTCACACAGACTTTAACTAAACCATCCCACTAATAATTTCCAACAGCTACTAAAACCACTATGATTAGTTCATCCATGCAACCAATCCTATTCCCAACCTTTACCACTAAACCTGTTTCAAACCTAAACTAGCCCATGTACTGTACCACTAAATCTGTACATTAACACAGAGTAGGTAGTAGGTAGTGCTGTCACCTCACAGCAAGAAGGTCGCTGGTTCGAGCCTTGGCTGGGTCAGTTGGCATTTCTGTGTGGAGTTTGCATGTTCTCCGTGCGTTCGCGTGGGTTTCCTCCAGGTGCTCCGGTTTCCCCCACAGTCCAAAAACATGTGGTACAGGTGAATTGGGTAGGCTAAATTGTCGTGTATGAGTGTGTGTGTGGATGTTTCCCAGAGATGGGTTGCAGCTGGAAGGGCATCCGCTGTGTAAAAACGTGCTGGATAAGTTGGCGGTTCATTCCGCTGTGGCGACCCCGGATTAATAAAGGGACTAAGCCGAAAAGAAAATGAATGAATGAATGAATGATTAAGGTGTTTACATGAGTTGCTTTTTGAATGTTCCTTCCATGATCCCGTTTTACATGTTATAACATATAATTCAATTAACATCATTGCATCACCACACTATCCACATTTCCTCTGGAGTTTCATGTAATTTCAGGAGTTTCATTTGTAATTGGTCAACTTTAACTGCAGTTTGGCACTTTCACTTTCATTCAGGAACATTTCATGCATGCCCCCGTGACAAAAGAGATATTGGATGTGAGTATGAACTGCTGGAAGAGTGTTGTTTTAATAAAATTTGACTCCGCACACCATATGGGAAAAAAAAAACTCTGCATTTCGCGATGCAGGTGTATGTGGTCCTTCACTGACTCGGAAGGGGCAGAGAATAGTGTCAAACAGCTGTGTGTGTATAGACTATCCTGTCGCAAAATGTGGTGAAAATCCTACATGACATTAATTAAATCGGCATACTCCACGTGTCTTAAATCGATTTCGGTTTAGTTCGATTATGACCTTAATCAGATTAGGTACATAAACATAGTGTTACGAGTAGTAGTTGTGGTGCAGTGTGTGTGGTGTGTTCTCTCTCTCTTTCTCTTTCGCTCTCGCTCTTTCTCTCGTTCTCTTTCTCTCGCTCTCTCTTTGAATTATTCGCAGGTGCAGCGGATTAGCCTATTGGATCATGATTGGCGCTTGGATTGGCGGCGGCTGTATTTAAACCCTCAGAGAGCATGGATTCAGCGGCTCCCCGCTCTCTCTCTCGATTTCTCGTTGGTTTAATTCTCTGTGGAGATATTGTTGATTAATTGATCCAAAATGAGTGTTTTTACTAGTGGTGGGCAAAGCGAGGCTTCGTGAAACACTGAAACAGTCAAAGCAAATGTGTCGAAGCTTCGAAACGTTTCGAAACCCCACTCTACGGTGACACCTAGTGGTCATTTTTCATGTATTGCACTGAACCCGCTTCAGCAAAGAACAGTTGAGCAAATTAAGGTATTAAACCCCACTTTGCAGGATCGAGCATTAAAGTGACACAGTGGAGCGGTTAAGGTTCCTGACATCCATGCAGGGATAGTGGGTTCGAATACTGGCTAATGCAGCTGTTTTGAAATGCTTATATCAGTTTGAATTGCTCTGTCCTTGTGTCGTTTTGTTTCAACATTGGTCTGACATCCGAATAAACACTTTGTAATTAAATATGTCTTGTTTTGGTCATAAAACAGGGTTGTTGCTAGATCAGACACGGTTGTGGCCAGAAGTTAACAAGAATTATTTATATTTTTCATTAAATTTCCCCATTTATTGTATGTTAATTAATGTATACCCAAAACTGAAACCCAACCATTACAGTTACTATAAAAGTATCAATTATTGTTTTACAGTGTTAAAAAATGACGCTAAATCAGCAGCCTGTATCATATCTAGACCTACACCATAAAACAGTAAACATGATTAAAAAACATAAAATACTGATTTCGGAGGTATTGTTCAAGTCGGGATTTTGAACCCAAAAGTCAATTGAAAGCACAGTTGACAACGTGCATACGTACGGTCCACTCGGCCATATGAGCCCGTGACGTCATCTGACCTTGTCAGTTAAATGCAGATTCGCCAGGTCCTGAAATGCTTCTGAACTGATCGATGCTTTTGAATCGCTTTAGTCACGTGACAAGGTGTTTTCGAAACACTTTAGTCACGTGACTCTTGGCGTTTCGAAACACTTTAGTCACGTGACCGGGTGTTTCGGCATGCTCGGTTGCAGTGATTCGAAACACTCGCGCTCTCGGGATCTCGACACTTTACTAATGTCTCTTATATGGCATTTTGTGAGTTGCCGATGTGACGTTGTACATCCTAACCGGAGAAACCCGGTTTTCTGTCTCCCTGTCTGCTTGGAGCATGGTAGGGAGGTTTGGTGCCTTCTGTTTATTATTTTCGTTTTCTCCTGTGTTGTTAGTATAGGGAGGTAAGTTTCTGTATTTTATTTTATTATCTATTTTCCAGGGAAGTTTGCTCTAATTTAGTTAGTTTTGTTTATTGTCATTTATTTTGGCTGAACCCCTCCCGATGTTATTTTTGCTCCTTTATATTCTGTAAAATAAATCCTATTTTCTTGTTAATTCTCAGTGGTTGTGTTTTTGGTTCATATTATGAGGAGAGAGAGTGCGGGGGCACCAGGGATTATATTTTTAATCCCTGTTAACTTGTTACGTTTTGGTTAAACTTCTTTTTGATTAAGGATTTTTAATTTAATTCGTAACAATAGTCATTGACAAAATTTGGTTTTTAAAAGATATAAACAAATTGAAACATGTAAAGCTTGCAGTTTGTCACTTCAAATTGCCTAAATCGATCAACAATTGTCTTCCACATCACCTCATACTACATTTTCTCATTAAATCTTGACCAATCAAATACTCTCTAGGATCTGACATGCCCCGCCCCATGAGCTCAACCACTCTCACTAGCAGAGCTATGATAAAACAAAAAGCTATTGGCTGTTTTTTTTTTTTTTAAACAGAGAGGAACTGCTCTATGTCCCATCCTCTTTACATTTTTCAGAGAAATTACGTCACACATCGAATAAAAAATGCAAATTTCAAAGCTTTTCACAAGACCTTTAAATTAAAATTCATTAGATCTATGGCAATTACCTCCCTATATTAGATTTGTATTTGCATTGCACTGCAAACCACACAGACGCCGCTGCTTTCAGGGCCGGTAATGAGAAGGAAATTCTCATGCCACCCAAACAAATAAAACAGCCTCTTTAGCTGCAAGGTAGCTTGTTAAACTTCTCACCTCATTTGTTTTTGAGTAGCAGGAGTGTGTGTGCATGTGTACGTGTGTGGAAAACACTGCATGTACAAGTGCCACTCAAGCTGTTTACCATCTCCTCCTTCTGAAGAACAATATCTTTGCTCTTCATTCACAAGATCAGCTCCTTCACAATCAGCCCAGAGTCCTTCACACAGATACGCAACATTTGTATCAAAATGGAGCTTTTTGCAAACGCAATGAGATGTAGATTAACTAGATTCCCTATTGAGACATGGGACACCTCTCAAAGCAAGGATTTTCAGTAGTTCCTTCAATAAGACACTGCCTGTTTTAGGAAGCTGGAGACAATGTGCTGTAGACAGATGCTGACTGTACTGCAGTATTTATAGAGGGGGGTTAAAACGAGGAGGGTTATTTGGTTTTGTTTTGTTTGGGAAACCATTAAGCAGAACACTCCACAATTTGGAGATTTCAGCTATTTAGATTTTTCAGTCTGATACCGTGTCATACCAACACACGACACAACATAATTCCAACGACAAGCAATTTGGGCGTCTGCACCAAACACGATGTGGCATGACAGAAATATTCAAATGCGTACCAGCGGCTGCACTCCCAATGAAATGGTGAAGGTATTTAATCTAATTAATACATATTAAACCTCTTTCACATTATTAATAGGCTACTGAGTGACTTATGTTGTTGTTGAGTCACAGACTTTCATTTTCAAAACCGTCTGCTACTTATTTTTATGATCTGTAAGTAATCAGACTAAGAAGTAATCCACCGCTGCTTTCAGTGATATGGCACTAAATGGTATTTAATCTCACATTGGTAACACTGAATAAAGCACATTATTTGTGTCTGAGGTCATCATTGTCTTAGTAGTACTGTATATGCTGTTGTTTCTAAAGCTGGGTTCCGGGAAAAAAAATTCGTAAAATAACGGCCGTTAAATTACAGAAATTTACCCAAAATTTTCATCTTTTTTTAATCCGTTAATTTCAATCCGCTAATTTACGGTAAATTTCTGTAATTTAACGGCCGTTATTATATGGTAAAATATTTTTTTTACAGTGTAGGATATAGTGTAATGTAAATAAAACATCCATAAATCATTTATTTCTTTGTTGAACATTATCAATTTGTGTCTTTAGGTGTCCATTACAATGCATTTTTCTTACAATACAATTACAATACATTTCTTGCAGACCTTTTTCTTAAAATGACTCTTTTCTTTTGCACTGAGCCATAAATCTCAACTTCAGCAGCTTTTACATAAACCAAACTTCATAGTTTTATTCATTCATTTATGATATAGTGGCTTTTACAGGGGGATGAATAATTGTTCATTCTGCTGTGGATGAAGGAAAGTAAGTGAATAAGTGCAGTTAACAGTTCCATACTTTCATCATTGAATCAGTCCTTTGCACTACAATAACTGTCTGGTTTAGTTCAGCTACCAAATCTGATCTTCGAAGACTGCTCGCGAATCACTGGTACAACCCTCTCTACTCTCCAAGAACAGTACTAATCCACTCTGGACCCCTCACACCCAGCACACTGCCTCTTTGAACTGTTACCTTCTGGTCGACGCTAAAGAGCCCTGTACACCAGAACAGCTCAACACAGAAACTGTTCCTTCCCTCAGGCAATCCATTTCATGAACACTTGATGATATTAATTATGAAACAAACATCACTACTTGCTATACACTTTTTATACACATATACACTTATTTAACAGCATCCTTTACATGCCATACATATTATTTGTACGTGCTGCACATATAATGTTCAATATAGTATTATAGCTGTACATACACTTGTCAATTTGTATATTTGCATTCACTACTTCTATTTTTAAAATGTATTTATTATCTGTTTTTTTTTTTTCCTGTCTCTGTAATTCTGTTGCACTGTAGAAGCTCTGTCACGAAAGCAAATTCCTTGTTTGTGTGAAGATACCTGGCAATAAAAGCTCTTTCTGATTGTTTTTTGTTGTTTGTTTTTTTTCCTCCTGCACTGTAAAAAAAATCTGCAATTTTACAGTTTATTTGGCACCTGGAGTGCCGGAAAGAAACGTAAAATAACGGCCGTCAAATTACAGAAATTTACTGTAAAATAACAGAGGTTGAATTACAGAAATTTACCAGAAATTAAAATTTAAGCAAATTTCTGTAATTTAATGTCCGGTATTTTACGGTAAATTTCTGTAATTTAACGACCTTTATGTTACGTTTATTTTCCGGCACCCCAGCTGCCAAATAAACTGTTAAATTACAGATTTTTTTGTGTGGCTGTTCACAGTATTTTTCCTGAATTACAAAGTTATTAAGTACAATACATTCCCAATAATCCCTTTATTCAGATTTTTTTTGGTCTAGTATGAACGCAAAGTAGCACGTTTAATGAAATAATCTCTCAGTTGTATATTTAAATCTAACATGTTACAAAACTGGTCATTCAACAGTGTCTGCAATTCTTAATGTAAACAATCAATTAATGCAGTATGGTTCATTAGTTATTGGAGTGTCCCTGTTTAAAAATACACAGTCCATTACCATGAAATAAAATAAACATATACTATTTTAATTTGTAAAATGTTGCTGATTATTAAAACAGGTTAAGGAAAGGTTAAGTCTTGCCTAGGTAAAGTATAACATGCAGCACCTGTAAATGTGTAGCTGTAAACAAGAGCTATAGTGATGGAAAGTCAGTCATTTATGGGTCTTGCTTTATAAGTGAAATTTGTTTCCATTTTTGCTTAATGATTCCACATGCTGACCTTTGCTTTGGGTGAAATCTCTTACGGTACATTTCAGTTCATCAGAGCTGTCAGTAAAAAGTTAGATTTTAACACCAATTATTCATTTTATCATCTTAAAAAAAAATGATGCTAGATTTGTTGTAAGTAATACCATAATTTGTTAAGCCGTTCATTAATCGTTTTTATTTTACAGATGAGTTGATGATTTCTAAAGGAAATCACAAGAAGTTTTTATATAAACATTATTTGTGTTTCCACAGGCAAAAAATTCAGAAATAAATTTTATCTTCTTATTCTTATTATCTTCTCTAATTTGTAATTCATTATATATCATTTTAGAATTATTTTGGTAATGGATATAAGGCTAAGGAAAAAATAAGAGTTCATTAAAAGTTAAAAGCTGAATTTATGATATATAATATTATGCTTGAGTAAAATGTTATTTTATCATATAATGTATTAGAGAATGCTTCACATAAAATAAGCCAAAAAAGGTGCCATGTTTTCACAAACATTTATATTTATTTTTAGACAATAAAATACAAAACACACACACCTTTTTTTATGGTGATATTTTTTCCAGAACTAAATAATAAAATTAGTTAAATATATATAATTTACAGTTTTGTTTTGTTTTTATTCAGTAACATCCTGTAAAAATAAGGTGCCAAAAAGGTGACATGTTTTTACAAATATTTATATTTATTATTTGATTATTATTATTTCATATTTATTTATATTTATTATTTGATTATTATTATTTCATATTTATTTATATTTATTATAAGACAATAAGATACAAACTACACCTTTTTTTACGGTGATATTTTTTTCCAGAACTAAAATCAAATTACTTCAATACAGTATATATAATTTACAGTTTTATTTTAGTTTTTTTAATTCAGTGACATCCTGACTTGTTTAAGTGTGAACTGAAGTGTCCAAACTCTTTCTGGGGTCACTGTAAACGTTCCATCTCGTACCGCTGATGTTAATGATTACACAGCATTAGACGCACAGAGAGGAAGGTGTAATGTTTAATGAGCTGAGCGGTGGATCATTTTAGACTGGTAATACATTAATTACCCTTTTTGAAGGACATCTAAAAGCCAGTAGTTACATTCATTACTGCATAATGTTTTGCCCCTTTGTATCAGAAATGTGATCCACTTTTGGCCAAAGCCAGTGCATACTGTATTCCCTTATCAGCCCACAATATGTGGCATAATCCTAAAAAATAAATGAGGAGCACCTTTATTTGCTCACTTCACATGAATTAGCAATGACAATTGCAGTAAATGTTCTGGTATAGGTTTACATTTCTTTTTCATCTGCTCTAATTGGAACAATAATATGTTCAATGTGCTGGATACTGTTTCATTTCTTCCTATTTTATTATTATTGCTAAGGAATCAAATTACAAAAAATAAAGCAAATTTAATGGTTAAGTAAATGTAAAATAATATAGTGATGTAAACATAAAACAATAAAACAATAAATAAATACAAAATAAATTAAAGTGATAGCACAGGTTTATTGTATTAATAGGTTACTTTGAGGATGAATTAGTTTAGATGTATTGCTGTCCTTCTTTTTTAATAACAATAAATAAAGGATTTTGATGAGTGAATTTTCAAGGCATTTGTAATTTGTAAATTTTGAGACATTTTTTTTTCCAAATATTTATTATGCATTTATCTAATAAGTAATTAATTAAGTACTATTCAGCAAAAGAAAAGAGTACTAAGAGCAACAAAAAAAAAAAAATCTAAGAGTACGTTGCAGTTTAAGAAATTGGCAAAATTCAACCCACAAAAAACTGTGGGGCAAAAAGTCCTAAATATAAGTTTCATTAGGGGCATCACAAAAGGGGATGCTTGTGTCTGTATTCAACTTAAAAACTTTTTTAAGTATTAAAGTATTTAAGTTTAAAGTATTAAATTTTTTTCAGAAGCAGTGTCAACAATTTTCTTCTAATTGACATGGTTAACAAACTTCTCCCAATATGAAATAGCTTATGTGTGGAGTTGTTACACCTTCCTTTTGTGTATTTTATTTATTTATTTGTTCATTTAAAGAAAGCAAATTCTAAAATGTTTTTTTTTTCTGTCTGTTTGGATTTATGATAAAAAGATATTCTCAAGAGATTTTTCCTCTGTAAAAAAATCACTCTTGTATGTTAATAAATAAATGAATAAAACAAGAATTTTGAAACTGACTTTTTCCAATGTTCAGGTTTTTAAGCTAAAACTTAAATAATGTCTCATCTGCACATTTAAAAGACAATTTAAAAAACTTGTAATACAGGAAAAAAATGTTTGCAATTCTTAATGAAATCAATCAACTAAATAAGGTGATAACTATTAGTTCATTTTTGTATTCTATTAAGTGTTTTTCCAAGAAAATAAATACACAAAAAAAGTTAATAATTAAATAAAATTAAGGGTAATTTGTTCGATGTTGTAACCTTTGCCGAGCATTTAAACATGTTTAAAAGAGCTTTAAAAGTCTCACAGCTGAAGTATAACACAGCACCTGTAAATAAGTGAATGTTTGCACAGCAATAGTGATGTCAAGTCAGTCATTTGTGACTCTTGCTTCATAAGTGAGATTTATTTTTATTTTTGCTTAATGATTTCACATGCTGATCTTTGCTTTGGGCATAACTTCATTTCACTTCAGTGTGTTTTAAATCAGAGGCTGAATTGCCTGCGCTCAGAAAAATGACGTTTGCTGCTTGTTTAAACTACTTATTTAGAATGAGCTGAAACAACACAATTGTTGAGGTTTTTTGGTAACAACGTGTTAACAAACAACTAGTTGTTTTATGTTCATATGTTCAATCCACTTACATTTGTAAAAACTAATAAGCTAACTTAATTTCTTCATGTTGTCTCAACACAAATCGAATGTGTGGAACCCAGCATTCTTGTTACAATGTCAGTAATGACCATAGATTTTCTTAACAATTATGAATTTAGTATAACACTATTGATGCTACACTTGGGAAAAAAACATATTTGTAAAGCCATTTATTAATTTTGCAAAAGAATTTATGCAAAATTACTTCAGATGGAATTTAGCAGTCCTTCCAGGATTTTGGAGGACATTTTTTGTAAATATTTGCAACCTAAAATGATAAAATGAGTCATTTTGTTATGGCTTTTCTCAAAACATATGGCATCATTTGCTTCATTTCATGTGTTTTGCTGTAAAAATACAAACAAATTTAAAATAATAATAATAATAATATTAATAATAATATATAAGAATATACTTTTTTTCTGTTTATAGGAAAAAATAATAATAAATAAATATATATACAGTTGAAGTTAGAATTATTAGCCCCCTTTGAATTTTTATTTTCTTTTTCAAATATTTCCCAAATTATGTTTAACAGATCAAGGAATTTTCCACAGTATGTCTGATAATGTTTTTTATTGTTTTTTATCTTATTTGTTTTATTTCGGCTAGATTAAAAGCAGTTTTACATCTTTTAAAAACCATTTTAAATTATTAGCCCCTTTAAGCTACATTTTTTGATAGTCTACAGAACAAACCATCGTTACACAATAACTTGCCTAATTATCCTAACCTGCCTAGTTAACCTAATTATCCTAGTTAAGCCTTTAAATGTCGTATAGAAAAGCCTTTAAGCCGTATAGAAGTGTCTAGAAAAATATCTAGTCAAATATTATTTACTGTCATCATGACAAAGATAAAATAAATCAGTTTTTAGAAATGAGTTATTAAAACTATTATGTTTAGAAATGTGCTGAAAAAATCTTCTCTCCTTTAAACAGAATTTGGGGGAAAATAAACAGGGGGGCTAATGATTCTAACCAACTGTATATATGTATATTTTAATTTCAAGAACAATTGGGCTTCAATTAAATTTTTCCATACTCAGGGAAAAAAACTTTATCTTCTTATATTCTCTTAAATGTAATGCATTATGTATAATTTAGAACCTAATTAGAGGCCTAATTCTAAAACTTCAACCTGATGGCCCTTATTTTGTGTTTCAAGAGGCTCTAAAGAGACGGGTAGAGTTCTAGGTCATTTAACAAACAAACTTCTTTAGTAGCATAACAAGATACTGTTTCGTTTGGCGTAGTGTCTGGTGAACATGGCACGCGCCACATCTCATCCACCAGTCATGAAACCCAGGCTTTAATATGATACACGATATCGCCTGCTTGTGATCATAAATTACAGGCCTGGACAGCCGTGGTTCGAGCTAGCTGGGCGGCACGTGTGTTTTCGGCCACACACAGTTCATCTGTGCCTGTGTTAAAAATGAATGGGCGTCATGGCGCAGGGATCGGTGACACCCGGCACGCGTCCATTCAGACAGAAACACCCGGAGCAATTTCTGCGACAACTTGTCCGACAAGTGAAATTCAACACATGGATGAGCTGTTCTGGATATTCATAGGTGGCGCCGTCTGAACTTGACCTTAACATAAGCCAGATGTCAGGTTTGGGGCTTCCAACCAGCTCCGAAGTTAACAGTAAGTTAATCTGGAAAAGCACTTGGTTTATAGGGCTGTAGGTGTCAAATGAGCCTCTCAGAGCGAGGACGAGCTCCCATCAGGCCCTATTGTGTGTGGCATTGTGTGCTTGATTGGTGCCACGCGTCCTGGATCAGGTGAACAATGGCCAGATGACACCCTGAGGTGGAAATCAGACACATGAACAGGACTATTAGAGGAAGAACAGGTGAAAGGAGATGAGCACACAGCTACGTAAGAGAAAGCAAAGGGAAATTCAGAAAGTACATCAACATAAAGTTTGGAAAACAGAGAAAATTATATGATGATGGTGGAGAAAAGATGAAGATTTTTTAAGGACACTCTCAGAGAAGTAAGACATAATAAAAGTGATAAGCAGAGAAATTTTAGAAACTTGTTATACTTTTGGTTCTGCAAAACAAATTATGTAACAATAATCAGTAAATATTTTGCCATCTTTTACAGAATACACACAATATATTTGGTGTAAAAAAAAATATTATTATAGCAAAAATCTAGTCCAGCATATTTAGAATGAGATTTTTTTCTTGACATAGATTTCAGTTTATGTCAGTTGTAGTCTCCCATAAAATTTGGTGACCTTTAACCCCTGGTGGTTCCTGCTGGAACAAACATTTTGGTTTGCAAGTGGATGAAAAAGCTGATAACCAGTGTTGGGGGTAACGCATTCCAAGCAACGTGAGTTATGTAACAATATTACTTTTTAAAGAGTAAAGTAACGCATTACTTTTAAAAATTAAGTAATAATATTTGGGTCACTTTTTAAAAAATGTAATGAGAGTTATTATTTAGTTTAGTTAATTCACTTTTAAAATATTGCTGAATTAAAATAAATGTAGTCACGTTGCACGCAATGAGAGAATGCATAAATATTCTCATTATTTTTAGCCCATTGAAGAAAAGGAAAAGAGGATTATCTGAATGGACAGTGATTTTACTTTTCAATTAGACAAAAAGTACAAAAGCAGTACAAAACTTTCACCAATCTGTATATATGGCATATATAGCTCTGGGGTCAGGAAGTTCTCAGAAGATAACATTTCCTTAAATTTTTTATGCCTTTTTTTTAAGGTAAATGATGGTTTTACAGAGATAATTGCAGAGCTCTTCTATTTAAAAAAGAAGGGAAAAAAACACCTGCAAGTTCTGAAAGAGATCAAGCCTTAGCCAGGTCTGAAAAAGCAATGCAAAAGTAACTCAAAAGTAACCTAACACATTACTTACCATAAAAAGTAACTAAGTATTGCAACTTTTTTGGGGAGTAACTCAATATTATAATGCGTTACTTTCTAAAATAACTTTCCCCAACACTGGTCATAATAATTGAAAATGTAAAATAATAATAATAATAATAATAATAATAATAATAGTAATAATAGTAATAATAGTAATAACAATAAAACACTTCAAATTATTTTGGGGGGTTTACTTGTCTTGTGACAATTAGACAACCATGAATAGGTGAATGCACTGTTAAATGTATTATAAACTTCATTCATCCATTAATTTTCTTTTCAGCGTAGTCCCTTTATTAATCTGGGGTCGCCACAGCGGAATGAACCGGCAACTTATCCAGCATTTGTTTTATGCAGCGGATGCCCTTCCAGCCATAACCCAACACTGGAAAACACCCATACACTCTTGCATTCACACACATACACTACGGGCAATTTAGCTTATTCAGTTCACCAATAGCGCATGTCTTTGGACTGTGGGGGAAACTAGAGCACCTTGAGGAAACCCACGCCAACACGGAGCAGAGGCTCGACTCAGCAGAGGCTCGAACCAGGAACCTTCTTGCTGTGAGGCGATTGTGCTACTCACTGCGCCACCGCGCCGCCCTTACTTATAAACTTATAAACTTCAAATTTTAGATATGCCTATCAAGTCAATGGGCTTAAGAAATATACAGTATGCATATTGTTAGCTTCTGAAAACTGTTTTCTAAGCACAAGCTTTTGAAAGCAACAGTGGTAACGTAAACTACAAAATGTTGATTTTGGTGACATGCTAACATCAAGTTCAGTTTATTGGAATGAGGGAGTACTTGTCAACCAAAACAACAAAGGTGGACCACAGAATTATACTGGTGCAGACATTAAATATTGCTTTATAAAGTGACATTGCCAAATAGTGGCCTAGTGTTTTTGAGTTAAGTTTATACAGAGGTCGGAGCCAGCTCCAATTGGCCAGGTTAGCTCCAAGTGGGCTGTACAAACTCCAAAAAATTGATTTATTTTATATATTGTTCTGTACATCACATTGCATCCAACGTATATTGTTTTATTAATGTCTACACCTACTCCAACCCTAATTCTAACCCTAACAGTAATGCAAAACAGTAATTATTGTTGTACAATCTGACAAAAAAATTACGCTTTATTGATGTATAGCTGTACAGTATAGCTGCAATTAAACCTGCAGTGTACTGTAAGTCCCTCTTCTTTATGCTGAGCTACTTTTATTCGTGTGTGTGTGTGTGTGTGCATGCATGAGTGCGTACTTGCATGTGTGTGTATGTGAAAAAATATAATTTTGATAGCTAGCTTTGTTATGTAAGGGCAAATAAATATATTTATTTTGTAACTGGTTTTCAATATATCATTGTTATTAAATGTTTTTGTTTTTTATTTGATTTCTCTTCCAGCAGAGAAAAAAGTCACTTAATTTTTTTATCTTAACATTCCTTATGCTAAAACATTTTTCTTTTTACAAAAAAAAAAAAAGAAGGTTTTGTTCATGTCTTCTGTCTCTTTTGAATTCAGAAAATTCCTGCTGAAATGCCCGACAAAGTGAACTTTCAATTGTTTGTTAAGGAGGACTTGCTGGAGTCAGTGTATACAGTATATGTTGATCTGTAAATGCCTCATTAGTCAGTCTGTACATTCCTTATAGTCTACCCATCTGGCAGGACCAGATTTTCAGCTTTAAGCTGCTAGAACTCTCCGGCAGGCCCACAGGGGAGCCGGTTTCTCTCCTGAGCACTTCTGCTCTCAAATATGCTGCTAAACATGGAGTAATACAGTCAATCAGTCAGTTGTCTGCTTGTTGTTTTTTTCCTCAAACATAAAAGCCCATTCGAAGCACGGCTGGACTCTGTACCAGCCAAATTACTCCAGCGGGTATTACCAGCTCATAAATTGTAATGTGTCAGAGGGGTGGCGCGATTTCAGAGGCAGAGTGTTTTCACCGTTTCTTACTGGTTCCCTTGTAAGAGCTTGTCATTTGCAGGCCAGACAAACAGTATCACAAACTGACAAAATGTAATGGTGTTTACACCTAAACACTGCCCAAAATCGCAGCGATCGGGCGGAGGGAAGCTGCGAGGCTGAGTGGCTTCCCACCATGCCTTAACAGGTCTCTTGAAAAGCAACATCTGCGATGTGTCAACTCTCAGAGACTCAAATCACCAACCTAAACCATGATAATCCACTTTGTAAATGTGGGGCAAGTTGCAGCCTGCCTTTTTCTAGTGCCTATTTTGCTGTCTCTCTCACATTTTGCTTTCTCCACTGTCATAAAATGTTTATTAATGTTGAGTGTGAGAATATGGTTTTTAAATGCGCATCTTTCTTCTGTGTTTCTGATGATTGAACATTCAGTGAAAAATTAGGGTGGATAGATTTAGATGCACATTGAGGAAAGCTGTTCTGTGATAAATGTGGTTAATGATATTTTAGCAGAAGCTGTCATCTGCCTTCCAAATACACTCTGTCAAATACACTTCATTTAAAGGTTTTGCTCAATCTCAATATGTTGTGACAATAGATATGGATGTAAGAATGTTAAATGAAGAATAAAATGCTTATGGGCATCACGGTGGCGGAGTGGGTAGCACGATAACCTCACAGCAAGAAGGTCGCTGGTTCGAGCATCAGTTGGTTCAGTTGGCATGGCATTTTTGTGTGAAGTTTGCATGTTCTCTCTGTGTTCGCGTTAGTTTCCTCCGAGTGCTCCAGTTTCCCCCAAAGTTCAATATATGTATAGGTGTTTCTCAGTGTTGGGTTGTGGCTAGAAGGGCATCAGCTGCGTAGAACATATGCTGGATAAGTTGCCGGTTCATTCCACTGTGGCGACCACTGACTAATAAAAAGACTAAGTCGAAAAGAAAATGAATGAATGAATAAAATACTTATCACTTTTAAAAACAGTTGTTGCAAAATTTTTTTTTTTTATGGTAAAATGTTTTGAAGAACCACTTTTATAAGACATTACTGTTTTTATTGTTACTTTTGATTAGTGCAATGCAATAAAAACGACAATATTTTTGACCTTTGTTGTGTGGTCAGAAAGAATACCAATCATGGACAAAGGTTTATTTTTGCATATTTCCCAGGGAATTATTATTAAGCGTACTGTACTCTACTGTATTTTACAAATTACTCATTTACTAATTTCAAATAAAATGTAGCATCTGTTCATTTACAGTACAACCATAATAACATTCATCAAACACTTCAGAAAAGTATGCTTTAAATGGTTTTCATATTTAATTATGCTCTACATTGACAAAACAAGATGATGAAACTGTATTGGTGAGAAAAAATATTAATAAAAAATACATGTACTAGTTACAGCAGAAATTGCTCTTCACTTTTCTTTACGCCAGTTTATGGCCGAACCATATAATCTCTAAGAGGTCAATTATACTCAATTTACATCTAGAAAACTTGAATTTAGGATAATTAGCATGTGAAGAGTTTATATAAGACATCTGCTCAGTGGAATACTACCCATCTCTAGTATTCATTATTTTTATGATTAATAACCTAATAATAGTTAGTGTCACCTGTGTTTATGAATTAATTTCAAATCTACCACAATGCTTGGTTATTTTTCAGAAATGTTAAGTATTTTGTTGATTTGTATAGTGTAATGTTTATCAACAGTAAAAATTGACTGTAAAAAGTGTGTGTGTGTGTGTGTGTGTGTGTGTGTGTGTGTGTGTGTGTGTGTGTGTGTGTGTGTGTGTGTGTGTGTGTGTGTGTGTGTGTGTGTGTGTGTGTGTGTGTGTGTGTGTGTGTGTGTGACGACATTTGAGAGGTTATGTTATGTTCATTCATTCATTCATTTTTCATTTCAGCTTATTCCCTTTTTAATCAGGGGTCACCACAGCGGAATGAACCGCCAACTTATCCAGCATATGTTTTACTCAGTGGATTCCCTTCCAGCTGCAACCTATCACTGGGAAACACCCATACACACTTATTAACACACACATACACTACGGCCAATTTAGCCTACCCAATTCACCTATAGTACAAGTCTCTGGACTTGTGGTGGAAACCAGTGCACCCGGAGGAAACCCACGCAAACGCAGGGAGAACATGCAAACCCCACACAGAAATGCCAACTGACCCAGCCGAGGCTCGAACCAGCGAACTTCTTGCTGTGAGGCGATCATGCTACCCACTGCGCCACTGTGATGACATTTTGATACATATTAGGGGCAATTCAACCTATATATTGTGAGCTCTGAGGTTGTTAATCAATGGTATTTGAATTTGTTGATTTGTCATTAATTAACATTTGCATTAACATTTCACTATTTAACAATTATGTTGTTGTGTAGGAAAGTTGTGTAGGAAAAAACTACACTGCTATATATCTAAGAATGTGTCACTTGAATTATGAGCTACAACTTAGCTCATCTGCTTTCTCTAGATATCCTTACACAATAAATATACTGTACATGTCCTTAATTGGAAGAACTTTACAATAAGTTTCCATTAATTATTGTTAGTTAATGTATTTACTAACATTATACCTTATACAAACAATGGACAATACATTTATTACAGTGTTTATTTATCTTTGTCAGCGTTAGTGATGAAATTAAAGTCATTCATCATTAGTTCATGTTAACACATAGTGCATTAACTAATGCTAATAAGCTCAAATTTGGAACTTCACAATACATTAGTAAATGCTGAACTATGATTATAAATGCTGTACACATGCATGCCATTCTTAGTTAATTTTAGTAAGTACATGAACATACTGTATATTTACTAATTAAATCTTTTCGTAAAGTGCAACCCCTTATTTTATATATATTTAATCACAATATTCTTGTAATGAATTATTAAGAGTGATGATAATGATCCATTTCACTTCATCAGAATAATATCTCTTTATGAAAAGTGACATATTGCTTTAGTAACCTTCAAGCATATCAATGTACTATTGGTTTTGATAGATCCTGATGGCAGAACCCAATCCCCCTAACACCTGCCACCTCCGTTTTACAGGTGCCTATAATCAAGCCGGCTTCTCCCAGTGTGAATGTCACTTCACTTTTATTGCATCTCACTACGTCTGAAATCTTCATAAAGCTTTAACAGTCAGTCTCATGTGAATACTCTAATTTCTCTGCCTGCATTAGAGGTGTCAAGGTACTTAGTGTAATTTCACTCTAATCCTCTCGGCTAGCCGCTAACAACAGGTGATATGATTTCCCAGCCGTATTTTTTTCCTCCCATTCTTACCTTTTTTAAACCTCAAAAGAATAATTCTTTGGGACGTTTTATGTTTGGTTGTTCTTACAGCTAAATATACTGGCAGAATAAAATTGGCAGTGAAAAAGGTCACTGTGTGAGCAGAGACATGCGTCTCTCGGTGGGTCCCTCATTAAGAAACAGGACAATTAGCCAATTGTCCAATTAATTACAATCCTCTAATCTACAGAAAATGACTGGCTAGAAAGATGCACTGCTGCTTTTCTGCCGCTCACAAAGAAAAGCTCCATGGGCGCTTCACAGAAGAGACTTTAAAGCTCTTTAATCAAATTAATCTGAGATAAACAATCATTTACCCCACTATAAAACTGCTACCAGTGAGGATTACAGTGATGTTTAAGAAATGAATTAGCTCGAGTTATTCACGTTTGCCTCTCTCTCTCTCTCTGCTGTCAAGAGACTTTCTTATTTTCTCCCTCACTTCTTTTTTCCTCTATACGTCAGGCTGCTTTTATTAGCCAAATGCTCTGCTGATTTGATACCAATATATGGATCTTTTTTGTAGAAATTATTCATATTGCAAACTGCAATTAAAGATCGATCAATCTGTAATTTAATCAATCAATCAATCAATATTTTTTTTACTTTTTTATCTCTGACCTTTTCTTCTCACAATTGTGAGTTAACAAGTAGCAATTAAATTTTTGAATATACTGTATATATAGTGGGGAAAATAGATATTCAACTCGTCAATATTTTTCTCAGAAAACATATTTCTAAAGGTGCTATTGACTTGAAGAAATCCATATATGCAAAGAAAACAATATTAATTAGTTTCCAAATTAGGTTATGTGAAATAAAACAAATGACGCAGGGAAAAAGTATTGGACACATGAACAGAGGGAGCTGTAAAAAGGCAGTGAAGGCCCAGGCAGCAGCCAAAATCTCTCTGTAGTTCTTCAGCAACCCTCTGCTCTTCGTAATTGTAAATTAGGCCCAATCAGAATTCTCCCCCTTAGCCCTTCCTCTTACCCCTACCCCTTGTTTTGTGCATTCACGTGAAGGGGTAGGG
Organism: Danio kyathit; assembly: GCA_903798195.1. Lineage (NCBI taxonomy): Eukaryota > Metazoa > Chordata > Actinopteri > Cypriniformes > Danionidae > Danio > Danio kyathit. The sequence goes on along the minus strand of LR812531.1, from coordinate 23,502,581 downwards.
GTGTCCTAATTTTCTTTAGCTTGAAGGCGTAGGGCTAAGGGAAAGGGCTAGATACCCCTTGAAACTGAGATTTTTCTGGACCACACTTGAAATCAAGGAGTACCAAAATTTTCCAGAATCCACCATTTACAACTGGAAGAAAAGAGATGCACAAATTAGTATTTTTTGTCATTATTAGGAATTTCTACAACAACTAAGCACATGTTTTAATACATTCATAATGGCGTTCATGATTTATCGTCATGGTTTAAAAAAACGCTAAAATAAAAACAAATTTAAATAAATTTTGTTAGTTATAATCCATAATAATAACTCCTGTATAGCAGAACCACAACACACTTTCACATCTGACACTCAAAGCTCCTGTCAGAAAAGTCTAGTGGCTGGGAATAAGCTTTTTACAGTGTCTGCTATAATGTTAATGTTGTTTTTGTGTGTTTATGAATATGGCCACAGTGTAAATGCACAGTACAGTTACGATCTTATTCCCACATGATATCCTTATGATAACACGATATCATTGCATTCAGTGATTTCCTAAAGATAAATAACAAAAAACAACGAAACTGGAATAACTACAACAGGCGCGGTTGTCGATCTCATGAAGCAATAGATTGTGATGACATATAATGACGTATGCAGGTGTTGTAGTGGTGTCCCATTTCTTAGGGGTAAATTTTGAAGCCCTTCCCCTTCACACTCTGTTTCAAGGGCCAAGAGGAAGGGGTAGGGGTTTTCCAGCGACCTTCTTGCTGTAAGGTGTTTTTTGTTATATTTTCATGTTTATATTGTTTGGGATTTTACCACAATCTGGTTCAATTCTGTCAACAGGTCCCTTAGAATATGTTTCCCATACAAAAAACATGACGTGTTGAGTACTTATTTCCCCCACTGTGCGCATTTATATATATATATGTGTGTGTGTGTGTGTGTGTGTGTGTGTGTAGACACACTCTATAATTGCTCTATATATACTATGTAGTATATGTATAAAAATATATATTTACATATAACCTGTTGAGATTAATATTTGAAGTTTTTATTTATTTTAGTGGTGGAGCAAATGGGCTTCCACACCACAAACCATGAAGAGAAAACCCAGAGGTCACAAGCTCATCTCGGACATAATAATAAACAGAAATGCCAAATCAACATTTTATTTCGGCTCAGAAATGAAGCAGAATATGACTCGGCACAGATGTTTCACCTTCCTCCTCTGACACCGTAATTATCCTAGAGAGCCTCACAACGTTTCATTTACTTTTGAGCCTTTTGTGGCAAACTTTCCTAAATGATTGTGGTGTTGACATGAAGAATGATCGCTCAGTTCCCAGTCACGGCCAACAACCCCAGGCTCTCACAATCCCCTCTTAGCGGCGTGCTTGCAAACATGCCAAGGTTTATTTTATAAACACAGGAACATGGCAGATAATCGCGCAGTACTTCTCAAAACAGGCCCACAGCGTCACCGCGGCCCACTTTTTTCGCCCATATGTCCTCATTAGGCTCTCTAGCGCTCCGTTTCCAAAGTGCAAACAAGATGGAAAGAGTCCAATGTTTTGCGAGTGTCACATAGCTGGATGATGAGCCATCAAGCACCGGCCGGCTGGAATATCACTGACCCTCGGTCACCCCAATCCATGGGTTTTCTCCCAAACGCTCTTGATTTGCAAGTAAAATGAGCACAAGAGTTGGTCTTGTAAACTGCTCGCAGGTGGTTCAATTTGAAGGACTGTTTTGATACAATTAGACAACAGGAGGGGGTGTTAAGGGGTTTCTGACTGAGAGAGAGTTGGGAAAATATGAGTAATTAATTGTGAGACTGCGGTTTTGACGGGCAAGAATTAAGCTGTCAGACTGTAAGAATGGAGATGCTTATATCCTCATCCAAATGGAGTAATTGCTGGCTGTCAGAGGATGAACTGAAGGAGTGAAAGGATACACCTGTATGGTGGAAGGGGAAGAAACACGTATCATATTCTTGCTTAAGGAATAATCCAAAGCAATCTTACTGCAATTCGTAACTTTTTGATTTAGTGGCACCTTCGTATTAATTTGCTCATCCCCCAATGCGCGATATTGGTTAGGGGTGGGGTTTGGAGGGATTCCTCCTTTTAAAAATGAGTATTTTTTATATGAATAAAATCCTATGAATTCATATGAGTTAGCTACGTTTCTCACAATACCTAAGATAGTTTTCTCATAAGATCAGGCTAAATAATCAATCCAATCTTACAGTAATTGCAACTTTTTTATTTTGTGGTTAATTCTGTAACATTTCAATTCAACTAGCAATTGTCATTATTAACAATTGTTATTTTTTACTATTAACAAGTGTAATATTAACTGCTTATTTTTATGATATTGTCTGTTTGTTTGTACATATAATGTACATATTCTACATGATTTATTCTACATCTATATTACCTGATCCTAACTTTCTAACTACTACCTTATTAATTAATAATAATCAGCCAATTACTAGTTTATTGAGGCAATAGTCACATTTACAATAGTCATACTTGTACTTTAAAATAAAATGTGACCTCTGCTTTACATGAATTGTCATGATCTTGTTTGTACCTTTTTAATGCAATTTGCTCATTCCACAATTTACAGTTTGGGGGAATGTCTCCTTTTAAAAATTAAATTGTACGAAATAATATGAATTAGCCACTTTTCTGACAAAACTTAAAAACTTTCCTTGCGAGATCGGGCTGTAAAATGCAGTATTTTTTAGACAAAACTTGATGGCACGCACTATTTTGTCATGAACATTGTTTGTTATATTTCCAGGGGTCACTATAAGATTGTTTCCCCCTGTAATTTTCCCACTGACCTTTATAAAAAAATATTTTTATCCACAGATTAATTGTCTGGAGGTGGCACGGTGGCGCAGAGGGAAGCACTGTCACCTCGCTGGTTCGAGCCTCGACTGGGTCAGTTGGCATTTCTGTGTGGAGTTTGCATGTTCTCCCTGTGTTCGTGTGGGTTTACTTTCCTCCGGGTGCTCTGGTTTCCCCCACAGTCCAAAGACATGCGGTACAGGTGAATTGGGTTGGCTAAATTGCCCATAGTGTATGAGTGTGAATGAGTGTGTATGGATGTTTCCCTGAGATAGGTTGCGGCTGGAAGGCCATCCGCTGTGTAAAACATATGCTGGATAAGTTGGCGGTTCATTCCGCTGTGGCGACCCCGAATTATAAAGGGACTAAGCCGAAAAGAAAATGACTGAATGAATAATAATAATAATAACAATAATAACAATAATAATAATAATAATAATAATAATAATAATAAAAATAATAATAAAGGGACTAAGCCGAAAAGAAAATGAAAAAATTAATAACAATAATAATATGCCTATAGTTCGCCACCAAACTTTTTGCTGCTGTGCACCTGATGCTGAGCAAAAATAGCCATTTACAAACAGCACCTTGTTTACATGATTGTTTCAGAGTTACTGTAGGCCTAAAAATTTATAATAATAATAATAATAATAATAATAATAATAATAATAATAATAATAATATTAATAATAATAAAAATAATAATAATAATTATAACAATAATAATAATAAGAATAATAATAAGAAGAAGAAGAATAATAATAATAATAATACTAATAATAGTCTAATAATAATCATAATTAATATTGTTTACTTCGTTTTTTTTTTTTTTTTATAAGTTTTTTTTTTATAGCTGTTAGCAGGACCAGAATAAGAACACATTGGGCCCTAGGGCTATAACAAAGGGTACCATTTGTTCTTATTTTATTTCTTCCTATTTTAATTATATATATGTTATTTTGAGGGCGAAGTCACAAGCTCAGATTTGGTTGGCCAATCAGATGAAGGAATAATGAATTTTATGAATAATGAATGAAAATTGTTTATTCGTTTTCCTACATTAATCTAAGAACGAAAATCGAGCCAAAATCTTGTTTTTTTTTTGGTTTTATTTTTTTATGAGCAAAAAGAAAAACCAAAAACATTTTAGTTTGAAAATGAATATGGAATGGATGAAGACACCCTGATTATTTACTCACCCTTTACTTGTTTTAAACCTTTTTGAATAAAAATTTTGTAGAAAGCTTAAAAAAAATCTTTTTTTTTTAGATTTTTACAGATGTCCTAAAACATTCCACTTTTTATAACATAACGGTTGGGTTTGTCCATATCTGACCCAAAGTTGATGTCAACAACCCAGCATTTTTTAAGAGTGCACTAGTTACCTGCACCTGTAGCACTTACTGAACTTTTTTTTGTTTAGAAAAAACTCTAAAAATGCACAAAATGTCTTGCAGTCTTTATCTTTATCTGTCTTTATGTTTTTTTTTTTTATTCCCACTCTTTGACAGAGAATGTCCATTAGGCCTGAAACTGCATCAGTTTCCAGCGCTTATCAGCAAACACACAGCCCTGATATACTGTATATCCTGAAAGAGCAGGAAGAAGAGACTCAGGGATGAGCACAGAAAGCAGATAGCGGACGGATGGACAGATGGAGAGATGTGGATGAGTTTAAGGCCAGAGTATGAAGAGTGGCCTCTCTGACTGAAGCATCCACAAGAGCGCTATTGTTCTCCTCATTAATCAGGTAACATTCCCCTTATACACACACACACACACACGGCCCCTCACACACACACACAGACTGCCAGCAGGCATGAATGGGCTGCTTTTTTAGCTGGCAGCGATTGGCGTTTGCGCTGAGCAGAGGATGTGTTTCTGTTTCATTAGCGAGATGAGCTCAGCGCTGTGTTCAACAGCAGGTATTAACCTCCAGAGTTTGACCTCTGAACGCATTCAGCTTCCAGTTCGCAATCGGTTACTCACTCTTTCCCCCCCTCTGCCCTTTTTTTCCCTTCACACGTTGTTTTCTGTTGTCATCTCTATTTAATTTTAATTTGGGGTGGTCGTAATTGGTCATTTCCAGTCATTTCACTGTGTTGTTTTATCATCAACATCGTCAACGCGTTTAGATTTGATTGTTTGTTTGAGAGGATTGTGTGTCATTGGGGCAAGAGTTTACAGATAAGCCAGTGTATTCAGCAGACAGCTCATTAAAATTTGATAGTCTAATATTTCTTATTTTTATTCCACAATATTGTTTTATTCATTTTATTGCAGGCCATTTCAGCTAGGGTGAATTCAAGTAAAATATATTGGTCAATTATAAACCTCTATTTTTTAATAAACCTCTATTTAATTGTCCAGTTGTTAATATAATGTGTTATTTGCAAGGTAAATGCCAAAATTGATGCTTGTCCACATCTGATATCTGTAAATATGCTTAAATTTATTCTTTTCAAAATGCTCTTAGACTTTACAGAATGTACTTTTATACTATTAGACCTATGTTTTACATTTCCAAAGCTTCCAGAGCCTTCCAAAATTGTTATTATTATTTACTGTATCTGGGATACAGTATTTCTCATTAATATTTGAGCCCTCAATATGTCCTTTTCCCCCTCATACAGGTGTAAATAAGGACATTGGATCACAGAGATATGTCATAAGAACCCTCAAGTGCTTCTCTCTCATTGCTTTCAACCATAACAATGTTCTGTTAACTAAATTTGTCAACTAAGAGATAGCAGAAAGCATGAAATCAGCAGCACGACTGTCTGCGCATAAATTCCCCCGAAAGTAACACACACCTCTTCAGGCACAGAACGCCTCAGTTGTGATAAACATCTAAATGGCACACTCATTAACCCATCAAAACAAACAAGAGCGGTTGATCTGCATGCTCACATACATGAAAACAGCCTCTTTATGAACAAGACGCTCTTCTTTTGCTTTATAAAGATTACATATTTATGCATTCTGGGAAATGAGGGATGTTCAGTTTGATGGTAGAGATGTCGTTTTAGGTTACAGGTGCTATATTTGCATTTATACATATATAAATTATATGTATATGTTATTATATGTCATATTTAATTATACAAATGTAAATTAATCACATTCATCTTGCTTGAATATTACTGTGCCTGCATGATTGTATTATACCAGAACTGTACGTTTCTGCAAAATGGAAATCACTTTCACATAATAACCTTTGATAACCACATTGCTCTCAATTGTGAAGTAGAATCACACTTACTTTTCATAAAGTGGATTTAAAATATGTACTGTCTCATGAAATGCGCTACACAAATAATCTTGAATTGAACTGAACTGAACTGAGGCTACTTGTAGGTATAGAGAAGTACAGACACAGCTTTAGGTTACCAACATTCCTAATAAACACCTTTGTGTGAGTTTATATCTGTTGTATTGTTTCTTATTAGGTGTCTGTACTGGCAGCAAAACCCCTACCTGAACTACTAACTAAGCCTGTCGTTCTTATTTTTTCTGAAAATTGAAAGTGTTAATAAGTGTGAAATTGTTATATGATGCTGGTCCAAATAAATTGTGTCCCAAATCTGTATACAACATTCAAGCTTGAACCAATAAAGGTGTAATAACAGTATGTACAAAAAGTGTTAATCTATATTATAATATATTGTATTATATTATATTATATTATATTATATTATATTATATTATATTATATTATATTATATTATATTATATTATATTATATCATTTTATATTATATTATAATATATTATATCATATTATATTATATTATATTAGATTATATTAGATTATATCATTTTATAATATATTATATTATATTATATTATATTATATTATATTATATTATATTATATTATATTATATTATATTATATCATATCATATCATATCATATCATATCATATTATATTATATTATATTATATTACAATTGTGTGAATATCAGATCTTAAATTGAAAACTGTGTGCTTTCTTCATGCAAAAATTAAAACATATCATTATTATTATTAAAGTTAGACATTGATGAGCTAGAGAAATTTTCACATAGCAGATTTTGTTGCCATATGCAAACATTTTTTCTATAGGATCTGACAAACCCTGAAGAATACTTAGTTTATGTACTGTAGTTGTCCAAAAGATCAGTTTTATATTAAATCGTATTATAATCTCAGCATACCTACTTTTGGCACTTATATATGACTGAATAAGCAATGGTGAGATTTTTCATGACTTATAAAAACAATCATCACCATTATTTGACATATAACTTATATAATAATAAAAACGGATTCTGTAATTGCATAGATTTCCTAGCAAAAGGCACCAGGTAGTTTTACACTGAAATCAGTGTATTTTAGGAGTTGCTGGACTTGTCAGCAGCTAATCTGACCTGTGGCACCTGCTGTTAACCAAACAAGCTGCTCTCACAACCTGTTCACACTCTCTTCCAATCTTGTAACTTTATATATATAGTCCAAAGCATTTTAAATGCAAGCATATTGTCTATATCAATCTTTTAAGTAACTTTTGTAAAAGTAACATATTAAAATATTATTCAGTGTAACCATATGTAACTTATATACTTATTCAAACGTTTACTTGTCACAATTATTGTCACACTGTTCTATTGTTACATTTCTATGGTGAAATATACAGTCGTCGTTTGTGGTTTGAATCAATAAATGAATGAATCTATATAAATTAAACATAACAAATTCAAATTTCAAGAGTTCACACTTAGCTGATGATTGATTATAAAGCATGTTTGTCCCGGAAGAGAGCCCTGAGCTCATAAGATCCTTGAGCCCGGGGCTCCCTCCCGTTTGTGGGGCAAGAGGAGAGTTTGAGCTCAGGTAGTTCTCGAGAACTCCAATGCTTATTTATGACTAATGGCAATTGGGAATTGCTGATCAAAAGCTCCTCGATGTTGCCAATTTGGTTTGATCAATTCACCTATGTCGCATGTCTTTGGTCAGTGGGAGGAAACCAGAGAACCCGGGGGAAACCCACGTGAGCATGGGGAGAACATGTAAACTCTACACAGAAACGTTTACTAGGCAAGTAAGAATTTGAACCAGTGACATTCTTGCTGTGAGGCAGCAGTGCTAACCACTGGGCTGCCGTACTGCCCTGTCAAGGAAAAGGGGGGAGGAGTGGAAGGGGAGATTCTTTAAGACAAAGATAACTGAGGTAAGAAACTCTGTTTATGTATAGTGAGTTAGGAATGATCCGATTGGTGAATTCTGTGTTGCTAATGCAGGACCAGCTGTGGTCAATCATAAGCACATGATCCTCTCCAAATTAGTTAATAAATAAACTTCACTTATGATTAACAAAAACAAAGTATAAAACTGTACGTATTGCACTCTTTTTGTTTGATGCTTCAATCCCCTTTTGTCATAACCCATTGAAATGTAGTGCAGCTCAAATGAAAAAGGTAAATATGATGACAAAACTGATGTAGGTTTGTGACAATATGAAACCAGCATAGGGTAGCGTATCAAAAGGATTATTTAAAGTAAGCAGTTATTGTTTAAACATGGCTGTAATTACCTGTACTTCCACAGTAGCTGTGATTTGATTCACCAGCATGAATAGTATTTCATGCTTCTGTTATTCCAGACTGCTAAAATTATTATCAGACTAGTCATTGGGTTGGCTTATACAGTGTGCTTATGAAAAAGAAAAAAAAAAACGTCTGTGGTATTTATATATCTCCGAAATCCACAAAACAGATGCTCACTTATTTAATTACATGTTAATTCACTTAAGCAGAGTACTCCTTGACTCATGAATCCAAGGGTTCATGGATATCAAAAAACAGCTCGGCTTCTCTAAAGCACCATGGATTCCGGGGAAAGGCCTTTTCGGAGTCTGACGCATTAATTAAAAAAGCTCGTGGAAAGTGAATGTCTTATTTTCCAGTAATGAGTGTGGCTTTCATCATCCTGTTTTCCCCAACATGACGCTTCGGGCTTAAGTTTGCTTTTTTCAGCCTTACGTGCGGCGCTGACGCTGAGACGCCAACAAAGGCCTGTGAGTCACAGCGTGTCAACTCTCTATAGCGCACTGTTTTTCCTCACCTCCTTTGAAAACACATTATTAATTGGATTTAGATATTTGCAAAATGATCTATTTAATGGGATTACGAGTGCAATAATGATCTTATTTGAGAAGGAAGCCATCCAGGCTTTTGGGGGCGGATTTATAGTGTTCTTCGGTAGTTAATGTTATGTTTGGGGCAAAGATAAAGCTTCTGTATGCCTGAGTGAGTGAGAGAGCAAAAGTTGGGATGAGAGATGGGCAAGCCAAGCTGGGTTCAGGACGAATCCGAAGGGACCTTTCGCTCACTTGCATCCAAGGGGCCCCTCAGATAGTGAACTCCTGACAAGTTCAAGGTTGGAGAGAGAGGGACAAGTGAAACAAGCGAGAGGTATAGAGTCTCCTGTGGCTACATAATGGCCTTTTTCTGCCGTCTTTATCCAGCTTGATATCTGGCTGAAGCTTTAACAGGCCCCCATGTCAACTTAAGTGCTGGTAGAGGTAATGTCCTTTTCACTATCACTCTCTTTCCCCGTCTCCCAAATTTGTTCCTGGTTTTTTACACCGGTAATGAATTTCGCAGGGGTTAAATATTTGAGGGGGAAAAAAGAATGCATTTAGGCAACTGGAAACTTTTGTCCTGTATATTCTGACCTAGAATAGATATATAAGTCTGCTAACACTGTGCGCTAATTCCTTCACAGTCCACACCGTGTTTACATTAACATTTGAATGTGATTCTTTAATATACATTTGGAAAAAAAGAAATGCGCTGTAATCTTTCACTTGGTTTATAAGGATGTAGTCAAATGTGATTATGCTAATGACTCATAATTTGCATAAAACTGGAGGATATATTAAACTAGATTAAAAATATTGAATATTTATGGCATTATTTATTGCTGTTAGTCAACAGACATTTGTAGGAATCCTCCAGATAAATCCATTGCATTTTAAAATAGGTGTAAGTATGAGAACTATTGTCTTTTTCATCCATATATGTTTCCTTTTCAAAGGGTTCTTACTGAATTTAAAACATCTGTGAATCCAAAATATATTAATCCCTAAATTCTTACATAAAGACGTAAAATTATTTGGGTCTTTGATGCTGTTTGTTGCTTTAAAGAAAGTCTTTTTTAATGTGAAGATGAAAGATCAAACAGTCACTTGTGTACAATCGAGAACAAAGAAAGATGATTTTAAACAAAACTCCTACAACTAACTACTAATATTTTACATTTGAATACATGTTCAACCAGAAATTCAGTTCTGGTTTGTTGATGATTTCATAGATTAGCATAAAAAGCTTGATGTATAGTATCGGTTTACTGCAACTCGTTTATTGTGGTAGATTTAAACAACATGTGTTATTGGGATGCCTGACAGAATCGAGACATTTTTGAGGAAAAACATTTGCTATTTTTATTGTTATTTACAATCTACATTCAGTCAAGATTTTGTTGATAAGCTATTAAATTATGATTAAACCTACCCAGCAGGCACACAACATCATAAGACGTTAAGAATAGGTTAGATTTAGGTCATGACGTCAGGTGACCAAAATTCAATGTCTAGCCAGCGTCTCAGGACAACTTTTTTTCGACATCCAATAACGACGTCAAATTACGTTGATATTTGGTTGATTTTAGGTTGTGTTGGAAAGTCACCAAAATCGTCTGATCGATGTCATTGTGGTAACGTCCACTCAACGTCAAGGTGTAACATGATTAGACGTGCAACGCCTGGGTTCAACAAGCATCAACATAAAGAACATAAAGAATACCGGATGAAGACTGAATGACACACAGGGACTATAAACACATTGGAGATGATTAAACTGATCATACACAGGGGCGGAACACAGGTGGAACAGATGAACATTAACTAATGGCGGGAACTAGAACAAAGGAGCACATGGGGAAGGTCACATGGTGAAAACAACCGAACACAGGATCTGACAAAACGTTGATATTTGGTTGATTTTAGGTTGATTTTACATTGGACACTGACGTTGACCTGATGTTGGGTTCTGACGTCAACCCGATTTCCATTTTCAAACAAAATCCAACGTCCCCATAACAACATTGGGGTACAATGTCAATATGATGTCATGTTGATGTCCTGTGCCTTCAGGGTACTAATTTAAATGGTTATTATCTCTAATGATAATTCTAATATTTAAATGGTTAGTTCACCACAAAACATTAAGTTCTGCTCATAATTACTCACCCATGTCATTCCAAACATGTATGACCTTCATTCGTCTTCATAACACAAATTAAGGTATTTTGGATGAATTCTGAGAGCTCCCTCATCCTCCATAAACAGCAAGGTTCATCAAAAATTCAAAGGCCATAAAGGAACTAAGGGTGCATTTACACTGCATGATTCAAGTGACTCAATTCCATTATTTTTCTCCCATGTGGCACAGATCGGATATGGCAGATGTACGTATAAGCAAAAAAAAAATCACATGGATTTCGATTTACTTAAATTAGATTCAGGCCTTGATCATATGTGGAAATTTATCCGATATGAATCGGATACATGCCCTCATGTCTGCAGTATAAGCAGGTAAATCAGATTTTCACCTGTCAATGCGAGTCCTGCATATTTAAAAAAACGTTGCGAATGATGTCAACACTGATGCTTTCATTTCATAACAGATTTCAGCAGAGTCCCAAACCTTAAATCTCATACACGAGGACTAAAAGGTTTTTATATTGTCATGTAGCACAATTATTTAAGCATGTTAATGAGACAGAGAGAGAGAGTTTATAAAAGAGATTAAAAGAAGATGCCCAAATGAGAACTTTTCTGTCATAAACTATAGTAAAACAACTTTTTGTTTGTGATAAAATTCAGAAATGGAGAAAAGAGCGTTATTTTATTATCAGCTGCCAGTCAGCGCCCGCTCTTTTTTTCCTGATCATTGCGCCTTTGCCGTGTGCTGTGTAAATGCAGACAAGCGGATACCAGTCACTTTTAAAAGATGTAAGCCGGTCATCAAATAAATCACATACAGTCACAAAATCAGAATTGACCATCAAGATCTACAGTCTAAATGCAGCCTAAGAGCATTGTCAAAACAGCCGGAGACTTCAGTGGTTCAACTGTTATTTTCGCATGATATGAGAATTATTTTTGTGAACAAATGGGAAAAATAATTAAATAATGACTTCACTCTTCATTATCAGTTCAGGGTGCGTGTTCACAAGAGCACTACAGTATGTTTCGCTCTGCTGATGTGTACTGCTCAAAAAAAAGAGGAACACTTAGAGTTACATTGTGTTGTTTAAATGTTTTCTTTATTTTTTTTTTAGCAGTATATATCGGAAATGGGCGACACAGTGGCTCAGTGGGTAGCACTGTCTCTTCACAGTAAGAAGATCGCTGGTTTGAGTCCCGGCTGAGTCAGTTGGAATTTCTGTGTGGAGTTTGCATGTTCTCCCCGTGTTGGTGTGGGTTTCCTCCGGGTGTTCCGGTTTCCCCCACAGTCCAAAGACATGCGCTATAGGTGCATTGACAAAATTGCCCATAGTGTGTGTGTGAATGAGTGTGTATGGATGTTTCCCAGTACTGGGTTGCAGCTGGAAGGGTATCCGCTGTGTAAAACATATGCTGGATAAGTTGGTGGTTCATTCCACTGTGGCGACCCCTAATAAATAAAAGGACTAATCATAGTGCTTTCATGAACGCGTATCTTGAACTTACTGTAGGCTAAAGAGAAGAAATTGTTGAATACAGTTCTGTTGTAAATTGTTGTAGCTTAATAAAATTGCAAATTAGGAAAGCTATGTTGCTGCTGGTGTTAGTGAGGCCAGCAGGGGGCGCTCAACCTGCGGTGTGTATGGGTCCCAACGCTCCGGTATATTGATGGGGACTCTATACTGCTCAGTAAGCACCGTCTTTTGGATGAGATGTTAAACCGAGGTCCCGACTCTCTGTGGTTGTTAAAAACCCCAGGATGTCCTTCGAAAAAGCATCCTGGCCAAATTTGTCAACTGGCCTCTGTCTATCATGGCCTCCTAACCATCCTCATATCATAATTGGCTTCATCTCTCTGTCTCCTCCCCACCAATCAGCTGGTATGGTCTAGTGGAAAATGGCTGCCGTCGCGTCATCCAGGTGGATGCTGCACACTGGTGCTAGATGAGGAGATTCCCCCAACAATGTGTAAAGTGATTTGAGTGTCCAGAAAAGCGCTATATAAATGTTAGAAATTATTATTATTATTAGAAAATTATGGCTGAACCACTTAAGAAACATAAATGATCTTTGTTCCTTTCTGAGCTTTGAATGTTCCAGGATTTTTGCTGAATATGGAGGGACAGATACATGTAGCTCATGTAGCAGAGTTATGTGTAGGGTGTTAGAAAATACAGTTTGTAGAGTATAAAACCCTTAAAAACCTATGGAATGTCCCCACAATTCACAAAAACAAACCTATGTGTGTGTGTGTGGATAGGTATAGTGGATCTATGTTGGTATAAAGAAAACTGGAATTCGATAGCATGAGCTGAATCACATTCAATCTGTGTACCAAATTGATGGCGATGAAAATTGGAGAAGAGGGACACAAAAAAACACTTGTTTGCAGATTAATGTTCTGAATGGCGGTCTGTGAGTCTGCCCTTTATGGATGGCTTCACTTGTGGGCCTCAAGACCAAGTCTGAGGATTACCTACAACTCACTCCTGTTACACACACACACACACACACACCGCTGACCTGCCCCGACTCCAGCCGTGGATTTAAATTAGGTCGGAGGATGAGTAAGACAACAGCATAGATATATCAGGCATGCTCATGCACGTGGATGAACATTATCATAATCATATACATGCGTTCAGGGAGATTAAACTCAATGCATGACTATAAATATGTGTTTACATACTATAGAGACTCGATAAAAAGCATTTAAATGCATTCACATGCACACTCCTTCACAGATGCAAGTTCAAGCAAATAAAGGCAGCAGTATATTGCGTTGTGTGTGTGTGTGATACATTTAAATGTGAATATGCATTAAATCTTACATACGTGCAGCTTGTGCATTTCCTTTCCTCTGAAACAATCTAATGCAATGAATTAAATGAGCAAAAACCAACGCCTCCAGCAAATCACATATTTATCATGATTTTTTTTACATACCTCCCTGCAGTCACGTTTAATGTCATTTTGAAAAATTAATAGAATCTAATTTAATGTAAATAAGCCTTGGGTGGCAATGGGGGCATGTTCTCCTCATCATCTTTTCCCTTAAAAGGCTCCCTGCATTAACTCAGGCCGAGACCTGCATGTCACTCAAATCAAGTGGCTAATCGAGTTGCACCTTTTAATTTTTCCCAGTAGCCATTCTTGTAATCTGCTCATCACTGGATCGTTCACCCTCACAGCACCCCTGCATGCTGCAATATGGTGCAATCCATTTAAATTGAAGCATGTATTGTTTTTATATGACATCTCACATGTATGACATTTCAATGATTAAAATGATTTTTTTATTAATTGGAAAGATTTTCAGGGGCAGTTTTTACCTTCCACCAATCACAGTAATCACTGTCAATCTGATAACTTTATGAATTAATTGAAAAAGTGATATAAGGTACCTGTTTCACAACTAAATTGTTGTAACTAATGAAATGCATTTAAATAATTCATCAGATATATGATTATACTTTGACAGATGTTGCTGACATATTTGATTTTTTTAAAGCTGTTTTTGATGGGAAAAATATCTAATTTATATATATATATATATATATATACTGTATATACTGTATATACAGTATACACTATCGGTCAAAAGTTTGAGGTCAGTTTTTAAAATAATTTTATTATTAATTTTATTTAATAATTTAAATAGAATTATTTCGTTCATTAAGGCTGCATTTATTAAATGTAAAAAAAAATGTAAATTGTTAAATATTTGGGCGACGCAGTGGCGCAGTAGGTAGTGCTGTCGCCTCACAGCAAGAAGGTCGCTGGTTCGAGCCTCGGCTGGGTCAGTTGGCGTTTCTGTTTGGATTTTGCATGTTCTCCCTGTGTTTGCGTGGGTTTCCTCCGGTTTCCCCCACAGTCCAAAGACATGCAGTACAGGTGAATTGAGTAGGCTAAATTGTCCGTAGTGTGTGAATGAGTGTGTATGCATGTTTCCCAGAGATGGGTGGCAGCTGGAAGGATATCCGCTGCGTAAAACATATGCTGGATAAGTTGGCGGTTTATTCCAGTGTGGCGACCCCTGATTAATAAAGGGACTAAGCCGAAAAGAAAATGAATAAATAAATGAATGTTAAATACTTATTTATTAAATATTTATTTATTACTTACTGTATGTTGTTTCAAATGAAATTATTAATTCAGTCACTATTGCTTTTATCGCTATTGCCATTAATACAATAATATAAAAAATAGTAATAATAACAATAATAATTAATATTAGAGGGATTTCTGAAGGATTATGTGACTCTGAAGACTGGAGTATTGAAGCTGAAAATGCATCACAACCGTTCAATCACATGTTTGACTTACCGATGAAACACATGTAATGTGTGGTTTTTGAAAATTTGCATGAAAAATGAAATGTGATTCAGCTTATGTTATATGTTTTCTTTCACATGCAAATATTCTAAACCACACATTGATGTGATCATGTGTTCCACGTTCCGAAAAATGATCCAAAACCACTCATTTCATGTGTTTGACATGTAAAAACGTAATGTGAAAATGCTATCAAAGCATGTTACATGCGTTTCACTTTTCATGTTTCACAAGTGTTTCATGTGTATAAATGTATTGTGAAAATATTTCAAAACAACACGTTTCACATGTTTCATGTATTTCATGTTTCACATGTATGAATATAATGTGAAAATGTACCCAAACCATATGCTTGATGAGTGTTTTGTTCATTTTGTGTTCCAAGTTTCACAGAATGCACCAAAACCGTTTAATGCGTTTATGTTTCATATGTAAAAGTGTAATGTGAAAATGTTCCAAAACTGCACATTTCATGTGTATTTCATGTGTTCCACGTTTTTCACATGTTTACAGTATATTATACCTGTAAATGTGCCAAAACCCCACATTATACAGTATGTTGAAAAAAAGATTAAAAATAGATTATATGTTTCACATGTGACATTCATTTATTTTATTTTCAACTTAGTCCTTTCATTAATCCGGGGTCACCACAGCGGAATGAAGTCATTCAATTCAATTTATCCAGCATATGTTTTGCGCAGCGGATGCCCTTCCAGCTGCAACCCATAACTGGGAAACATCCATACACTCCCATTCACACACATACACTACGGACAAATTAGCTCATCCAATTCACCTGTAGCGCATGTCTTTGGAATTGTGGGGGAAACCAGAGCACCCGGAGGAAACCCACACCAACACGGGGGAAACATGCAAACTCCACACAGAAATGCCAACTGACCCAGCTGAGGCTTGAACTTGCTGTGAGGCGACAGCACTACCCATTGCGCCACCACGCCACCACATGTGAATATCTTTTTCTACAGTATGTTATGTTGTTTAATGTTATATAAAATGTAGTGTGTATTATATGATTATGTTGTTATTTTATACTACATTATGCTATATTGCTAATACACAAAACAAACACTCACCAGCCACTTCACAGGTTTACCTGACCCTTAATGGAAAATCTAATCAGCCAACTACATGGCAGCAAGCCAACCTTTAGGCAAGTACTGTACTGTGGATGTATTTAAGATGATGAAATTCAACCTGAGCATGAGAATGAGCAAATGAGTTAATTTAAGTAACTTTCAACATGACATGGTTCTTGGCACTAGACTGCCTGGTCTCAGGTTCAGAAATGGCTGATCTGATGGGATGCACAACCATCTCTAGGGTTTACAGAGAGTGGTCAAAAAAGAAAAGAAAATATATGCAGTGAGCAGCAGTTCTGTGGGTGAAATGTTGATGCCAGAGGTCAGAGATGAATGGTCAGTCTGTTTCAAGCTGATAGAAAGACAACAGAAACTCAGAAAACCGCTCAATACAGCCAGAGGTCTGAAGAAGAGCATCTCCAAACACACAGCATGTCATGGACATCATGGATGTGCAGCCAACAATCTGCATCACATTTACAAATGTTCAAAACTGATTCTCATACATGAAAAGCAATGTTTCACAAAGTCACAGCAGGCACTGTGGTTGTCCGACACTGTGCTGTGGTAGTTTTCTCACTGACAGCAAAGCTCTGTGATTGTCTGCAGAACATTAGCCGTGTTTCAGTGTCTTTGCCCCCCTGAGAATCACAGCAGGTTTGAATATTAGTCTCTTCAACCAGCTTGTATTTCATATTAATAGTCCATCTGACATGGAGAATCCAGAGAAAGCTCTCCATGGGCAGCACGGGTTCTCTGCTTTACAATAGCACTTTGATGCATTGATTAAGACTGTGCTGCATATGACAGACTGGCCGTCCCGCTCTCCCTCTTTCTCTCTCTCTCTCTCTCTCTCTCTCTTTCTCTTTCCTCTCAGAGATTATTAATGTAGTTGTAGATACTGCCAGAGTGAAATAACTTAGACATTAGGATTAATGGGGGCTGGTGAGTGCAAAGGATATTGAAGTGTAGGGATGCACAGCTGGGATGAATAACAGACCCATTCCTGTTTGAGCAATATTTTGATGAAGGTTTCCTTAAGACCTTGAAATGCACCTTTAGATACATAATACACCGTTACCGCAGGGGCGTCATGCAGTATTTTCTTCTTTTTTTCCCCTATTTTTGAGAGGGCACCACTGGCAGTTCAGGTTCAGTTTTTTTTCTCCAATTTCTGTCACCTGATGGAGTTTGGGTTGTGCGCCACTGTTGCCTTTGGCCAGCTGAAGTCTAAAGGACATTTAATATTCAGAAATAACATTCATTTAATAGCACTAAACCTGCTGAATGGTACTTGAAATTCATTTAAAACCAATTAACTAAGTTTTTTGAACTGAACTGAATCAACATTGTACTGACTTGAGCTGAATAATGACACTAGAGTGCATTCATTTTAGTGGCACCAGTTATTTTCCCATATATTGTTCAAATTTTTGTTCGTTCACTCGTTTGTTCGTTTGTTCATTTGTTTGTTCAATCGTTTGTTAAATTGTTGAGATTTTGTTTGTTTGTTTGTTGGTAAAACATTATAGCCAACCAACAGTGTAAATTACAACATAACAAACGAATTGAAGCAATATTTAAACTTATTTCACTTTGGTCAAACATGGTTGTTTAAATGTGTTTATAAATAAATGAAACCTATTAAATAAATAAACACTGACTGCATGAGACACATCATTCATTCATTCATTTTCTTTTCGGCTTAGTCCCTTTATTAATCCGGGGTCGCCACAGTGGAATGAACCGCCAACTTATTCAGCACGTGTTTTATGCAGCAGATGCCATTCCAGCTGCAACCCATCTCTGGGAAACATCCATACACACTCATTCACATTCATACACTATGAACAATTTAGCCTACCCAATTCACCTGTACCGCATATCTTTGGACTGTGGGGGTAACCGGAGCACACGGAGGAAACCCACGCGAACGCAGGGAGAACATGCAAACTCCACACAGAAATGCCAACTGACCCAGCCGAGGCTCAAACCAGCGACCTTCTTGCTGTGAAGCGACAGCACTACCTAGTGCGCCACCGCGTCGCCAGACATGTCATATAAATAAAAACTATTTATTTCCCATTTATATTACTGGGAACAAAAGATCATGCGATTGGGCAGTGCTGTAGACATTTTTTGTGTATGTCTCCCAATAAGTCTCTCTGATTGTCTGTCTCATTTTATTTTTGTGATTGTGTTATTCACAATGTTTAATGGCATTGGGGTTCTTTCTAAAAAGCTGTTAAATACATAGTCTTGTTTGTGTCTTATTTTATATATGCTTGCTTAAACGGAGTAGTTCACTTTAAGCCAAAGTTAACCATGAACTGGCAGTGAAAGTCAATGGTGATCATTCTGGAAGTGAATTACCAAGACTTTAAAAACCTCCAGAGTTCAGTGTTCTGATGGTAACTAAAAAAAAAATATATATATATATATACATTTTTTTTTAAGTTCCATGAAAAGGAAGGGCATACATACCTGTTTGTATTGTCCCTGCTGGCAAGGAGCTGAACTACATATACAGTAGTACTTTTTACTGCCTTGAAGAAGTAAAATTAAA
The DNA here is from genome assembly GCA_903798195.1 of Danio kyathit. NCBI lineage: Eukaryota > Metazoa > Chordata > Actinopteri > Cypriniformes > Danionidae > Danio > Danio kyathit. The sequence goes on along the minus strand of LR812531.1, from coordinate 23,483,459 downwards.
ATTAGTAAAACTAAAATCTAACTTAATGACTGCTATTTCTTCAGACACTGCATATGGTCTGCTAAGAACCTGACATTTAAAAGCCAAAGTATGCAGAGAATCCACTGTCCAGGTGCTAATGTTTTAGCCATGGATTCTGATTTTGGCAAATTAAATAGTGTGTATATTGCCCCTCTACAGCTTTTTTATATATGCTAATCATAGAAAATGAAATTTTATATTTTTGTATGGCCTTGTGTCGCTTTTCTTGCAAATACCACTTTAACAATCCAACATTGTTTGGTGTTAGATTTTGCTGTTCAGCAGGCACTCTTGTTCAGATGGATGCACAAGCATTCATGCAAATAAAGCCTCTCCAGGTTCCAAGCAACAATACACAAACAGGTCCCATACCAACAAACTGTTTTAAGACAATTTAGCTCCTAGGTTACTGCTTATTGATCAGAATTTAGCACATCAAATGGATAGTTCAGCGCTGTTTGCATAGACTATAGATTTGTTATAAATAAGGGTACAGTTTCTTGCACTGAAGATTCAGCTTCATAAGATATGAATGTATTTTTAAGAGCCATGAGTATTAATTTCTTTTATTGCCTGTAGACACTACTGGTAAAAAGTTTGGAGTCAGGTTTTTTTTTAAGAAAATTATTTTGTTCATCAAGGCGGCATTTATATATATATATATATATATATATATATATATATATATATATATATATATATATATATATATATATATATATATATATATATATATATATATATATATATATATATATACTGTATGTATATACTGTATGTATATACTGTATGTATATACTGTATATATATATATATATATATATATATATATATATATATATATATATATATATATATATATATATATATATATATATATATATATATATATATGTATGTATATACTGTATATACTGTATGTATATATATATTTTTTTTTTTAATTATAAAAATTTAAATTAAATAACTGCTTTCTTATTGTATGTAGTTTCAAATAAAATTTTTACTCCAGTCTTAAATTAACTGTAAGACTTTATTTTAATGGTCCCTAATGCACATTTTGTTGATAAAAAGTTGCATTGCAACTAAATGCCAACTAATTCTCATTTGAGTATTAGTAAACTGTCTGCTTAATATCTGCTGGTAGCCTGATACTGCTCCTTCAACAGACATTTAACTGTCTATAAGACACTTTGCAAGTACATGTAAACTTACATTAACCCTAACCTCAACCTAACAGTCTACTTATATTCTAATAATAATTAGTTGGCATGTAGATGCAATGTAACTTAAATTCAACAAAATGCGTTAGGGACCATCAAAAAAAAAGTGATAGCAAATGAACTAATGGAGCCTTACTGTACAGAATGAAACAAACAAACAAACAAAAAAAATAGTCACTGAATTTTCAGTGTTGCAGGCCAGATTACTACGTAAAGTATGTTAATGTTTGAAAATAAAGTCTTCATCATTTAGTTTAATTTGTTAAATAATTTAATTAGTTAAATTGTAATATATATATATATATACAGTAAATAAATAAAAGAAAATTCAATGTAAAATATCAAATACTTTTTATAATATAGATTTTTAAATAAAACTTAGAGTTTAAAATGTTCTTGAAGTAATGTATGATTCAAATTAATGTGAATGTTACCATTACCATTTTTTCCTGCTTAATTTTTTTAATAGTTAATAGTGAATTGCACTGAACTTGTTTATACTTAACATTAGAATTAAATGAATCACACACCTTTTACTCAAGCAAAATCTACTGCGTAACAACCATAAGCCTTTTGTTAATGCTTGACATCAAACGCATCCTCCTCGTGGTTAATTTGTGCGATTGTAATAAGCAGCAGATGCCTGACTCGCTTCTTCTTTATCAAGCCTCACAATTTATTACTTCCTAAATGATTGTTCAACAGGTGGCTCCCCGTGCATCTGTGAACCTTGCCTTTGTGAACTTGAAGCATGCTTTAAATAGCTGCAAAGTTAGATTAAACATATTCCCTGCTGCGTTTTCCCTCTCTTCCCCCCCTTCTATGGCTTCGATGCTGAATATGGTGATTTATGAAGTGTTTGGGACTGAGGTCAGCGGCCCATTGAAGATTTATGAAACGGCAACTGAGAACGATTACAGAAGCCCAATCTATCACGCCACGCTGTTCTAGCATTGTTGTGACTCCGCCGTTATAACCTCCATCAAATGCATCACTCTCTGTAAATTGTGGAAGTTTGTTTGAAGTCAAAAGGGGATTCAGAGATCAGTGTAGACGGGACACTTCAGTGGACCGAACACATCCCTCTTTCTCTGTATGAAAAAGCTCCAGTCAAACTTCCAGTGTGTAATGCAGAACATGTTCCTCTGTATGTCAAAGCAAGTGGATGAAAAAGCCTAATTGTTTTTGTAACCCAGTGTATTACAGTCTCTTTAGGCCTCTTTATTTCATTGAGTATAAAGTGGGACAGTGTTCAAAGGCATGCAGAACTTCTGGGAATAGAAGAATGGTGTGGATATGTTTGCACTTTGGAAATAAAACTACAAGAGTCAATGACAAATTAAAAATATCAATGATTAAAAAAGAGTTCTAATATGCGGTTGCCATTAAAAAGTATCTATTGCTTAACAATTTACAAAATTCATGTCTTTTTTTAATAAATATGTGCTAAAAATACAATTTATTTGTGTTTTCTTAACCCTCCTGTTGACTAACGGCTAAATTAAATGACCCAGTCATCATTTAAAAAAAATTCTTGAAATTTTATCTTGAAATTTGGGTGACTTTTTCTGAAAATGACCCCACCAAATTGAATAATTTTTATTTTCATGTAGACTATACACATTTAAGGCACAACAGTTGTGCTTCAGGATCAATTTTGACCCACCATTTTACACACATTGGCACACACATGCACACTCCAATACACACACCTCCCAAACACATGCACACACATACAATAAACGTCTGCTGCTTTAACTCATGAATACTGTCTTGCTAAAAAATCTTTCTATACTGATGCAGGTACTTTTAGCATTAGAAAATATAAACCTTTTACTTTAGTCAAAAACGAGGGTTTAAACATTGATGAAATACTCCACACTGATCTGGAAAAACCTAATCATTCACAGAGTTAGTGATGATAATGAGCTTGTTTCTTCATGCAAAATAGATTTGAGGATTAAAATGAAATTTAGCTGCTTTATTTTAAATGTTTAGTGAAGGTGGGTCAATTTCAACCCAAAGGGCAAACAATGTGTAGAGAATTCAATAAGAGGGTTAACATCATTACTTAAGTCTTTAGTATTACATGATACTTCATTAATTATTCTAATATGCTAATCATCTGCTCAAGTCACATTTCTGACTATTATCAATGTTGAAATCAGTTTTTCTGCTTCATAATTTGTGGAAATTGTAACATGATGTTAAAAATATGTGTGGTTTATTTATAAACTAATTTCGAGCCATGATTGAACATGGCTGGTCCAGCATTAGCGAATATACGATCCACCAATCAGTCAATTCCTAACTCACCATAAATAACCGGAATGTCTTACCTCAGTATCTTCATTTTGAAGAATCCCCCTTCCACCAATACTCCTCCTTTCGTTCTAGACAGGGCAGCACGGCGGCCTAGTGGTTAGCACTGTTGCCTCACAGCAAGAACGTCACTGGTTCAAATCTTTACCAAGCCAGTCGTCATTTCTGTGCAGAGTTTACATGTTCCCCCGTGCTCGCTTGGGTTTTCCCCCACAGTCCAAAGACATGCAATATAGGTGAATTGACCAAACAAATTAACATTATAGACAAGCTCTAGTCAGCAGTATGTTTCCATAGTAATCCATAACTATAAACAGGGGAGTTCTCGAGATGTACCCAAGCTCAAACTCCCCTCTCAGCTTTCTATCGGGAGGGAGCCTCGGGATAAAGCATCTTTTGAGCTCAGGGCTCACGTTATTATCAATCATAAGTTTAGGGTAAACTCTTGAATAGTAATAAAATAAGCTGAATATGCTTGGTGATTTTGAAAAATCAAATACATTTTGTTAACATATTAGAATTGCCTTATTTAATAGATAATAATTACTTTAAAAACATGCAAATAAAAAGCCATTTTGTTTCTATTGGATTGTGACCCCTGGGGTGATGACATTAGATTAAAGTATGCATGAAATCAAAACTAACCATACTGATTTTGTTAGCTCACATTGCTTGTTTTGGGGTGAACAATTCATCTGTGAATGTCATTAAGAAAAATGTTAATCTTTAATTGAAATCTGAAAAATCACTTTCTGTTTGTTTCAAGTTAAATTCTCAGATTACGTCTGTCTGAGGTATTGAGTGTGGCTAACATACTTAACCCCGCCTCTCCAACTGTCAGTTTTGACAACACTATGACAACAAACATAAATGGTGAGGAGGAGGTGTGTGTTAGGTTGTAATAACTCTCACGAAACTCTTTTCCCGATCTTTTTGAACGAAATGCCTACTACATCCAATCAGCTCACAGTGGAAAAAACAAGCCACACCAACTGTTTTCTCATTTAATAATCTGTTTCTAGGAACAGTGTCACAACACACTCACAAAAAAACAAAAAACAATACAGTCGCAGCATCCAGTTCATGCAGAGTTTACCGACGTAACAATAATATCAGATGCAGCAGATCGATTTTACGACACCATGTTCTTTCCAACACCTTTTCCAGCACTGACGTACAATAAAAAAAATACAGGTCACAACTGAACATAGAGGATGACCTCAGAGCAGTGGTCTCAAAAACTAAAATAATTTTAAACTTTTAAAATTAAAAGTATACGGCTGCTATGAGGCCCTATTATAAACCCGGCGCAATAAGGGGCAAGACCTGTTTGCCGAAATGTGTTGCTATTTTCAGACCAGCACAACCCTCATTTTCCCATTTTGCGCCATGTTGTTTAAATAGCAAATCCATTTGCGCCACTTTGTAGACTCATGGGTGTTCTGTTCTGGAAAAGAAGGGTGTTAAGGCGCATTGTTGGCGCGTTGCTATTTTGAGGAAATAAAATAGACTGCGCAATAGACCAGCTGAGAGCAGGTCGAAAGTCCAGCACAGAGCGTGTTAATTGTGCTCCTCGCTTGCACATGCTTAATACACACAGGATGTAGAGCAATGCAGAAATATCTTTACAAATGAAAAAGAATTAAAGGATTAAAATATTCCAAAAACTATTATTTTCTACATAAATGTAAAAACCACTGCCTTCATGCCTTCTTCATCTCGGCATGGAGGCACAACTTGCTTTTGTATAATGTTGTTATTAATAGTAGTATTATTTCTTATATGCATATTTATATTTGTTTTAGTAAAAACAAGCTTTGATTTGTCCACCTGTCAGGTTTTGGACCATATGGGGCATAAGAATAGGATGTGTGTTTGGATATATGTCAGTTTTTTGACAGCCCTTCAATATTATTGTTCATTTATTGCTGGAAATTAGAACTGAATTTAGAAATAATTTTGAAATGAATCTTTGCACTTAACAAATTAAATTAATTATGTCGGCTAATGAATGTCTGTGCGTACACCGTTTCCTCGTCCACGAAAGCAAGAAAGAAAAAGTAAAGAGGTTGATTGGAGGAGGCTCGTTCTTTTTCCTACCGCTGCAGATGGTTTGTTTACCTGTGTTCTCGCTACTGAAGCTTTCAGGTTTTCCACTTACAAAGTCCGCCATGTAAATAACAAATGTGCCATGGTGCAACGCAACTGCCTCAAAGGGAATGGGAGATGAGACTCTGATTGGTTTATTATCAAAACACACCCATAAGTCATTAAGGGAATAAGCACAACCCTGTTAGACCATGCGCCGTGGCACAGAGCGTATTTTTCCATCCTGAAAATAGCAAAAGTGGATTGTGACACGCCCTTAATGCTTTTGCACCCTGCACTTTAGACTTTGCGCCTAGATCATTAAAATAGAGCCCATACTGTTGCATTTTTTTGTGCTGTCAATATTCTCCTAAACGGTCTACAGTATATAGGCGTATTGGTGTGACTGCCATTGTGCACAACATTTGTATATTTATAACCACACTTAGAGGTTAGTGTGGGTCTGCAATGACTGGCATTGTTATTTTAGGAGTCGTGGACTGAAAAGTTTGGGAACCCCTGATCTAAATGTCTTCTCTTACACTGTAATATACTCGATTAACACAAAAAACAAACACCAAAACACAAATGTTTCACAAGCTTACCAACGCGCATTTAAAGCAACATCTTCTCATGCAATTTGAAAACACATTAGCTCTCCGCTGGCAGAATGCAAAGTTTACTGGAAAACATTTGGAAATGAAGCCACGGCGTTTAAGCTAAAGAGTTTTACATGATCCTTTTTAAAGCGAGCTGTGGATGTGCTGTGAGTTTGGGCTCGTGGGTGTTTTTCAATGGCTCTTCTGGCCTCAGCAGTGGGCAGATGCAGTTTCTGTCCCAGATCACTGAATAAACTCACATTGTGGAGTGTGTGGGACGACTTGCTTGGCAGTCGACGCTGACAAGTGGATTAGTGGAGGCAAGGCCACCTCTGAATGGTACCCACACGACGAGCATCCCGGGCATCGCTACCACATATCACACATCTGACAATGCTAGACGTTTGCAAAAAAAAAAAGAAGAAGGAAGAAAAAACACAACAGCATCTTTCCAGGCTTCCCTGCATATGGCAGTGGCATTAAATGGTGGAGTAAATTTGGCATGTCTAAAAACTAGGATAATGATGATAAATGTGACAGCATGAAAACTAATTACAATTGTTTCACTGCGTTTTCCAATAATGCCGCAAACGCGTCTATGAAAACTCATTTGAATCTTCCACAAGTCCAAAAAGGCAGTCTTGCTCCAAAGCCATTTGGCACGTCCCCTCACCAGTTTACATTTCTAGCGGATTAGCAGAAGAGCTCAAAAATAATCATGCCAGATGTCTCCTTACATCCCGAAAAAGAGCCTCCCCGGTGGCCATTTTGTTTTTATTCTGTTTTTTTTCCCCCTCCTCATATCACTTTAAAGCATTTGGAGGCCTTTGGAAACGTTAAATCTCATGTCAAGATGTTGTGTGTACAAATACATGAGTCCTCTTATGTCTGTCAAGTTTTACAACATTAGCAGATTTGTTCATTACTGCTGTTTGTAGTGGTGCTTGTCAGAGGAGAAACCCGAATGGCTCTTTTGTTGAAAATTGGGTAAAAACAAACTGTACGGCCAGCAGATGGATGAACACTAAACAAATGAGTTTATAGTGTAGTTTAATAGGCTGTATGTTTTCATTACAGAGGGGCGTTGCTGCTTCTGTCACTTTGTTAAATGAACTAATGCACTTTTACTGGACTTGTCATCTTTGATTTATAAATTAAGGCCATACAGTTAAACTGCCTTAAATGTTTTAGTGGTCTGAAGTAGAAGACAGCAGAGAATCTGAAGAGATGGACACTGAGCTTATTTTATAATTATTATTATTATTATTATTATTATTATTATTATTATTATTATTATTATCATTATTATTATTATTATTATTATTATTAATTTCAATAATTTATAATATATTTACATTATATTGTTATATTATTATTTAATTGTATATAATTTTTATATTTATATATTTTGTATTTACATAAGATAGTAAAATAGTTTTAATAACTCATTTCAAATAACTGATTTATTTTAACTTTGCCATGATGACAGTAAATAATATTTGACTAGATATTTTCAAGACACTTCTATTCTAGCCAAAATAAAACAAATAAGACTTTCTCCAGAAGAAAAAATATTATCAGACATACTGTGAAAATGTCCTTGCTCCGTTAAACATCATTTGGGAAATATTTAAAAGAGAAAAAAAATTCAAAGGGGGGCTAATATTTCTGACTTCAACTATATATATATATATATATATATATATATATATATATATATATATATATATATATATATATATATATATATATATATATATATATATATATATACAGTATATGTATATTTACATACATACATACTCACTAGGCACTTTATTAGGTACTCCTGTCCAACTGGCAGCCACTCAACTCATTTAGGCATGTAGACATGGTCAAGACGATCTGCTGCAGTTCAAACTGAGCATCAGAATGGGGAAAAAAGGTGATTTAAGTGACTTTGAATGTGGAATGATTGTTGGTGACGTGCTGGTCTGTGTATTTCAGAAACTGCTGATCTACTGGGATTTTCACGCACAACCTTCTCTAGGGTTTACAGAGAATGGTCCGAAAAAGAGAAAATATCCAGTCAGCGGCAGTTCTGTGAGTGCAAATGCCTTGTTGATGGCAGAGGAGAATGGCCAGACTGGTTCGAGCTAATAGAAAGACAACAGTAACTCAGATCTCGTCACAACCGAGGTATGCAGAAGAGCAACTCTGAACGCACAACACATCGAACCTTGAGGCGGATGGACTACAGTAGCAGAAGACCACGCCAGCTGCCACTCCTGTCAGCTAAGAACAGGAAACCATAGCTAAACTTTGCACAGGCTCGCCAAAATTGGAATATAGAAGGTTGGAAAAACGTTGCCTGTTCTGATGAGACTCGATTTCTGCTACAACATTTGAATGGTAGGGTCAGAAGTTGACGTCAACAACATGAAAGCATGGATCCATCCTGTCTTGTATCAATGTTTCAGGCTGGTAATGGTGGTGTAATTGTGTGGGGGATATTTTCTTGGCACACTTTCAGCTAATTGGTATTTTATATATACAGTACATATTGAATGTAACCTCATCTCTGTTATTTTTTTACATACTTGCAATGATAAATATGTGTTTGTTAATTTTACCATTAATTAGTAAATAAATAAAATGATTTATTGTTTATAGTACATAAAATGTAATTCCCTTATTGTAATTAATTTATTAATAAAATTTTTACTGCAATTTTAAAGTTTTATGTTGTCATGGCAACAAGGATGTAATGTTAAATGTAATTGAAATGTATGATTTTTAAATTCTTTCAAAAAATAAATACAGTTGAAGTCAGAATTATTAGCCCCCTGATTTATTAGCTCCCCTGTTTGTTGTTTTCCCCGTTTTCTGTATAACGGAGAGAAGATTTTTTCAACACATTTCTAATCATAATATTTTTAATAACTTATTTCTAATAACTGATTTATTTTATCTTTGCCATGATGACAGTAAATAATATTTTACTAGATATTTTTCAAGACACTTCTATACAGCTTAAAGTGACATTTAAAGGCTTAACCAGGTTAATTAGGTTAACTAAGCAGGTTAGGGTATTTAGGCAAGTTATTGTATAATGATGGTTTGTTCTGTAGACTATCAAAAACAAATATATCTTAAAGGGGCTAATAATTTTGTCCTTAAAATGGTGTTAAAAAATTAAAAACTGCTTTTATTCTAGTTGAAATGAAACAAATAAGACTTTCTCCAGAAGAAAAAAACATGATCAGACATACTGTGAAAACTTCTTTTCTCTGTTAAACATCATTTGGGAAATATTTAAAAAAGAGAAAAAAAATCAAAGGGGGGCTAATAAATCTGACTTTAATTGTATATACATCTTTTCACTTCATCATTTATTTATTCATTCATCGGTTAACTTCCTGTAATGTTTCATTCATTAAAATAATATTTCTATAATGCATATTGCTTACATTTTGCAATATGTACTAAGGAAACTACAGCATTATTATCGTATTAAAATAAATAAAACCCAGCATTAATTTTAATAAACTGATTCGATAATAAAAAACTTCACTTTAATCTACTTTTTAAAAACTTTTAAAAGAAGCGGAGAGACAAGACAAAACTCTTTTAGTAACCAACCGCATGCAACAAGTGCTGCTCTTTGAGCTTACATTAAACCCCAAACACACATAATTAAACCCCCAAACAGTGTCAACCTGACAACTTTTTTTTCCCTTTTCTCCACAGAGGCCGGATTCCTCATCTGACCCTCCTCTCGCAACTACCCCAGCCGTAGTGTTAAAATAAAGACACATGTCTCTGAGAGCGGCAGTGTTTGCGGGATGAGTGTTTTCAGCTTTAATGAGCTTGGCAGGAATGCTCTGTCTCCCACATGTCTCGGGCACATCTTATTGCTGCCACATGTTGAGGTCCTTCTGCAGCCTGGTGTGGTCAAGCAGTTCAAAGCGGCACGGCTCATTTGTTACACAACTTTATGTAACAATGAGCTGAAGCCTTGCTGCGTCTGAGAGGAGAATTAAACCAATTTAACCAGAACATTCACTTCATTCATGTTATACTTACATTAATTACTTATTAATAAATTAGTTGTAATGTAAATGTTATTTAATGTCTTTATGTAATTATCTGATTGATTGTTTGAAATATTTTCATGAATAACAGCTAATATAAAAATGCTAGTTGAAAGCAAAACAAATAACCCTTCTGTAAATTTTCTATACTTTTTGTATAAAAGTGCTGTTTTTTTTTTTTCAACAAAATTTATTTACTCTTTGCCATGATGGCTGTACATAATGTTTTACTAGTTATTTTGCAAGATACTAGTATTAAGGTTAAAGTGCAATTTAAAGGCTTAACTACACTCAAAAAAGTCAACAAGCCACTTGCTCAATTTGCAAAATACAAATATGTCTTATGGCAGGGGTGTCCAAACTCGGTCCTGGAGGGCCGGTGTCCTACATATTTTAGTTCCAACCCCAATTAAACACACCTGAACCAGCTAATTAAGCTTTTTCTAGCTATACTAGAAACTTCCAGGCAGGTGTGTTGAAGCAAGTTGGAGCTAAACTATGCAGGACACCGGCCCTCCAGGACCGAGTTTGGACATCCCTGTCTTATGGAAAAGAATGGAACGAGTTTAGTTCTGTTAAATGATTTATTCTAGTTGTTTGAAACAAAATGTACAAATAATCAAATAAATTAGATGAGAACTTGTTGATGGAAAGAGATTTAAGCTCTTCATATGAACGAGTCTCTCTCTGGTGAGTTACTGTGCGCCTCCATCACAGTAGGTGGCGGTATGCACTTATAATCTGGTTCGCATACCCACCAACAAAACCACATAAGATGAAGTCACTGCATGCTTAGGTTAACAGACTGAACTTTCGGATTTCTGCAGTTGTGGCGTTCCACATATACAGTGGAAGTCAGAATTATTAGCCCCCCTGAATTATTAGTCCCCTTGTTTATTTTTCCCCCAATTTCTGTTTAACGGAGCGAAGATTTTTTCAACACATTTCTAAACATAATAGTTTTAATAACTCGATTCTAATAACTGATTTATTTCATCTTTGCCATGATGACAGTAAATAATATTTTAGTAGATATTTTTCAAGACACTTCTATACAGCTTAAAGTGACATTTAAAGGCTTAACTAGGTTAATTAAGTTAATTAGGCAGATTAGGGCAATTAGGCAAGTTATTGTATAACAATGGTTTGTTCTGTAGACTATCGAAAACAAATATGGCTTAAAGGGCTAATAATTTTGTCCTTAAAATGGTGTTTAAAAAATTAAAAACTGCTTTTATTCTAGCCAAAATAAAACAATTAAGACTTTCTCCATAAGAAATAATATTTTCAGACATACTGTAAAAATTGTCTTACTCTGTTAAACATCATTTGGGAAATATTTAAAAAAGAAAAAAAAATCAAAGGGGGGCTAATAATTCTGACTTCAACTGTATATATACTGTATATATACTAACTGTATATATACAGACTTATATTTAGTAATTATTTGGATAGCACACATATTCTGATTGCCTTCGGCAGAATTCAAATGATTGAATTGATTTTTTTTTTTTTTGTCTCACTGGTTTAACTTAACTATCAAAAAGATACTTTGAGACATATTGTGAGGATGTGAGGCATTATAGCTATATTGGTAATTTGGTGAAATCACAGCAAGCTGGCTGCAAGTTAAGAACTTCAATACTGCCAACTAAGACAAATCTAATTGAAGCAACAAAATAGGTTTTAATAACCATACATGGACAAGACTGAAACGTATTGATTTAACAAGAACGAATCTTTGCTGACATTGAGTATATATATGAATAAATTCAATAAGACTAACACAACACAAACCTTTTAATTTCATTAGCTGCAAAGAAGCTACACAGGGGCTGTACGGTGGCGCAGTGGGTAGCACAATCGCCTCACAATAAGAAGGTCGCTGGTTCCAGTCTCAGCTGGGTCAATTGGCGCTTCTGTGTGGAGTTTGCATGTTCTCCCCGTGTTCACGTGGATTTCCTCCGGGTGCTCCGGTTTCCCCCACAAGTCCAAAGACATGCGGTACAGGTGAATTGGGTAAGCTAACTTGTCTGTAGTGTATGAGTGTGAATGAGTGCGTATGGATGTTTCCCAGTGATGGGTTGCAGCTGGAAGGTCTTCCCCTGCGTAAAACATATGCTGGATAAGTTGGCAGTTCATACGCTGTGCCAAAGCCCTGATTAATAAAGGGACTAAGCTGAAAAGAAAATGAATGACTGACTGAATGAATGAATGAATGAATGAATGAATGAATGAATGAATGAATGAATGAATGAATGAATGAATGAAGTTACACAGACTTGTTAAAAACCCTGTTGAATTTACACGTTTATATTGTGTTCATATAACACATTCAAAGCAGTTCAAGTTTACTTGATTTGTTGCATGCACAATGGGTGCTTTGATTAAATCATGTTGATTCAACAAATGATTTTTTGAGTGTAGGTTAATTAGGTTAATTAGGCAAGTTGAGATAATTTGGTAAGCCACTGGTCAACCGTCAGACAATGGTTTGTTCTGTAGACAATTGAAAAATAAATTCATAAGGGGGCTAAAAATATTGACCATAAACATTTTTTATTATTATTAAAATTGCTTTTATTCCAGCAATCAAATTTTCTGCATAAAGTTTATTTTATTTTCTGTTATTTTGTACTTCATATTTTTCAAAATGTCTTATTGTACAGTATAACATTTACTTGCCTTACTTTACAATTGTTTACCACATTTTTATATTATTTATTCCTATTTTTTGTTCTGTTGTCCTTGTCAAGCACCAATTTTCATTCATTCATTCTCCTTTGGCTTAGTGCCTTATTTATCAGGGGTTGCCACAGCAGAATGACCCATCAACTATTCCAACATTTGTTTTACACAGCGGATGCCCTTCCAGCTGTAACCTAGTACTGGGAGACACCCACACAATCTGGCATTCACTCATACACTACTGACAATGTAGTCTATTCAATTCACCTACACCGCATGTCTTTGGACTGTGGGGGAAACCGGAGCACCTGGAGGAAACCCATGCCAACACAGGGAGAACATGCAAACTCCACGCTGAAATGCTAACTGGTCCAGCTGAGATTCAAACCAGTGACCTTCTTGCTGTGAGGTGACAGTGCTAACCACTGAGCCAATGTGCCACCCCAATTTACCAAGACAAATTCCTTGTACTTGTAAACCTACAGAAATAAATATGATTTTGCTTCTGATTATACTATTATAAATACTCCAGTATATATGTAGCACCATTGCTTTCCATTTTAAAGGCCTCACTATGATCTATATGGATTTTTTTTTACTTAAAATTAAAAGCAGCCATCACTTGAAACACACTTTTGTAGTAATCAACAGTCAAGGAACAAGTTGGTCTATCTGTTGTGGATGAATATTTTAAAACGGAGTACCCCACTGCCACATTTTCCAGACAGCTCGGTAGACATCTTCTCTCTTTTTTTATTCATGGAAGCCCTTTTAGGAGGGTTTTAAACTCCAGTAATAGCACTTAAGTCGCTCTAAGAGAGGAAAACTCTGCACACCGCACTTGATCATTGTCATGGTGGAAGCAGAGCACCGTGCCACATATGGCAACAATCTGCCACACTAATCCAGCCAGAGATTAGACGACTTCGGGTCCGGGGTCCCTAGATCATGCACACTCCATCACATCTTCTATGCAGCGTTTTTATGAGAAGAACACAGGCAGCGGTTTTAAGTGGTAGCTGACAGAGTCATTTGCCAATCGACCTCCAGCAGTGTCATCTTTGGCCCGACGGCTTCAGGAACAACAGTTGTTGATTTGCAGCGCGCTGTAATTTAAGAGCACAGGGGTTTAGGCTGGGGGAAAATTGAGCTTGTGAGTTTGATCTCTCAGACTTAAAAGTGAGTTATTGGTATGGCGGATTGTAATTGTTTTTTAACCTGACAGGAGAGAAGAATAATTGATGACAGAAAATCTCGTTTTTTAATAGAACTGTAAAGTGGTGAAGGGACGTGCCAAATGGCTTTGGAGCAAGACTCACTTTTGCTCATAAACACTTCAGATGTGTTACATTTAGAATGATTACAGATGAATATATTTAGAAATAAATATAAACTTTATAGGGGCGGCACAGTGGCTCAGTTGTTAGCACTGTCACCTCACAGAAAGAAGGTCACTGGTTCAATTCCCGGCTGGGCCAATTGGCATTTCTGTGGAGTTTGCATGTTTTCCCTGTGTTAGTGTGGGTTTCCTCCCTAGTGCTCCTAGTGCTTCGGTTTACCCCACAGTCCAAAGACATGCGCTATAAGTAAATAGAATAAACTAAATTGGCCTTATTGTTTGAGTGTGTGTGTGAATGCGAGAGTGTATGTGTGTTTTCCAGTACTGGGTTGCGGCTTATACCCTTTATTAATCAGGGGTCGCCACAGCAGAATGAACCGCCAACTTATCCAGCATATATGCTGTTTTATGCAGCGGGTGCCCTTCCAGTCACAACCCAATTCACACTCATACACTACGGCCAATTTAGCTTATTCAATTCACCTATAGCGCACCCCAAGGAAACCCACGCAAACATGGGGAGAACATGCAAACTCCACAAAGAAATGCCAATTGACCCAGCTGCGGCTCAAACCAGCGACCTTCTTGCTGTGAGGCGATAGTGCTACCCACTGCTCCACCGTGACGGCGCTGTAAGGACATCTGCTGTGTAAAACATATGCCAGAATAGTTGGTGCTTCATTCCGCTGTGGTGCCCCCTGATAAATAAGGGTCTAAGCTGAAGTAAAATGAATTAATGAATAAACTTTATTTGGATTGTTTCCAAAATAGTTGGCAGACATTCTTCTCTCAGGCCGTTTCTTTTGGTTGTGCCCAAAACCAGATCTAAACTGTAAGAAGAATGTGCTTTTTCAGTTGCTGCCTCCAGACTCACTGTCTATACTGTACATATGAGTTATACTCAGACCATTTCAATTTTTAAAGCCCAGTTCAGAATATTCCTCACTTGTAATCAATACTTTGGCTTGAGGTGTTCAAATTGTGTTTTCAATGTTTGTAAATTGTACCGAGTCTGTCCTTCTGTTTGTTTCATTGTACACTTTCGGCATCCATGGTTGTATACATACGAAAAAAATTAACTCAAATTTCAACTTTCTATCAGATGTTTTTCCAAGTAAACAAAATAGCAAGTAAGTTTTGGGAAGAATTTGATGAGATTTGTTAGTTCAGTGGTTCTCGGTGATGTTGGTACTGCAGAAAAGTAATTAAGAACCACCTTGGTAGTTCATATTGAAATGTATTGAAATGTGCCCACATTTCGATGAGTTCAGTTCAAATTAAATCAAATCAAATCACTCTTATTTTCACATCATCAGCAGCACGTGTGCTATGATGAGTGAAAATCTTAGGTGCTGGCTCCAGACAGTGCAAAATACAGACAGTGCAAAATACAACAATATACAACAACATACTCCCAAAAAAACAAGACAATGTACAATTGGCAACGTTGACAGCGATACGTACAATGAATAGGTGTACACATAGTTGTAGGCAGTATTGTTTTAAGTATGAATTGGTTAAAGTGCAGTGCATGCTACATATTGATGGTGTGCAGTGCCAGTAAATATCCTCCTTTACACTCATTGCTCCAGATTAAATTCATTCACTAGTTTGTTCATTCATCAGTATCTTTTTTTACATCTAATTATCCATTTAGATATTTTTATTCATCAAAAGGTGACGCGGTGGCGAAGTGGGTAGCACGTTCGCCTCACAGCAAGAAGGTCGCTGGTTCGAGCCTCGGCTGGGTCAGTTGGCATTTTTGTGTGGAGTTTGCATGTTCTCGCCGTGTTCGGGTAAGTTTCCTCCGGGTGCTCCAGTTTCCCCCACAAGTCTTAAGACATGCGGTACAGATGAATTGGGTATGCTAAAACATATGCTGGATAAGATAGGCGGTTCATTACGCTGTGGCGACCCCGGATTAATAAAGGGACTAAGCTGAAAAGAAAATGAATGAAAGAATGAATGAATATTCATCAATATGAGCCTATGTATCTATTGACCTATACTTTACACCTTTTATCAACCATCTATCCATTTATTTGATCTTATCGTTAAATTAATCCATATTTACTTTGTTTAGTTTTATTCAGGCATGAATTTTTATATCTTTTTTTCATCCATCCCTTCTTTTATCCATTAATCCATTCATTAATTTGATCTTTTTATCCATCCATTAATCCATATGTATGTTTTCATTCATCCATCCAGCCATTTATCTGATCAATCAATTCATCCATCCATTTATCCATCATCCAACCAATCTTTTTATCCATCTGTTCATCATCCATCTATATGATCATTTTATCCATTCATTCCATTGACATATTTTCATTCTTCCTTCCATTTGACACTTTTTTATTCATCCATTCATTCAACCGTCATTATAAGTATCAATTGTTATACCTTTTCATCCGTACATTTACATAATTTCATGCATCCACCCATTTATCATATCCAGTCATCCATTCATCCATCCATTTATGAATCCATCTTTAATCCATCCATCCACCTAATTTGTTCATCCATCTGTTCATCCATTCATTTGATCTTTTTATCCATGTTCATTTTTACTACTTTTCATTCCTACATCAATTTGTTATATTTTATCCATCCATGCATCATCATATCTTTTCCATCTGTCCATCAATTCTTTACATCTTTTTCCATCATTCCATCCATCCATTTGATCTTATCCATTCATTAACCCATATTTACATCATTTCATTCATCCACCTATTTATCCTATTCAACCATTTATCTATCCAACTTATCTTTATTCATCTGTTCATACATCCATTTGTTGTTTTATCCATTCATTCATTTTTACATCCCTTCATTCTTCTGTCTATTTGTCATATTTGTATCCATCCATCTTAAATCCATCCATTCATCTAACTGATCTTTTTTTATTAATCTGCTCACCCATACATTATATTGTTGATCTTTTTATCCATTCATCCATGTTTGTCATTCTTCTATCCATTTGATATTTTTGTTCATTCATTCATCCTACTTACATCTAATTCATCCATCCATTTGATCTCTTTATTTTTTCATCCATCCATCCATTCATCCATTATATATTTTAATCCATCCATTAACCCAAATTTTCCATCCATTTTAAAATCCAATCCATCCATCCACTGATGTTTTTATCCATCTGTTCATCAATCAATCTACAGTATTTGGTTTATCCATCCATCCACTGTAACATTTCATTCTTCCATCAATTTTTCTATCCATACAATTTTACACAGTTTATCCATCCATTTGACCATCCACATTTGCCATATTATTTTTCATCAAACCATCCACATTTACACCAACTGTCTTTGCCTTTAATCAATCTACAGTGAGTTAACTGAAGCACATCACACTGTACTCCTCCGAATCTCCTTCATTCATTCATCCATCAGTCAGTGTATCTGCTGTGGGACATAGTCCTCAGGGCCCGCTCTAATTTTAGTCTCCCCTTGGGGCTCCAAGCTCTGGCTAGCCGGGACATATGCAATAATCTCCTTTTTACCGTTTAGAGGCTAATTTGGTAACATTACACCTGCCTCTGTCAGCCACCGCTCTGGCATGGTGTGGTTTGTGAGGCTTCCCCCTTTCTCTTTCTCCACATTTTTTTTTTCTTCTGTTGGTAAGTTTTGTAATGAGATTAGCCCAAAGCCGAGCTCTGCTTTGTGTCACTCGCAATACTCGGAGATCCGGGATCAACCGAATCAAAGATGCAGCCCAGCCGACCTCCATTTGGCACATCCCCCCACCCGCCGTCCAGACCCCCTCTATGTGCATGTGACTTGGACAGGCTCATTCGCTATCACACATGACATTGTGTGTGAGCTTTGCATAGGAAATATCTTTGTCTTCTCTGTTGTGTTTGCTCGTCGAGACGCTTCTAGTGGCTGTCTTTATCATGGTGTCTGGTCTGAACAACAAACAAATGATGTTCTTAGTATTTTATAGGGAACAAATTTCTAAATATGTTGAAATCACATTAAATTTACTTAAGAAGCTAAATTACTAATTAATTATTATTTTATATACATGCATGGTTTTTGTTTTTGATATATTGGTTCATATTTCATATATTAGTTCATCTTCAGTGCACATAAGCAAAGTTTGAGGCACTGCAGTGCTGACGCATCCATCCATCTATTCTTATTGAAAATATTTTTCCATAATTTATCCAGCTGTCCATCCTGCCATTGATCCACTTTTGTCAATTATTAATTTTCTTCTACTTTCTACATTGTTAATCCATCTGTCCATCCATCCATCAATCCAACCAACAGTCTTTTCTTTTATTTTTATTCTTCTGTGTGTCCATCCATCAATCTATTTTTCAGCTTTTATACATTTTAATCCATCCATCAGTATTTAATGGTATCTTATCTCTATTTTCATTCCTCTATCCATTCTTGTATTTTAATATGTCTTTCAATCATCCAATTTTTACATCTTTTATCCATTCATCTATTTTTACATATTTAATCCTTCTATCCAATAATCTATAATCCATTCAAAATGTTTCTATATTTTTTCAACCTTATTTCCATCCATTTTTTTAACCTATTTTTTGTTCTGTCCATCAATTCATTCATCACCTTTTATATCAATTATCCGTCTGTCTATACAACATTCCATTCATCCATTTTATTCCATTCATCCACTTTATACATCCTTTATCCATCTGTCCATTCATCATCCATACATATTTTACTTCTCTGTATTTCGTCCATCAATCCATTTCTTTGATCATTCTTACCTTTTATCCATCTGTAAATTTTCATCCATCCAACGCTATTTAATATGATCATTGTTTTCCTTCCTCCATCCATCCAATTGTTTCCATTCATCCACTTTTTCTTTTTACATCTTTATTTTATTACATCTTCACGTCTTGCAATCCCAAGTTTACATATCTCACAGTTTGCTATGGCAATGTTGTCGTTATCAACTTTATAATACCTCCAGACAGCAGAGATACTCGGGTTGTTGCTAGATCACATACTCGCGCTTTCCACTTCAAGCTGCTTCTGTGTTCTTTTTTGACGGCATTACCCAATAGCGTCTCTGCAACAAAGTGATGTCATGTGTTTCTGTGTGAAGCGATTTCCGATCACGTGGTTAGATCTGGACATCCCTAACATATATATATATACAGTATAGTTGAAGTCAGAATTATTAGCCCCCTTTGAATTATTATTATTATTTTATTTTTTATTTTTTTCCCAACTATGTTTAACAGAGCAAGGGAATTTTCACAGTATGTCTGATAACATTTTTTATTCTGGAGAAAGTCTTATTTGTTTTATTTCGGCTAGAATTCGGCTAGTTTCTTTTATTTTTTAAAAGCTATTTTAAGGTCAAAATGATTAGCCCCTTTAAGCAAATTTTTTTTTCGATTATCTACAGAACAAACCCTCGTTATACAATAACTTGCCTAATTACCCTAACCTGCCTAGTTAACCTAATTAACCTAGTTAAGCCTTTTAAATGTCACTTTAAGCTGTATAGAAGTGTCTTGAAAAATATCTAGTAAAATATTATTTACTGTCATCATGGCAAAGATAAGATAAATCAGTTATCAGAAATGAGTTATTAAAACTATTATGTTTAGAAATGTGTTAAAAAAAAATTTTAACTGACTTTAACTGTATATATATGTATATATATACACACAATTTATTTATGTATTCTTCTGTACATCCATTCATCCATCAATTTTTAAAATATTTTTCCATCTCCTATTTTTTCCATCATATATTCAAAATAAGACTTATTTTCTTACTGCACTGGCAGATTTTTCTTATTTTATAAGCAAATACTTTCATTTTATATTAATAAATGTTACAGAAAACAAGACTATCTAGAGTATTTTATTCCCAAGTAAACAGATCTTTATTTAGAACTGTTTAGATTTTTATACAACAATATAGTGTACGATTACTTTCTTCATTTGTGTTATTTTCCACAAACTTTATTTATTTGCGCAAAAGTGGCCAAGTATAAAAACAGACTGACAAGACAACAGTTCTGTCTGCTTCAGCCGTGCTCAAACCCACCACTTCCTGTTTCTGTTTCTCTTTAATATTAATATTGCATTGCATACCACAAGTTTTTAGAGTTAGACAATGCTAAACAGCTCAGACAGCTGCGTACATGAATGATGGCAATAAAACATGGAGAAACACACCCAAAACAGCCCATCTACAACCGCTCTCTTTCTTCATAATTTACTCCAACCCTAATGGCCTTGTGAATACAGAATGATGAAAAAATGCAAGGAAAAAAGAGCAAATGCTTAAAAAAAGGCTTTCGTTCCCAGAACATTGGCCATGATCCTCTCGCTGAACACATCAAGAAATAACATGTCAATATTTTGCCCTTCTCTGCAAAATATGATTTTGATTAAAAGGTGTAAAGGTTAGGGTCATGGAGAGGGTGAGGATTAGTATTATGGGCTGTGTCTGGGGTTACCATAACAGTCTGGCTAGTGGGACTAGTAATAACAACAGTAGTAATAATAATCACGAACTAATTGATTGAACTTTGTGTGCTTCCTAGCCAGAGAGCAGATATTTTGACAAGCCTCGAGCTCCCCTTGAAGTCTGTGAAATTAAAGCTAATATAATGAGGGACGCTTAGAGCACTTGTTTTTAAGGATGAGGTACTGATGATCCTGGAAATTGCTTGTTGAGTACCTTTGTTTGCCATAGTAATGAGTAGCATAGAAGAAAAAAGTTTGAGAACCAGGGTTACAGATATAAAACTCATATGTTTATGACATATATGTTATGGAAGGGAAATGTTTTTTTTTTCTGCTTAAAATTAACATGATGGTGTTTTTGATTAAGAACAACTGAGGTTTGCATTAATTATACAATAAATATATTTTTAGATTAATTTAACTTTTTAAAAGTATATTAACTCACCGGCCACTTTATTAGGTATACCTTACTAGTACCGGGTTGGACCCCCTTTTGCCTTCAGTACTGCCTTAATCCTTCATGGCATAGATTCAACAAGATACTGTAAATATTCCTTAAAGATTTTGGTTCATATTGACATGATAGCATCCCGCAGTTGCTGCAGATTTGTTGGCTGCACATCCATGACGCCAATCTTCTGTTCTACCACATCCCAAAGCTGCTCTATGGGATTGAGTTATGGTGACTGTGGAGGCCATTTGAGAACAGTGAACTCATTGTTATGTTCAAGAAACCAGTCTGAGATGATTCGCGCTCTATGACATGGTGCATTATCCTGCTGGAAGTAGCCATCAGAAAATGGGTACACTGTGATCATAAAGGGATGAACATGGTCAGCAACAATTCTCAGGTAGACTGTGACATTGACACAATGCTCAATTGGTACTAATGGGCCCAAAGTGTGCCAAAAAATATCCTCCACACCATTACACCACCACCACTAGCCTTAACCGTTGATACAAGGCAGGATGGATGCATGCTTTCATGTTGTTAACGCCAAATTCTGACCCTACCATCCATAATGTCACAGTGGAAATCGAGACTCATCACACCAGGCAACAATTTTCCAATATTCTGTTGTTAAATTTTTATGAGCCTGTGCGAATTTTAGCCTCAGTTTCATGTTCTTAGCTCACAGGAGTGGCACCTGGTGGTCTTCTGCTGATGTAGCCCATCCTCCTTAAGGTTGGACGTGTTGTGTGTTCAGAGATGCTCTTCTGCATACCTTGGTTGTAACGAGTGCTTATTTGAGTTATTGTTGCCTTTCTGTCACCTTGAACCAGTCTGGTCATTCTCCTCTGACCTCTGACATAAACCCTAGAGAAGGGTGTGCATGAAGATCCCAGTAGATAAGCAGTTTCTGAAATACTCAGACCAGCCCGTCTGGCACCAACAACCATGCCATGCCATTCAGATGCTCGGTTTGAACTGCAGTAGATCGTCTTGACCATGTCTACATGCCTAAATGCATTGAGTTGCTCACATGTGATTGGCTGATTAGAAATTTGCGTTTATGAGCAGTTGGACAGGTATACCTAATAAAGTGGCCGGTGAGTGTTTATCACTATGCATATCTACTGATTATTATATCATTATATTTCTTGGATCTTTTTGTCATTGCACTGATTGGCTATTATTATTTTAGTATTGTGGCCTATGAACAGTCAGTGTCAATTATTGCTTTGGAAAAAAAACAGTGGCCATACAAAAGATAAATATATATATAAAAGAAAAAGAGATGCTTTTCATTCTTTCTCAAGTAAGAGAAAAGTAGCATACTGTACATAATTATATCAAATTAGATTATAATATACACTAATTAGATTAAAATAAACAACTGAAGATTAATAGTATAAATATGAATAACAATACAATACAATAAAATGAAAATATACAGTATGTACATTTTTGTCACTTTGTCACAGCATGCAGTTTCACTGAAAATATTAAATAATAAAATATATAAAATAATATAAATAATACTTTTTTGCCATTTTGCCACATTCGCTGTTTCAATATTTTAATAATTTAGTATTATTATTATTATTATTATTAATACTAACTAATTAGAGTTTATTTGTTCTTTAATCTAAGATTTGGTTATTTCATTTTTTATCTCATTTTACTTCGGCTTAGTCCTTTTATTTATCAGGGGTCATCACAGCGGAATGAACCGCCAACTTTGCCTTTCCAACCCAGTACTGGGAAGCACAAATACACACGTTCACATTCATACACTACTACCATTTTAGTTCATCCAGCTTACCTATACCGCATGTCTTGGACTGTGGGGAAACCGAAACAGAAACGCCAACTGGCCCAGCTGGGACTCGAATCAGCGACCTTCTTGCTGTGAGGCAACTGTGCTAAACACTGAGTCATCGTGCCGCCTTGCTACATTCACTGTTCCAATATTTTAATAATTTTTAATTATTATTATTTACTAACTAATTATTGTATTTATTTATTTAATAAATGAATTAAATTTTGCATTATTTATTTTCATAATAATATTTTATATTTTTTGCAATAATTATTTATTTATTGCATTCTTTATTTATGTAAATCTTATTTCTATTTATATTATATTATAATCGTTTTAATTTTTTATCTTTTTCTTTCTCTCTAATTTTCACAGGGATAATTCACAAATGAAACAATTTGTATTTATTTATTTTTATTTCCCCATAACCTTCCAAACCTTTATTCAGCAAAACAGATATTTAAAGGAAGATGTTTTAATATATATATATATATATATATATATATATATATATATATATATATATATATATATATATATATATATATATATATATATATATATATATATATATATATATATATATATATATATATTTTTTTTTTTTTTTTTTTTTTTTTTTTTTATATCTTCCACTAGAGAAACAAACTTAGATTATCAACAACATGAGGTTAAATAAATGACAGAATATTCAGTTCACCATCTCATGTAGATGGTGCAAAACAATTTACAAGAACTCAATCAACAACACCACTTTAACATACCCAAACACACAGCACAAAGCCCTCACTCCACTTTCTAAGCCCACTCCCTCCTCATTGTCAATCACACAGCTTATTTTCAGCAGAAATGGCCGGTTTTCTCCTCCAGCTCCACACGGGCAGTAGGAGAGAGAGGTACGGGCGATGTTTGAAGAGTGCTTTCGTCACGCTGAGGAAAATCACGTTTGAAGTCTGGCCCCTGTCTTTCACACTTGTGATAAAGCCGTCGGGTTTAGCGTGTCTTGCGTGCAAAGCTCATGTCCTCCGCCTTTGTGTGGCGCTGTGTTCCCCCCGGCGGCCCGCTATTGTCTGTCTGCTGTCACTGTGCCCACATTACACTGTGTGGAGAATGAGCCCAAACGCCTCATCCCGACGCTTCATGGGACATGTAGTTGGGGGAATGCTTTTTCTGAGGGTTTGCCTTCAGTTTTATTGTGTTTGACTCATGCTGGTGATGTGCATGTTTTGTCATTTCAGGGGGATTTCAGATCGATATAATAAAACAATTTCAAGAAAAATGTCATAGGACTGTATGATAAGGTTCTGTTTGACAAATGCAGTTCAACTTTATTTTGTAATCGTTGTTAATGTGTAATTACACAATAAGTACTGAGTAATGTTGGTGCAATAACCAGAGTGCAAATTATACATTGACGATCAGGGGGTCGGTTTGTAATTTTGTGTAATACATCCTTCAGTGAATCAAATGTATGTATTTATTTAAATGACGTAGGCCTATATTTTATTAATAAACATATTTGAGTTTTCAGTGTTTTGTGGGATATTTTTGTATATTCTGACCTACAATATTCTCTGATTAGCTATTTAGGAGGGTACTTTAAGTCAAGCTATACAAAATATGCATCAAATTTTACTTTACTTTTAGGCTATATGTAAAAACAAACACCTAATTTACAAGTAAAGTGTCTTATAAACGCTTACCATGTCTATTGGTGTAGACTGATTGATGAAATTATGAATTTACAATGGTATAATCTTTTATAGGTGTGGTCAAATGTATATTTATATTATCTTTTATTTTGGTTAGTAATATTAGTATTTAAGATACAGATCAGAGCAAACTATTCCTCACTATTTAGAAGTTAGTAATGGGTTTATTTTATTAGCACGGACTTATTGTTGTGCTTCTAATTCATTTGTTTTCTTGATAATTTTTTTAATTAATTTTAGTTTTTATTTATTATTTAATACTTTAGATTTTACACATTACACATCTTTATAAATATTGTTATTTTAAATTTTTTAAGGTGTAATACAATTTCCTTGGCAGCTATAGCAAAATTGAAATATTTTTTATTAGTCAAACATAAAAAAAAACTTTATTGTGTTATAATAGTAATTTTATGTTTTAATTATAGTGATAAAGAATATCCCTGATGTTACTGCAATACTAACAAAGACATTGTAAAATAAAGTGTTCTTCTAAAAACATATTAAAATCTTATTTATTGAACATTCAACATATGTCAATGTATTACTAAATAAATTTGAGTTTTGTTCATCTTATAAAATTAAATAAAGGTGCGGTGCAACCAAAAAGATGTTGGTTACCAAATCATTTTGGGACTGCAATAGCATTCTGTTATTTATAAATATCAAAAAGTGCCAATACTAGCATAAACGTTCATTTGTATTAATTTCTTTATGTTGAATGAAATTTTAAAAATTGAATTCCTATAACTAACATGCAGAAGATATAGCTCTTTTTACAGTAATTTGCTACCTGCCTTAATTTCCCAATAAAATTATGAATACAACACATTACTGTGATAATTTAAAGTTAAATCCTGTAAAGTGATACTAATGTAATTTACTGTGAAAATTGTGAAAAATCTGAAACTTTTTTACAGTGTGTTCATTCTAATGGAGCTGAGATTACAAAAAAACAATGAATATTGTGTTTGTGTACTTAAGTTTAAAGACTTTTTGCTTCCTTTTTTTTTAAATTGAGCACAAATGTACCATTTGGTTTGTCAGTGTAGAATTTAGCCCATATTTCACACATTTTTGCTATATTTGGTGAGAAACAATTGGAATATCTAGGTATCATTAAAAAGTTGAATATGTGTCTATTAAATTATATTTTTACAAACAAACAGTTGAAGTCAGAATTATGAGCCCCCCATTGAATTTGTTTTTCTTTTTTAAATATTTCCCAAATTATGTTTAACAGAGCAAGGAAATTTTCACAGTATGTCTTATAATATATATTTTTTCTGGAGAAAGTCTTATTTGTTTTATTTCGGCTAGAATAAAAGCAGTTTTGAATTTTTTAAACACCATTTTAAGGTCAAAATTATTAGCCCATTTAAGCTATATTTTTTTTCGATAGTCTACAGAACAAACCATCGTTATACAATAACTTGCCTAATTACCCTAACCTGCCTAGTTAACCTAATTAACCTAGTTAAGCCTTTAAATGTCTGTTTTAAATGTCTTTAAATGTCTTTACAGCTTTAAAAGCTGTATATAAGTGTCTTGAAAAATATTTGCTATAGTCAAATATTATTTACCATCATCATGGCAAAGATAAAATAAATCAGTTATTAGAAAATGAGTTATTAAAACTATTTTGATTAGAAATGTGTTGAAAAAATCTTCTCCCTGTTAAACAGAAATAATATGAAAAAATAAACAGGGGGGCGAATAATTCAGGGAGTCTAATAATTCTGACTTCAACTGTATATGCCAAATATTGAGCCTTTTACTTCAAAATACAAATTTTTCATTAAGCAATTTGTCTTTTGTTTTCCCTCAAATGTGTTTTTGTCCATTGTTCGCTGTACAGCCACGTCTCTTAAACACCCCACGATGCATATGCATGCACAGTATCGTATCAACTGAACATCTCAAACATTTTCAGCATGCCAAATATTTAAACAGACAGGACAAACAAGTGACCGGAGGGATTGCATTAGGGGGATATTTCGCAGTGTCCTATCAGTGATATTATAAAAAAACTGAATGGTTATGCATGAACCATATGATCCCAGCATAAAGAGGGTGCCTGAACCCAGTCTCTTAAACTGTAGCAGGCATATATTACCAGGCTTAGAGCTTGGCAAGCCCTGCGTTTCCCAAAATAGATTTTCAACAATACTCCACGAGGTTGCATTAAATAAATCTGCACTCAGCTAATCCTAAAAGCAGTTCATATGTCGTGGAGATACTCTGGCGCAGGACAAAGGCAGACACTCCGCTCGTCGCGCCTTCGTCGAGGGACAGACACATTTAAATACAGATATTTAGAGAAGGGGGGTGGAAGAGAAAAAATCCGCTTTTAATGTGACAGAGAATGCGTTGGAAAAAAAAAAAGCGAGAAAGAAAATCTCCATCAATGTGCTACCTTGCTGCACAGCAAAGCAGTTTTTTTTAAATATATATCAAGCAATCTTCCTCCCTCTCGCTTTCTCTCTCTTTCTTTCTGCTGCAGTCTATTTTTTAATCTAGACCCAAACACTTGCAGGAGGGGCCATTTCAAACATGTTGTAGATAACTGTTAATCACATTACTGTTTTCCCACTTCCGTCGAACGCCATAAATAGCGTACTGAGGTTCATCCCCTTCTTTTTTCCCCATTGAGAGAAAATTACGGTTGATGAATTGCTTCTGCCATGCATGTAGGCTAATGAAAGCCTGGCTCCTGGGCTTTCCTCAACAAAGGCTCACGATTTTTCCACTTTCCACTAAAATAAGAACCTGTTCCACTTTTAATTAATGGTTCTACTCGTCTTCATTCAAAGGCTATGGCAGACTTTTTAAATTGATTTCGGAGGTGAGCTTGCTCATTAGCACGGGGGAAAAACAAAAGCATTGTTATGGGATTGCAGGGGAGTAATTTGATCACACAGGTTTACAAAAGCTTTTAATTCTGATGTGATCTGCCAAGTGAAATTACGTAACTCTGCTGTGCGTGCAGTTTTAAATACACCAAACTACTCATGACAGAAATCATGTGCATGTGCTCGGGAAGCACTTCTGGGAGGTGATTATAGTCGTGATGAAACGGAAGTCATAAACGATCTGTTTTTGTGACGTGAGTGAAAAAGAATAAATACAGGGTGGGGCTTCATTGTAGAAATTTGATTGGATGTTGAGATGTGGGCGTGGCAAAAATGTAGCTGGCAAAAGCATGGTTTAAGCAGACTAAATGACTGAAGAAGTTTGACATTTTTACAGAGAAAGGGAGCACTATTTTCAGCAAAACTAGGAAAACATGATGCAGAATTTATGGATGCAGTTTGGAGGCCTGAAAACGCTAACTTTTCATAGTTATTGAAAAGGAAACTATTATTGACTCCATATAAACTACAAAACTTGTAACACTTTTAGCTTAGTTTAGCATAGATCATAAAGTGTAGATTAGGCCATTACTGTGCGTTCACACCGAAGGCGACGAGAGCATCAAAATTTGCTACATTGATCACGTATTTAAAGCGGCCGTTGCAGCATATCAGTTACATTCCTGCATAAAACATGCTTTCTAGCGTGAAAATGTTGCACACTTTTCATAAAATTCATTTAACAATGGAAGATCAAGTTGCATGTGGTGTGGCTTTGCTCCACTTATTTATCCAATGTGTCCATATATCTCAAATATTCTGAAGCAGCAATACTGTTTTGTATTGTCGCATGAGATTTCCCACTTTTTTAAAGAAAAAAGAAAAAAAAAAAATATATATATATATATATATATATATATATATATATATATATATATATATATATATATATATATATATATATATTCATTCATTCATTTTCTTGTCGGCTTTGTCCCTTGCGGGGTCGCCACAGTGGAATGAACCACCAACTTATCCAGCACGATTTTTTACGCAGCAGATGCCCTTCCAGCCGCAACCCATCTCTGGGAATTTCCACACACACACATTCACTAGAGACAATTTAGCTTACCCAATTCACCTGTACTTCATGTCTTTGGACTGTGGGGGAAACCGGAGCACCCAGAGGAAACCCACGCAAACGCAGGGAGAACATGCAAACTCCACACAGAAACGCCAACTGACCCAGCCCAGCCGAGGTTCGAACCTGCGACCCAGCGACGTTCTTGCTGTGAGGCAACAGCACTACCTACTGCGCCACTGCGTTGCCCTTATATATATACATATATATATATACAGTATATACAGTTGAAGTCAGAATTATTAGCCCCCCTTTGAATTTTCTTTTCTTTTTTAAATATTTTCCAAATGATGTTTAACAGAGCAACAATTTTTACAGTATGTCTGATAATATTTTTTTCTTCTGGAGAAAGTCTTATTTGTTTTATTTCCGCTAGATTAAAAGTAGTTTTAAATTTATTATGAACCATTTTAGGGTCCAAATTATTAGCCCTTTTAAGCTAATTTTTTTTTGACTGTCTGCAAACCATCGTTATACAATAACTTGCCTAATTACCCTAACCTGCCTAGTTAACCTAATTAACCAAGTTAAGCCTTTAAATGTCACTTTAAGCTGCATAGAAGCGTTTTGAAAAATATCTAGTAAAATATTATTTACTGTCATCATGGCAAAGATAAAATAAATCAGTTATTAGTAATGAGTTATTAAAACTATTATGTTTACAAATGTGTTGAAAAAAAAATCTCTCCGTTAAACAGAAATTGGGGGGGGGGGGGGGGGGGGGGGGGGTTTGCTGGGGAAATAAACAGGGGGTCTAATAATTCAGGGGGGGGGGCTAATAATTCTGACTTCAACTGTATACATACAGTCGAAGTCAGAATTATTTTTTCTTTTTAAATATTTCCCAAATGATGTTTAACAGAGCGGGGAAATTTTCACAGTATGTCTGATAATGTTTTTTCTTCAAAAAACACAATATCAACATTTACTTCAACTGTGTGTGTGTATATACATGTGTATATACATATACAGTATATATATCTATATATCAGTATATATATATCTATATATCTGTTTAACGGAGAGAAGATTTTTTCAACACATTTCTAAACATAATAGTTTTAATAACTCATTTCTAATAACTGATTTATTTTATCTTTGCCATGATGACAGTAAATAATATTTGACTGGATATTTTCCAAGACACTTCTATACAGCTTAAAGTGACATGCTTAACTAAGTTAATTAGGTTAACTAGGCAGGTTAGGGTAATTAGGCAAGTTATTGTATAATGATTGGTTGTTCTGTAGACTATCGAAAAAAATTGCTTAAAGGGGATAATAGTTTTATTCTAGCCGAAATAAAAAATATTATTGCACATACTTTGAAAATTTCATTGCTCTGTTAAACATTATTTGGAAAAATTTAAAAAAGAAAAAAATAATTTTGACTTCAAATGTATGTTACTGTAAGAAAACATTGCAAATAATTGGAAATTAAACCTTTGGGAACAACTGTGGTCGAAAGTTCACAGTGACTGTGTTCTCTGGACTCCTCTCAAGCGGTGAAATTCTACATTCTGTTTGCTTGCCACCGAACCGCGTCATAGCTCATTACCATAGAGTTGACTTGATTTCAACGCTCCTCGGTGCCAACACCAGCAAAGACGTGTCGCGCTGCTCCTCGCCGCTGGCTCCCATTGAAAATGAATGACTTCCGGCTACTTTGTCGCTCTCGCCACTTTCGGTGTGAACACACGGTTAGAATTTCGCTTAAAACTTTAAAAAGTTTAAAGCTTGTTAAAAATGTAAAGCTTGATTCTTCTGTAATAACACTGTGTACAAAAAATGACAAAAAATGAAAAGTTGCTGTTTCTACACTCTCAAAAATAAATGTACAGGAGCTGTCACTGAGGCAGTACCTTTTCAAACGGTCCATATTTGTTCCTCAAGGGTCCATAATAGTACTTCAAAGGTACTTTTTATGTACATTTGGGTACTATTATGCACCTTTTAGGTACCACTGTGGACTCTTTGAGTACAAATATGTATCTTTTGAAAAGGTACTGCTTCAGTGACAGCTCCTGTACCTTTATTTCTGAGAGTGTAGGACAATATGGGAACTATACTCTCTTTACATAATAATTAAGGAACTATGTTGCCGTCCCAAGCAGGTTCAATTATGCAGTGCCTGAAAATCATCTAACTTCTGTGTATTCCGGTACAAATAGCTATGGTTCGTATCTGCACCAAAGTAAATATGTAAATATGTGAGAGAATCATCTTTCACAAATGTCTCCATGGTTGCAAGCAACACTCCCTGTGCAAACAGGTGATCACATTGGTTATACTGATTGAAAATAGCTGATTCTCAGGCACTGCGTAATATCATTGCACATGCATTGCTGCTGTTTTAGTACACAATGTAACCACAGAAGGGTAAGGCTTTAAAATTAAAATTATCGACAGTCAAAAATAATAGCTTCAACAGTCAATAAGTCTATAAAATATCGAATAATTGAGTGTGGCAAGAGCTTGTAATGGCAGGGAATTGCCCCTGTCTCCAGAATCAAATGCTGTTCGAGGCACAGACTATCCCTTTAAAGGGATTTAGATGAATAATATTTAGCCTACATAATAATTATCCTGAGTGTAACATCACATTTGGTGTTATGTTCTTATAGTATTTACCTGTTTTTAAATAAGGATTTGAGATTTAAATGAGGCACCATAATCTATATATGGCATTTCAATTATTCATCCATGCCCATGCATATTTTCATTTTATGGCACCTTTAATAGACCAGAGATAAACTTAATATATACTGTATAAAGACTTTTTATATGTATTTGTATTTTTATTAGTGATGTTACTTTACATTACTAAATAATGATTTGCTGTTGTAAAATATTACCATTTTGTCTTTTCAATGTAGATTTATTTTTCTACATTACATTAATTTTCAGTGTACATTGTGAAGAACAATAACAGTATTATGCAATAAGGCTTCATAAATAAGTTGAATATGTTTATATTAAATTATATTTGTTCATTTGGCATATGGTTTATGTGCCAAATATTGAGCATTTAACTGAACATCACAATTTTTGTAAAGCAGTTTTTGTCTTTTGTTTGTTTTGACAACCAAAACAACCAACGCTCTCATGCCAATTCGTAATTTTTAGATTTAGCAGCTGATTCACATGATTTTGTATGATCTCATGCACACTTTTTAGTACAATTTGCTTATCCCCAAATAATGAGATTTTGGTGTCACACCTCCTTTTAAAAATTACACATTTTCATATAACTGAAATCGTATGAATTCTTATGAATTAGCTACTAAACTGACAAAATGTAAAATAGTTATGTTTTCCTATAAGACCGGGTTAAAACAACATAATGGATTGAAAGGCTAATTAGTCAGTGAACTGATGTAATTATGCATAATTTGCTAAAATATAGTTAAGTAGTGCATATAATAAAGTGCTAAAGTAAATGATACATTGTAAAATAAAGTGCTAATACCAACAATCAAATCAATTCCATCTGTACACGTAAAATGTTTGAAAAACCCAAAGGAAAAACATATATTAAGCTGGGATAATTTGATTAGAATTTATTTAGAGGTCAAAATTATTGCTAAAAATTATATGCACTGAAAAAATATAGTGGTCAACACAAAGCATGAATCACACTGAGTCAAACGTGAGATTCTGAAGTAATGACTGAATTTGTTTTTCCTATAAAACATCCTCCAGTAATATTTGACATACTTACAAATTAGATTTTTTTTTTACAATGTACACAAATAATTAATTAGCAGTAACACCTAACACACAGTAACAAGGGCAAATGTTCAGTACATGCCAAGTTTAAATCTAAAAACCACAAATTTGGGTTGTTACAAAAATGTCCATCATGAAGGCCTTCTAATCTGAGCCGACAGACCCAGATAAAACCTAACCACACCTTAATGTGAATGACAACAACACAGGCAGCACTCCTCAGACAGCTAGCATTGTGTTTGTTCATCGGTGTGACTGATGTTTGCTTTTGGATCAGTTGTCCACACTCAGCTAACAATTAGCATACATCTGCTGCAGACAGCATGCAGCCTTGCTTTATGTGCACTGCTATCAAGAGGCGTCACAGACAGCTCTGCGCAGTAGTGCAAACACGCATCTGCTTGACTGGATGCTCGCCACCCTACAGACTGACCCTGAAAGCAGAGTCAAGTGCATCAGGCTTCTAATTGGTGAGCAATTATGCATGTCAACAATTTAATTACACAGTGTTTAGGTGGGACTTAGCCCTGATTACGGGCAACTTTTATGAATCCTGTTTAGACACCCATGACAAAACTCCATTAACCAAATCAAGAACAGTTTGACCAGACGAAAGGGATGATATTTATTCAATAGTCTTTTCTTTAACAGATTTGATTTGGAATTCCAGAATTTTTTTTATGTTAAACTAACAATTAAATAAAAATGTACTCTTCTTATTTTTTTACATGAGTTTTCTGGGAGAAATAACAAAACGGGAGGGTGGCGGGATATGGGTCTAAAATACAGAAGACTCCCGGGAAAAAATGGCAGTGTTGGCAGGTATGCTCCCCACTCAAAATGACTTTTCTTCACTTCTGGTCACATGGAATGGCTTTTGGGTGGGGCTATCAGGAAATGTCTTGTTTTTGCTTTGACACAATCTACATTGTTAAAGCGATAAATAAAGATAAATAATGATGAATTAAAAATTGAATTGCTCTGCCTACATAAATTTGTCTTCATTCGTTTTGTTAGAAACATCTTTCCACAGTCTAATCGATTTCCAAAAGACGACGTCATGCACCACCCTACTTTTTTTTTTTCTTTTTTTTTTTCAGGACCGTTTTAAGTGTATGTCCGTCATGATAGAGAAAACAATCTTAACTTCTGTTTCATGCTGACTTTAAGTGTCTGTTGTCTACTATGTATTAACTAAAATTATCATTTGATATGCACTTACTGTAAACATAAATGTTTTCAGGTGACACCATTATTTAGCAGTTTCCTTGTTTCCTTTCCTTGTCCACGTTACATGAGATATACATAAAGCAACAATGATCAATTATGTATGTAACTATTACATAATTATGTAACTAACTCCAAACATAACCCTCATTTCATCCATATAATAAGTACAGTTGAAGTCAGAATTATTAGCCCCCCTGAATTATTAGACCCTCTGTTTATTTTTTCCCCAATTTCTGTTTAACGGAGAGAAGATTTATTTAACACATTTCTAATCATAATAGTTTTAATAACTCATTTCTAATAACTGATTTATTTTATCTTTGCCATGATGACAGTAAATAATATTTGACTATTTTCAAGACACTTCTAAACAGCTTAAACTGACATTTAAAGGCTTAACTAGGTTAATTAGGTTAACTAGGCAGGTTAGGGTAATTAGGCAAGTTATTGTATAACGATGGTTTGTTCTGCAGACAGTCGTGAAACAAATTAGCTTAAAGGGGCTAATAAGTTTGACCCTAAAATGGTTCATATTAAATTTAAAACTGCTTTTATTCTAGCTGAAAAAAAAAAACAAATAAGACTTTCTCCAGAGGAAAAAATATTATCAGACATACTGTGAAAATTTCCTTGCTCTGACAAGGAACATAATTTTTTTTTTAAATATTTAAAAAAGAAATAAAAATTCAAAGGGGGGGCTAATAATTCTGACTTCAACTGTACATGTTCATTTATTCATTCATTTTCTTTTCGGCTTAGTCCCTTTATTAATCTGGGGTCGCCACAGCAGAATGAATCGCCGACTTATCCAGCAAGTTTTTACGCAGTAGATGCCCTTCCAGCCGCAACCCATCTCTGGGAAACATCCACACACACTCATTCACACTCATACACTACTGACAATTTAGCCTACCCAATTCATCTGTACCGCATGTCTTTGGACTGTCGGGGAAACCGGAGCACCCGGATCTATACTTTGGCGATGTAGTGGCGCACTAGGTAGTGCTGTCGCCTCACAGCATGAAGGTCGCTGGTTCGAGCCTCAGCTGGGTCAGTTGGCGTTTCTGTGTGGAGTTTGCATGTTCTCCCTACGTTTGCGTGGGTTTCCTCCGGGTAGTCCGGTTTCGACCCACAGTCCAAAGACATGCGGTACAGGTGAATTGGGTAGGCAAAATTGTCCGTAGTGTATGGGTGTGAATGAGTGTGTATGGATGTTTCCCAGAGATGGGTTGCAGCTGGAAGGGCATCCACTGCCCTGATTAATAAAGGGACTAAGCCGAAAATAAAATAAATGAATGAATGAATGAATAAATGAATATATTTATTTTTGAGGTACCAATATGTACCCTTTAAGTACAAACATGTATCTTTTGAAAAGGTACCATCCCAGTGACAGCTCTTGTACCTTTATTTCTGAGACTGCACACACTTGTTGGTACCCTTCATTTTTGTCCAGCCCAGATTCATTAGTTTCCCTTTTTAACGCTTTTGTTAAACCAAAGTTTGTTTATGCATGTTTTTTAGTTTCATAAATATGTACTGGTTAACGAAAATGCATCTTGCAGTAAAACCAAGTGTTAATGGTGTGTAATATAATGTAATATTCAATTACTGTTTTTCCAAACTTTCCATTACTTTGTAAAAATATAATGTTTTGTATCCCAGAATAGAGATAAATCTTAATTTACACATCAGATAGTTTTGGAACAACTTGAACGAAAAACAGATTATTTTAATGAACTGTACTGTTTAGTAGATTATTTAATGAACTGTACTGTTTAGTAGATTATTTAATCATGGTATTTGCAGCCCATCAAGGATCCTTAAATGCATTAACCTTTTTGACTGCATTGTAAAATCATTAAAAGCAATGCTAACATTTAAAAACATGCCTTTAAAAACCGCCAAAAGGCCGATTGGTGACCTGTGATGTGTTTTAAGCGGTGGAGAAATGGTGCCCCTGTTGGGTGTTCGCTGCAGAAGTGATCTGGCTTTTGTATTATTAGCTGTCAGAATGAATACAGGCTGATGTTGAACAGACGCTGTGCAGAAGCAGTGGCGGAAGTGGCACTTTAGCACAGTGGCTGATTTCATAGCGATTAGTGCAAATCACCCAGCACTTAACGTTATTGCCCAGGAGGACTAATAACAGCTTGACACCTCCTGTAAAATTTGTGATGTGCCACTTGCCTAAGTTTATTATGATATTTTTATGTGATAGCCCAAGGAACCCCAGTCAGAAATGATATCTGTCAGTATGTGCAGAGAATGAAGCAGGCGGTTTGTTTGGAATAAAGTTGTAAGCCATAGAATGGGAGTATTTAGGGCTTTAGAGCAGGGAATCGTTGGTGGTGCCCTCTCTAAACCCTCCAGTATACAGAGGCTTGGCATGACACTGAAGCTGCTGTCACCATGGTGACAAGCCACTTCAGCTCAATCAGTGGTGCCCAGTGTTAACCAGCTTTACATCAAACTGGATTCAGAAGAATAGAAGAACAGAACTGTTTGATTTATGGATCAAAATAATTCATGTAAGATGGACATTATGAATGGAGAAATGTTTATCGATTCAAATGAATGAACTAACCCCCTGTTTGAAATTTGAAATTAATTTTATTTAACAGGGACAATCCTCATTATTCATTCATTCATTCATTCATTCATTTTCTTTTAGGCTTAGTCCTTTTATTAATCAGTAGTCACCACCGCAGAATGAACCGTCAACTTATCCAGCACATGTTTTATGCAGTGGATGCCCTTCCATCTGCAACCCATCATTGGGAAACACCCATACACTCTCATTCACACACATACACTACAGACAATTTAGCCTACCCAATTCACCTGTACCGCATGTCTTTGGACTGTGGGGGGAAACCGAACCACCTGGAGGATACCCATGCAAACACAGGGAGACTCCACATAGAAATGCCAACTGACCCAACCAGTCACCTTCTTGCTGTGAGGCGACAGCGCTACCCACTGCGCCACCGTGATGCCCACAATGCTCTTTAATCAACAGTTAAACTGTAAATAAGCCAGAGTTAGCCACAAGGGCTAATTTTCATTTGTTGCCCCCTGCCAGATTTTTAAAAGCCAACCTAAAATTAAAAAACAATTATTACACATACAATAACAGTAAAGTTACATACACAAAAAAAGACAAAACATATAAGAATTTCATAAAAAGCTAGAGAAAAGTATTACACATGATTACAAACTTGATTTGCTTTTAGCCATTTCTTTAACTTGTATTTAAATGTTGAATTATTTGTAATACCCCTTAAATCAATATTAAGTGTGTTGCAGAATTGACTGGCTCTAACTGAGAAGACTGACTGTGCTGAAGTTGAACAGATGTGGCTACTGAGAATGCACGTTTCTTCACGCGTAGTGCTGCAATTTGTTACGTGCAGTCACGTGCAGTTTCTGCAGCAGCAAGGCCGCCTTTCATAAAAAAAAAAAACAAAAAAAACAATACGCAATATCCACCGGGTGGCGCAAGGAACAACTGCTTTTCCATTGTCGGGCCAGCGCGAGCGTTGCGTTTCCAAAAAACATTG
The DNA here is from genome assembly GCA_903798195.1 of Danio kyathit. Classification (NCBI taxonomy): domain Eukaryota; kingdom Metazoa; phylum Chordata; class Actinopteri; order Cypriniformes; family Danionidae; genus Danio; species Danio kyathit. The sequence continues at coordinate 23,446,117 of LR812531.1, read as the reverse complement.
TTGCAGGTTGCAAGTTCCATCGTTATAAACATAGTTTGTTGATTTGGGCCCAATCCCAATTTTACCCCTTAGCCCTTCCCTTTACCTCTACCCCTCGTTTTGCGCTTTCCCGTGAAGGGGTAGGGGTGTCCCAATTCTGTCATACTTAAAAAAAAAACGCAAAAATAAAAACCGCTAAATTTCGCGATCTATAATCCATAATAATAACTCCTGTACAGCAGTCCCACAACATTCCAACACTTGATGACACTCGAATACCCTGTCAGAAAAGTCTAGTGGCTGGGAATGAGCTTTTTACAGTGTCTGCTATAATGTTAATGTTGTTTTTGGTGTGTTTAAATAGATGGATATGGCCAAGATGTAACAGTACAGTTACGATCTTATTGCCACATTACATGTTTATGATAACATAATATATGCCTTCAGTGATTTCCTGAAGATAAATACCAAAAAATACCACAATTGGAATAACTACAGCAGTCGCCATCGTCAATCTCAAATGAAGCATGAGATCGTGATGACATATGATAACGTGTGCAGGAGCTGTAGTGTTGTCCCAATTCTTAGGGGTGCATTTTGAAGCCCTTCCTCTTCACACTCGGTCTTAGGGGCCAAGGGGAGGGGTAGGGGTACAAAAATAGAATTGGGATTGGGCCTTGGTGTTACCCAAATCCATTGTTCCAACAAACAGTTGCAAACTGTGTCGCAAATTTGTTTGCAACTAATTTTCTAGAGCTGTAGTTACTGTAGAAGCATAGTTCCTGGTTGTGTTCTATTCCCAGTTATCCCCCTTATACCCTATACCTTTTGAACCTTTCAACATTTAAACTTGGAATATTTTTTAAACATTAAAGCATTAAAGTCATCTCTCTTACGTGTAATTTGCTTTCCAATGTATTTTTTAAAGTTCAGTTTTAGCAATCTTCATATTGACAATTGTGCTCCATTCTTAGTGCGCTAAAATCATAGTAATATCTAAATAGTTTACACAATATTTAAAATTGCTCTTGCTGTTTATTGTTTTTTAGAAAATAACTTTTTTCGATAGATCAACTAAACTAGGCATGACGATAATCGTTTTCTAAGTATACAGCGGTTTGGAAAAGTCAAGGTTTTAAAACCGCCAAAATGTTCTGCTATACTGTTTCTATGGTATATGTAAGATTTTTTTTTTGTGTGTGTCTTTAAACAACAGTATCCCCAGCAGAAAAGATATCCAAAAATGTCATTTTAAATTGTAATGAAATCTGTGTTTTTGAAACAAATGAAGACAGCAAAAGTCAATGATTCATTTGAATTATTCAGCCTGACATGTTTACTGCTCAAAAATATTATAAATGTTGGTAATATATTACAATGATGACACCTAATGGTCTTCTGATCAAATAATTTATGTGTCTGTTTATAAAGTGATTCAACTGATTTTAAAACTGATGTGTGACCAACTAGTAAGACAATATGTAATATGAGAAAAAATCTTGGAGTGCATAAAAAGTTTTGTTGCTTCTTTAGTCAAGTAAGAAGTTTCTGGTAAGATTGATTGATTGATTGATTGATTGATTGATTGATTGATTGATTGATTGATGATTGATTGGATTGATTGATTGATTGATTGATTGATTGATTGATTGATTGATTGATTGATTGATTGAAGAATTATTTGATAACAGATTAGGTACATGTAAAAAAAAGCTGCTTTAATTTTTTTACATAAATTACACTGAATAAATATGAAACATTAATTAATTCATATATCATGATTAGCCCTTCTGTGAAATATAATTTTTTTTTTTTCAAATATAGTGCTGTTTAACGTAGAAATTTTTTGTCTTTACCATGATGAGAGCACATGATATCTCCCTAGTTATTTTGCAAGATACAGCTTAAAGTGCAATCTAAAGTCTTGATTAGGTTGAATAACTAAGCAAATCATTGGACAAAAATTGTTTGTTTTGTATCCAATCATAAAATATATATTAAGGAGACTAAAAATATTAATAGAAAAAAAATTAAACATTAAAAATATATATTTTACTCCACACAAAACAAAAGAAATGAGACTAATTAAAATAGCAAAATATGTGAAAATGTCCTTGCACTGTTACAGATCACTTGGAAAAAAAGAACTCAAATTTCACAGGAGAGCTAATGTTTTTGTCTTCTACTGTATATCACATACACATCACTTTTCTATTTTTTGATCTAAAGAGCCTCTATTTTGCATTATAAAAGGTCATATTTTGGTTTTGGGGGTCTCCAACAACAGGCTGATATGCATGCAACATCAAAAAACACTTTTGTTGTCTTATAATACGCATTTATTTTTACCTAATTATCCCAACGACTCCCATATGATTTGTTCAGTGATTAATTTGTTCCCAAACCCCTCCTTAGTGTGAAGCTAATCTGCGCTGATTGGTCCAATGACCCAGTCTGTTGTGATTGGTTGACTGGGTTCAGCGTGATCGCGAGTTCAGAAATGCATTTAAATCGGTAAAGGAAGAAACGCGTCGCGGTTTTGGACGCAATATGTGAATAGTGATCGTCATCTTCGCATCATGCGTGATCCCCTGCGCTCTGTCTGAAAGGAAGGCACATTCACGTTTTACTGGAACCAGCACTTCATATTTGGTGATGTACTGTATGGACGTCGACACGTTTAAGCAAAAGATCCGAACCCAACATGATTCATTTATTCAACTCTGAGTCGACTATTTTGTTAAAGAGTCAATAGTTTTAATCACCGTACACTTTCAGATTTGAACCTCAGCTGGATGTTTTAATTAGCTTAGAGTTGTGTTACACACTGCATGAAAGGTCATTTCAAAAACACACAATGGGGGCTCTTTAACTTGGATGATGAAGTGGGTCATCTCATCTTTCTAATAGATACATTTTTTTAGGGTGTCATCAAGTTTTTACATTGTTTATCACCTTTATTAGATCAGAAAATCTCTTCAAGTCTTATACTTTTAAACAGGCCATTGGCTTTCTCAGCCCCCAAATACATCACAAGGATATGGTGCTGTTTAAAAACAGTCAAACGTGAGAGTCTGAAGCGCCTAGTCCGAGATCTACAGAGAACGACAGTGAAAAGAGTAAGTGATGTGAAGACTGTAATAGCCTCAAACTGTCACAGTGTTTGCGAAGCCTCCGAAGACATATAGGAATATCCTCTCCCCTGCCTCCGAGAGCCAACGTCTGTCTCCATCAATCAAGTGGAGTTAATTTAAAAGCATAAGCTTCTTAATTAAAGGAGGTTAGTTGAGCACTGAAATCAAATTCCTGAAATGAGTTTTAATGTCCTCATATTCCCCAGCTCATACAATGCCTCGTCCTCATCACCTCTCCAACGGTGGAGTAATATTCATCGCTTTCCACGTACTGTAGTCATAAAACACAGTCTGCGAAGAGCATCCGCTAAAAGGCCGAGAGACGTTAATGTGGTCTCGGCAGGCCAAACGCACTTCTCTCTTATCGCCGTCTCTCTCTCTATTTCTCTGTGTCTCTCTCTCCATCCATGCCCTGCATCCCTGATGGGAAGCGCCGGACGAGATGAGAGTAGAGAGCGAGTGAGATGGCAGCATTAAGTAAATAATTTGTATGATAATTCATTACAGTGGCGTCTTTTTCAACTTTAATGGTCTAAATGAAGAGACATTTCCACACCATTAGATAAAAAAAAGAGAAAAGAAGGCCAGCATAATGAAAAGGGGGCCTGGCCGGCTATCGGACTTCAGAGGGTTTGCTCTAAATGAAATGTAATTGCAGGCGGACTGGTACAAGAGGAGTCGACCCAGCGCAGCAGATCGGGGGGTATCTTCAGACAGCCGCGCAAAGCTAATGACTGAGCAATTTGGAACATTTACTCACCCCAAAGACTCTCATTAAGTCAATCACAGGCTTAGCCGAAAGCCCACTCGCAGCGGCGGAGGAACCCTACGCGTTTTATTCCGACATCAATCAGGACGGCCGTCTCTCGCTCGCTAAAGCTCTCTCTCTCTCTCTCTCTCCCTCCTCCTTCTGCTAGGAAAAAAGAAAGGCCCAAGTAATTTATTCGGGATCTTTGAGAGGATAATGGCCAATTATTTGTTTATAACACTGGTTAAATTTTCATTAGGCAGATTAATGGAATATCATGTACTGTCAACAGTGGACCGAGGGGTGGTGTGTCAGAGATAAACGCCCCGGCAGATGATGTCGCTCGCTGGGTAAATTGGTTTTTCCCACTTCCCCTGTCTCTGCTTCTCCATATGGAAATGCAAAAGGTGAGGAGATGACAGAATATGGAATTGGGGATATACTGAGAGCCCTCACACAGCTTTGTGTGTGTGTGTGTGTGTGTGGTGTGCATGTGTGTGTGTGTGTGTGTGTTTATATACTTTCGGCTACTGTTTGGATCATGAAAGTTGTTTGCACGTCTCAATTTTTAGAGCTCGATTCATTTATGGAGAGAATGTGTCTTGGGAACATGGGTCGGACGAGTTATATAGTGGCTTCCTTTACCGTTTTCAATTTTCAACTCCAAGACTTTTAATGCTTCTGGAGATACAGTTCCCGCTTTCGGCTTCTATCGGGCTGAGATGTTGGCACCATTTAAATGATTCATTTCAACAGTTTAAACTTTCAGATGGGCTCATAAATAGATTCATGGAGTCATAAATAGAGCTTTTCGAGTGGTGACACGAGGGGGGTGGCATAATCTGACATTATGCAGCCGACTCTATTTCTGTAAATGACAGTCCTCAGTAAAGCGGCTGCTACAAGTAAAGGCAGCGGGACACATTCTGACCCCACAGACTGATAGGATGATAAATAGTGGTTTGAACCTGAAGTCAAAGGTTCATAAACAGCCACTTGAAACGTATCTAAGAATTCCTATTTTCTGCATATTGGAGGGTCATACTGCCAGAGGCATATTTATACACACACACAAACACAGATATTATTGGCTAGCTTTTTGTGCTTCAAAGAAAAGTTCAGAGCAGTCTTGAAGCAAATCAAGAGGTATTTCTATATATTCAGCGCTCAGCATATATACAGCCCCCACAAATCTCTCATTTAAATTAATATTTTTAATTGGAAGCTATACAATATTATATTTGTGCATTTACATTAGTCAGTACTGAAGCCAAATCTGGAGCTTATTTAACAAAATAACCTACAATAATGGTTCAAAAATTAGTAGCCCAAATGTGTGTTAGGGAAAAAATATTAAATAACATTTTCAAAATTAGCAAAAATCAAGAAAATATATATGAACAATTTTGTTGAAATGTTGTAGGTTGTAATTTTTTGCAATATTTTGCATGAATTTAATTATATTATCTCATCATTTCTAAAGATGCTCTGTGATTAATATAATTTTAATAAATATATCTGTTTAATACATCTGTTTTGTTCAAATGCACCAATATATATTACCCATATTCACTGGGAAATGGATAAAAATATTCATTTTCAAAATGGGGTGTACTCATATATGCTGAGCACTGTATATATATATATATATATATATATATATATATATATATATATATATATATTATATATATATATATATAATATATATATATATATTATATATATATATATATATTTTTTTTTTTTTTTTTTTTTTTCAATTTATTAAGTAGCAGCACCAGTGCCACATATATTTCAGAACTGTATTCAGAACTTCTAATCCAATTAAAACAGAAATATTTTCATATTATTTCTGTGCACACAGGTCCATCAGTAGCATCTGTGGTTTTCAGTTTAACACAATTACAAGCGGCCTTTCCGTTTGACAGAAGGGTTATTTAAAGTTGAAAAGGGTTTTTTAGATTTTTAAAATTTGCTGCACATTTGAAAAACTTAAATAAGTAAAAAAAACACACCACAATTGAAAGGTTCTTTAAGGTACCAAAAATTGTTCTTCTAAGTGGCAGGGCCAAAAATTAACCTTTTGCCAATGCTGGTGAATTTACTTGCCATGATTTTTTTTAATGAAACTGTATGTGTCTTATTTCAATGAAAAAAAAAGAGCAAATAGAAAAAACAACAACATATAATTGCTATTAGTAATAATAGTAATTCTAGCAATACTACTAGTAGATTTTTTCTTCACTGTTAAATGTTAAATCATAAAGTTTTTATTTTGTTGGAAAACCACGAAGATAATTGTTATGGTTCTTTATCGTTGAAAACAGATTTATACACATGCTTGACAAACCTGGATTTCTATATTATAGTTCTATGCTAAACTGTACTGTGTTCTCAGAGACTGTTGAAGTTCATTTTTAAAAATACAAATTAACTAGCATTTAATGCTATTGCTCAATCGTATCTCAGCAAAAACTTCTCTCAAGTGTTTTTGGTAAACACTTTAATTTAAGGTCAGTATGAAATAAAAATAAATAGACTAGCTTGAAGAAATCCCTCTGTATATAAACCTGCAGATATGGATACGAAAGAAAGGTAATGCCTTGTTTCTGTAAGTGCAACTTTAAGTAATAGTTAAGTTCAACTAAAATTGTCATTTTTGTCCTTCTGTAGCACATTAAAGATGATTTATTTGCCTGAAAGCATGGTCTTTGGTGATTTATAAAATCCAAGTCAACCTCTAATTTTCTAAATAATGCTCACAAATTAGTTGTTTTAATTCACAAGCATGCTTCCACTTTAGATGGCCCAAAGGCTAAGTAAATTAACAGCTAATTTTCCCTTTTGGGGCAAACTATCTATTTAACTGGAGATTTCATAGAACTCTACAAACATAAACAGATCATTAAAAGCTGTAAAGTATATCCGTGAAGTTTTCTTTCCACTACACTCTAAAAGAACACATTACAAGAGCCAAAATCAATCACAAATGTGACCAGTGTTTAAAAACAATGTGTTTATCCTCTAATGTCTTTCTTAAATCAATCAGGATGAATGACAACACCCACGATGCGATTCCAGTCAGTTTGGATCAACACAACCAGCACATGCAGCAGTCTGGCATATCAAAGCGACCAGAGGAAGTGAGCAGATGCAATGGCCTAAAAAATAGGCAAAAAAGTCAAGCGCTTTGCCCCCTCCTCTCTGTCACCATCCATATCACGGTGGACAAATTGTCCTGATCTCCCTTTCACACATGCCTCCTCCACATCTAAATATTCATCCATCACTTTCCCTAAGTCCAGTATCACCCTCCTTAAAGGCCTGTGGGGAAACCTGAGCAGCGTGGCTCCACCCAATCAAAACAATCGGCCGGTGAGAGGTGGGGGTTATCGAGGGCCCGGTGATCTGTGGCTGGAGCTACGAGCTGCCGGCGGGACACAGGCTCCATTTAATTAGGCCTGCTGCTTCCCTCTGGTGTGAAAGACTCTCAGACCACTTTGATTCGCCATTGCTCGCCCAGCAGGAAGTGCCTGGTGATAATTGACACAGGATTTCCTTGTTAACCAGCCACAGACTGGCTGGATTAAAGTGACAGAGATCTCCAGAAGAAAGTGGGGAGTTGATAAAGGAGGGGTTGGAGAGGTGGAGGTGCTGGTTAAGGGTTGGGGAAACGGTGCGAGGGGGGGCTGCTATTTACCGCTCTTGAGGAACCAGAGAGGAAATCGCAATAACAGACGGGTGTGTGGGTCCCGGCGTGAGTTGTAGCTCCTACTTATCTTGGCCATTTCAGCTTGGCTGATCAAAGATTGGCTCCCTCAGAATAACCTGGACCCTGGGTTGAGTACATGCTTCCACGCTTTGGGTTTTTTTGGCAAATTACCATCCCCTCCTTTCCCTGCCTCCCCCTCTACTGTGGTATTACTGTTTATGGAGGACTTGAGAGGTAATCTCTTTTCATTCAGACAATTATTCACATATCCTGAAACGAAAGCACATTTGCAAATGACGTAATTTTCACCTCTATGTACCAACTAGTGTCATAAGCCTTGACAAAAGTATTATCATGCAGAGAGAGAGAGAGGGAGGATACAAACTCATCCATCCGTGGACAAACATGAGGTTTCCACAGCACCTAATCCATATTATTTATTTCCACATTTTCACCTTGCTTATCCACACAGCTCACGTGCACACACACACACACACACACAAACACTCTCTGACTTGCTGTGTGTTACCAAGTGTCCAGATTTAGGCTGGAATGAAAAATGAAATATCCAAGAAATCAGGGCACGGGAGTGTACATATGGTGTTAAAGCATGGTGTTATACACACATTAAAGTCTTCAATTTAAGTTGTTAATTGTAAAGAGAAATTCCGTGCACTTGCTGATACATGAAGAGTCAAAACAGTGTGTCAAAAACACACACACATGTATGCAGTTACAGATGCAAATTTTTTTAAAGTAATAAATGTTTCATAAGCACCAAATTAACACGTTAAAATTATTTCTGATGTACATTAAAGACTTGTTAATTATACATAAAATTTAGCTTTAAATCATTTTAAAATATATTGAATAGAAAGCAACAGTTGAAGTCAAAATATTAGCCCCCCTTTTTTAAAATATTTCCCAAATTATGTTTAACAGAGCAAGGAAATTTTCACAGTATGTCTGATAATATTTTTTCTTCTGGATAAAGTCTTATTTGTTTTATTTCGGCTAGAATAAAAGCAGTTATTAATTTTTTATAAACCATTTTAAGGTAAAAAATTATTAGCCCCTTTAGATAGTCTACAGAACAAACCATTGTACAATAACTTGCCTAATTACCCTAACCTGCTTAGTTAACCTAATTAACCTAGTTAAGCCTTTAAATGTCACTTTAAGCTGTATAGAAGTGTCTTGAAAAATATCTAGTAAAATATTATTACTGTCATCATGGCAAAGATAAATAAATCAGTTATTAGAAATTAGTTATTAAAACTATTATGTTTAGAATGTGTTGAACAAATCTTCTCTCCGTTCTGACTTCAACTGTATATTTTAAATTGTGAAATAGTCCACAAGATTATTGTGTCTACTGAATAGTTGAATAAATGACTGCATTGGTGAGACTTTCAAAAGCATGACAGCATTTTACCAATGGTAACCTTTTGAAAGGTAGTTTAAATGCACTGAGCATTCCTGTTATTTTAGACCTTACTTTCAACAGACTTTACTTCATTGGCAGAATGATGATAATCAGATAGAGACATTACTGTCCTGAAGTGGAATCCGTCAAGAGGATGAGTATTTGACCCGTCCGACCTTTACTTCCTCCAGCTCCATCTGTCCAGAGGTCAACAACACCATCACACATGACAGAAAAAAACAACTGGAGCTCGTTTACTGTGTTTCTGCTTAGCCAAAAGACTACATTAAATGTATATTAGACCATTTAACTGCTTTAGCATAAGCTAAGGCTAACATGCTAACAAGATCACTGCATTTAGGTTGTTTTTACCCAAATTAAAATAAAATAAAAAGGATCATTTTCAGCAGAAGATGAAGATATCAGAATTTTAGTTTTCTTTCTGATTTTAAAAGGTTTTTGAAACCAGCATGCACTCCAATAAATGCTGGGTTATCGTCAGTGTTGGGCACATTCCTTTAAAAGAGTAATTAGTTTTAGTTACTAGTTAATTCTCACAAATAGTAAATGAGTTACATAATTATAAAAGAAACTAATTACCAGGGAAAGTAACTTGTGTTACTTTAAAAATATCTAATTTGTCAAATGACCATAAAAACTTTGATCTTCTAATCTATTTTAATGTTGTGAAGCAATGTGAGAGATGGCAGCATGTCCTCAACTATATATCTAGATATTCTTTTTTGTGCAATTCTGTCTGAGTGTTTGCGGTCGAGAAAAATTAAGTTTTATTTGCTTTGACATTGTGGCATCATCTCCCCCTTTGGTAGCAGAGCTCACGTTATCACCTGCAAAGCCACTAACTTTGTGGTGGCATGTGACAACATGAGATGCTTAATTAGATTAGAATGACTTGTCACCAACACAGAGAGACACAAAAGTTGCACTATATATAAACATTCTTGCCTTTCTCCTCAATGAAGGAAAAGTAGTGCTTATAGTTCCAGTTTGCAAACGCTACCTTAGAACTTGTTGGATTTGCCATCGTTCTGTCTTCTGGTCTGACTGTGCGTGTGCTCATGTGAATACTTGCACTACTCTACCTCTAATTGGCAAACGATGGAAAAGTACTCAAAGTCAATCATCACATTCTCAGTTACACCATGGTCACAGACACCAATCATCATCCCTGGTTGGTTATGTGTTCTGCCCCAGCCCCAAACACACACACACACCCCAGAGAAAGAGAGGTTCTATGGCTGAGAGAGGAGAGAGAGACACTTCAATGTTCCCAATTTAAGTAACGTGCATTTTATTGTCAGTAGCGATAACGGCGTTGTAAACGAGGGAAACAGCAATTCATTTGATATTCGTTACTGAAAAAAGTATCGCCATTAGTACCACCGTTATTAATAGCATCATTATTCCCAACACTGTTAATCAAATGTGAATGAGTCAAACGTAAACAATGTATTTTTAATACAATTTTAATCATGCTTTTTAACCCAATGTTTGCACAGTGCACAGTGGGTAGAACAGACGCCTCACAGCAAGAAGGTCGCTGGTTTGAGCTTCGGCTGTGTCAGTTGGCATTTCTGTGTGGAGTTTGCATGTTCTCTCAGTGTTCACGGGGGTTTCTTCTGCATGCACCAGTTTCCCCCAAAGTCCAAAGACATGCGGTATAGGTGAATTGAATAAGCTAAATTGGCCGTAGTGTATGTGCGTGAATGCAAGAGTGTATGGGTGTTTTTCACAGTGTTGGGTTGCGGCTGGAAGGGCATCAGCTCCGTAAAACTGGATGTTGGATAAGTTAGCGGTTCATTCTGCTGTGGCGACCCCTGATTAATAAAGGGTTTAAGCCGAAAAGAAAATGAATGAATGAATGAACCCAGTGTTTGGGTTTGTACATATTTGACCCAAATTTCACCCACATTCTGATATGTTCATTTCACATAAGTTAAAATTTGACACTTTACCTGCATGTAATATGCTTTATATGCATGGGGGGGGGGGGGGCTGTTTTAAAATTGTAAATTTATGCAGGCACCAAAACTTTTTTATTATTAACATTTTAAAAACATGTCAAGATTAAAACCATTTCTTATTTTTATTTCAGTGTAGTGCTCCTCTTTTACAGGCCAGAGAAACTTTGCACTGCTGTTGTGAGACTGTTATCAGCGCTCATGTCGGCAGGAACTGCATCTAAACCCTGCTGTAAGACTTCAATATGTGAGTATTAACACGCTTCAGGGTGCTTGACTTCTGTATCCGGAATTGCTTTCTAGCAGAGAGTGAGAAAGGCGAGACAGAGGGTTAGAGATTTGCTGTTCTCTCAGACCAAAGTAAATATGATAGGCAGGAAAAGCAATCATATAACCAACATATGCTCCCCTATCGAGAAAACACAGGAGTCTAGATTAAGATTTTGTCATGAGTGAAATCATTGCTGTTTAATTGAATCGTGCTACAGATAAACTCCTTGGTCGAGCCCTCTCCTGATGGCTTGGTCGTGATAAAACAACTTCAATCAGAGTGCTATAGAGTCACACACTGGCTCTCTTGACTTTTCCACTGATCTTTATTCTGTGAAACTAGAGGAGATTTTGGGTGTGTGTGTATGTTTGTGTGTGTGTGCGTTTCTTGTATTTATTATGTTGTGAGGACATGTGGTTATAGCAAAACCAGTAAATTATGACCATGTGGAGAGGTTTTGTTTGGTTCCTTTGATGAAAAAACGCTCATAAATTACCCAGAATTAGGCATTTCAAAAATGTAAAAATGCTAATTGTTTCCTGTGTGGGTTGGATTTAGGGGTAGGGTTGGGGTAGGGGGACAGGATATACAATCTGTACAGTATAAAAACAATCCCGTCTATCTTTAAGTTCCCATAAAAATAGCTGTACAAGCACAGCATGTGTAATGTTTGTGTGTATGTTTGTCTATAGATTTTCACTGACAGCTCAAATTTTAGTCAAGATGTCTATGTTTGGATGCCTATTAGATGAAATTGCTTGGTGGGACCAGTCTATGGAATTATTTGACACAAATATGCAAAGGTAAAACTTCCCTTGCGTGGACAAAATTTAACAAGAATTGTTTTGCCTAATTTCTTGGTATCCTTTCATGAAGTACTAATATCTACTACACGTTTAGACCAGGGGTGTCAAACTCAATTCCTGGAGGGCCACTGCCCTGCACAGTTTAGTTTCAACACTGCTTCAACACACCTGTTGGTTTCAAACAAGCCTAAAGGACTCATTTATTTTGATCAGGTGTGTTTAATTAGGGTTGGAACTATACTATGCAGAGCTGCGGCTCTCCAGGAACTGAGATTGACACCTGTGATTTAAACTGTAAAAAGATTAACATTAAAAGAAACTTTTACGATTCCTTGTGATATACAATACTTAAGCAATTTAGGTACCTATTTGTCAAAATAAACTTTGTGTTAGTGTTTTACAACAGTAGTTATAGGAAGTCATTCATACAAACTAGCCACTAGGCCAGTCCCCAAGAACAAAATCTTTACATCAGGTCATCTTCCTGCTAACATTCGCACTGTCAATATTAGCCCCTATTCACACAGTGATACCGGTAAATATCCGGAAAATCACTGGAATGACTTTACCGGTAAATTCATAAAAGCACTGTTCACACAGGCATGGACGTTCTGGAATTTTTCCGGAAAAGACCATTCACATATCCATTCCAAAATACCGGTAAATTCTGACATCATTAACCTGAAATGAGCTCTAAACGGCTGCGCTTGTATTTGTAAACATAGTCGGGGGTCGGGCTTTTGTTGATGGTTTTACTTTTATTTAAAGCTTTAGCATTCATGCAGCTGCTTTATTCCAGAGACATCCAAAGGCAAAACGCGAACCACAACTAAACGTTTACACATTTGACTACATTATAAATTCTCTGGATGGATACTTATTGTGAACAACTTCGCTGAAAACATGGAGAAACACTTTCGCATGTCAAGATGTACATAATATGTGTATGCTGGCACTCACCGGAGCACTTCTTTACGTGCACACACATCAAGCAACTGAAGCAGAGCTTAAAGGTAAACAAACAGCGGTTTATCATAAGTATTTTATCAATAATCTTTTACACAGTTGGCTTTAAGAAGGAAAATACAAATATTATCTGACTAATATCTAGCAGCTAAATTCATTCATTCATTCTCTTTTCGGCTTAATCCCTTTATTAATCCGGGGTGGCGACAGCAGAATGAACCGCCAACTTATCCAGCATATGTTTTACGCAGCGAATGCTTTTCCAGCCGCAACCTATCACTGGGAAACATCCATACACACACATTCACACTCATACACTGCAGATAATTTAGCCTACCTAATTCACCTGTACCGCATGTCTTTGGACTGTGGAGGAAATTAGAGCACCTGGTGGAAACCCACGCGAACGCAGGGAGAATATGCAAACTCCACACAGAAATGCCAACTGACCCAGCCAAGGCTCGAACCAGCAACCTTCTTGCTGTGAGGTGACAGCACTACCTACTGCACCACTGCGTCGCCCCGCAGCTAAATGTGTCTGGAAAAATATTCAAAGGCTTTTATTTTCAGAAACAGCACAGATGTGAATGCGTCTGAATGTTCTGATTGGCTGGAGTAGACGTCTCACGTCAGCCTGTTCTAAACGCAACACAGGCTGATTTTGAAACCGTAATCCCGCGGACATTTCTGGAGACCGCGAATTATGTAGCCGGAGGTACGTATGGCTTCATTTCATTTTTTTAAACGAACGCTACGGGGCAGTATGACGCCGCTCCTTTTCGCACTCACCAGCTGACCGCTTACCTCCGTGTGGAGGGCTTTCCCACTGCAACCAGTTTGTCCCGTTAGCTCGTCATGTTACGTCGGCGGACTTGAGACGCAGAGAGGGGTTGACAACGACGACGATGCTGGGGTTCGAGTCCAGGGAAGAGCGGTTCCAGAAATCAGGTAAGACAAAAACAGAATCCAAAAAATAAAACGAACAAGTAAATAACAGGGTGAGAATGTGGTAAAATCCGAAAACGTGGTAAAAATCAGACGAGGGCTTTTCTTTTTCTGGACGGCTTTTGTAAACCGTTGGTTGGGTTTAGGGAAGTAAGTAGGTGGGCGGGTCAATCAATAAAATTGGTTAGATTTAGGGAAGGAGGAGGGTGGGTCAGTTAGTCGATTGGCCGGCCGGCCATTCAGTCAGACACTCAGACAGACAGTCAGTCAACAGCGACCTCTGGTGGGTTTACGCGAGAACAGCGGGTGCGAACGGCAATCGCGAGAGAAATTTGAGATATGAAAAAGCGCACACAGCGGCTTCTCGCATATTTGCGAAAACAAAAACTGCAAAAATACATACCTTCCGGGACGTATTTCGAGGTCTCTAGAAACGTCCACAGGACTACGTTTCCAGAATGAGCCTGGGTTGTCTAAACGTGAACGCGCTCTTTCCGGCAATTTTCCTTCTGCGTTCACACAGAGCAGGATTCCAACAAATTACCGGTAATGTTACAACTTCTCTTTCCGGAAAATTGCCTGAACAAATTTATCGGTATTTTTAAAAAGGGCCTGTTCACACATGATCCCTTTCTGTAAAATTGCCGGTAATTTTCCGGAAATGTCTGTATGTGTGAAAGGGGCTAATCAAAACACTGAAGTGTCATAAGCCGAACGACAACAACATCAAATGTGGCATTCAACAAAATTGCAGCATAAGAGTTTGAATAGCCATGTTTGAAGCTGTGTTTTTTATGTAATGATGACAGAACCAGAATGACTTATTCTGAATTGGAGTTATAATTTTGTCAAATGGTGTTCCTATAACTAAAACTAAAAAGCAGGTACATCCACAAATAGCTCTAGTGTTTGGTTTCAGTTACATTTACAGTAAGCCTAGTTTTCCTAAACTCTTATGATGCATCCAAAATCACATACCGTCACCTTAGAATTATAAGGTTCTCTCTGCGTTCTGATTTTGAGATATTGAGCTTCAAAGTTTTTCCATTTCATAACAAACAGTATATGTGTAACATTTGTTTTTTAAATAAAAAGTCTTAAAATGTAAACAACTTATAAAAAAACATCCCATAATGTAAATAAGTTGTCATTTAATAAGAATATGTCGATAATTCAATTTTAACAAAAATGTCAGCTAGAACCTTATAATTCTAAGGTGACGATACTGTTTGAGTAGGTCCTGCATTTAAAAATGAATTTACTTCATTTTGGACTCTTTGTTGTTTTTAATGTATTGATAATAAAGGAAACAGATGCAAAGAAATTGTAGCATTTAAGGCTCAGAATGACAAGGTAGATGACATAAGATAAGTAATATAATACATTTTCTATCTGATCCAACTTGACAACTTTAAATTAAATTCTTGTAAACTGGCCAAAAAGCCTCTGGCAGAGTCTGAGCGGTGACAACAGTGTAGAATACACCAAAACAAACTATCAGTGAACATTTGGGAAATGAGTAAGAAGTGTCATTATGGATCCTGATCCAGAAGTGTTGATTATGATTGACTGTGAATCCTTTGACACTTGCAATTTGAGAAAAAACACTTTTATCCAGTTCAAAGCCTGACTAACTCTGTATCACAAAGGCAAACTTCAAACATGTGTACAAGCAGCCATCTGACTAAACCAGCAAAAGGGACGGAGTCTTGAGTGGAGATTGTTGGGTTAGTATTTTGAGTGCATGCCAGAATCAAATGATTGCTTAGGCTCTTTATCAGTGCGCCACCACGCAGAGGGTGGGTAAATTTCTGGGCGTTGTGAACCATACCTTGTGATCCAGTCACTACACATTCCCCTAATCTGACCACTTCAGCTTTCCACTCATTGTTCTTCTGTATGGAGCCGTGCTCTAGGATCCATCTGTGCTGTTGGCTTGCTTGACTGAGATAAAGTAGTCCAAGGCCTCCTAAGAGAGTTCAGTACTGAACACAGGCACTAGGATTCAATAAAGTTTCTGTGGAAGATATCTGAAAGAAAATAGTCTTTTATGTTTCATTGTTCCTTGTTGCAACTATTAAGACATTTTTGTAGATTATGGTCCTTTAAATCGTTGTACTGTTCCTCTATTATTTGTACTCTCAATCATTTGGCTTTGAATGCTTCTGGGCTGCTGTTCCCTACAGCATTGTTAGACTAAGTAATTTGTAGAGACCATCAGTGCCAGAGATTCTATGATCTACTTGGCTTACATTTGGGGAATGTAGCCCTGAATCAGCTCAAAATAAATAGTTACTTCAGTGTGGCTACATAAAAATACTCAAACTCTTTGGCCACTTTATTAGGTATGCCTCTCCAAACATTTGTTAATGCAAATCAGCCAATCACACAGGGGCAGCTTAGGATGATTTGCTGAAATTTAAGTGAGCATCAGAATGGGGAGATAGGCGATTAGGTGACTTTAAACGAGGCATAATTGTTGGTGCCAGATGGGCTGGTCTGAGTATTTCAGAACTGCTGATATACTGGGAGTTTTACCCTATACCACCTCTAGGGTTTAAAGTGGACAGTTTGAAAAAGAAAAACATCAAGTGAGTGGCAGTTCTGTGAGTGAAAATGCCTTGTTGATGCCAGTAGAAAATGGCCAGACTGGTTTGAGCTGATAGAAAGTCAGTAGCTGCTTTTCTCCTATATATCCCCAAAAAGTTTCCACATTTGTATAAGGTGGTTTTTCAGGTGATTTGAAAAAAAAAGATATTTACAGGTCACCTGGTGTACATAAAAGTCACATGATCTTGATCATAATAATTCTTTAAACATAAGGCTATAAGCATTCATTCATTTGTAGAATGTGGCTCATTTTGGCAAAATCCAGCAGCCACTACAAGAGACCCTACTGCATTGCACAAATCAAAAAAGGTTCAATTAATCTTTAAAAAAAAAAAAAAAAAAAAACAATAAGGTGCCAGTTCAAACGTATAAATGGCTTGCAATCAATGCCTGTTTAATATGGCTATGCCTCCTTTATTAAAATATATGTCTGTTATATACAGTTGATTATTAGCCCCCCTTTTAATTTATATATATATATCTTTTTTTTTCTCAAATGATGTTTAACAGAGCAAGGAATTTTTCACAGTATGTCTGATAATATTTTTTCTTGTGGAGAAAGTCTTATGTGTTTGATTTCGGCTAGAATAAAAAAAGTTTTGAATTTCTTATAAACCATTTTAAGGTCAAAATTATTAGCCCCTTTAAGCTATATTTTTTGAGATAGTCTACAGAACAAACCATCATTATACAATGACTTGCCTAATTACCCTAACCTGCCTAGTAAACCTAATTAACCTAGTTAAGCCTTTAAATGTCACTTTAAGCTGTATAGAATTGTCATGAAAAATATCTAGTAAACTATTATGTACTGTCATCATGGCAAAGATAAAATAAATCAGTTATTAGAAATGAGTTATTAAAACTATTGTGTTTAGAAATGTGTAGAAAAAAATCTTCTCTCTGTTAAACAGAAATTGGGGGGAAAAATAAACAGGGGGGCTAATAATTCAGGGGGGGCTAATAATTCTGACTTTAACTATACTTAAACCAACCAATATCCGTCATTATGATTTTTGAATGACGTATATATAAAAACAATACTGACTTAATAAAAGTATAGGTAACACTTGACAATAAGATTGCATTAGTTAATGTTAGTTCTAACAGTAACATTCATTCATTCATTTTCTTTTCGGCTTAGTCCCTTTATTAATCCGGGGTCGCCACAGCGTAATGAACCGCCAAATTATTCACCACATGTTTTATGCAGCGGATGCCCTTCCAGCTGCAACCCATCTCTGGGAAACATCCATACACACTCAATCACACTCATAAACCCCAGACAATTTAGCCTACCCAATTCACCTGCACCACATGTCTTGGGACCCACGCGAATGCAGGGAGAACATGCAAACTCCACCCAGAAACGCCAACTGACCCAGCCGAGGCTTGAACCAGCGACCTTCTTGCTGTGAGGCAACAGCACTACCTACTGCACCACTGCGTCGCCTAACAGTAACATACAATGAATAATACATTAATTTCTGTATTTATTCATGTTTGTTAACATTATTTCATTGTTAGTTCATGTTAACTCACATTGCATTAACATATGGATTTTAATAATGCATTAGAAAATGTTGAACTGTGATTAATAAATGCTGTACATGTATTGTTCATTATTAGCTCATGTTGTTAAATACATTAAAGTTTTTTCTCAATTGCTTTGGCACATTTTTTAAAACAGACTTAACATTCTCTAAACTGTGAGTGCAAATCTCAAAACTGTTTGCTGGAACTTCAGGACTTTAATGCATACTGTCTCTGCAAAATTTTGTTACTCACCCAAAACATTTAATTCATGCTTCAAAACCTAGTTATTGTGTCAGTAATTTTGCCAAGACCAAAACATAAAGTGTATTTGCCATTGTGTGAGCCACACTGCTCAAAATGATTAGTTGTTTTTTCACCATGACAGTCAACCATGAAAATTAAGGTTTAAAAAAATTTGTGGAGAAGAGTCAATAGTACATAGAAAAAAATGTAAAATAAATTAACATTCATATTTATACAGTGCATTTCTTATGTTACCACAAACACACAAAAAAACCTACAAAATATCATCTATGAAAAAAATTATCCTTGTTACTGAAGTTCAGGAGTGTGAATGTAGTGATTGTGATGTGGGCAATCTATGCTACCAAATCTGATTGATAAATAGATAACGCAAATTGTTTTGCTAGAGGTCATTAACCAATTTAGCAGACCTTATCAGATATTTATGGTGTAAACATGTGCATATATAAATGTTATATATTTGAATAAACAGTTTTGGGTGTGATAGCTTACACAATGAAAAATAATTGAGAAGTTGTAAAGAGTTTGACAGTTTAAATGAGAATCGACTTATCAGTTTTGATCAACAAGTCATATGCAATTAGTTTTTGTCCAAACTGCAGACATATGTACTTAATGTTTGCACACATGCGCCAAAGCATTTGTAATTTGCTTAAATCAGTAAGAAATGCCACTCTGAAGTAAACAATAAGCTAATTGTTCAAAGATCTAAACATATTGTTTTGAAAATAAAAATTTAAATCGAGAATTGAGCCAAAGCAATTAAGAAAAACTGTAACTAACATTAACTAATGAAACCTTATTGTAAAGTGTGACCAAAATATATATGTTTTAGCCACAAAACAATTCATGGAAACACCATTTAGCTATAGTTTCTATCAACATTTAGACCATACTTTATTTGTGCAAAACTGTAATGGAAACCAGTTTAATAACTTAACCACTCATTATAACTGCAAAGAGTATCTCTGAACAAGCAACACATCAAACCTTGAAGCAGAAGAGCACACGGGTGACACTCCTGTCAGCTAAAAACAAAACCGGACAACATAAGATTGGAAAAAGTTGCCTGGTTTGATGAGTCTCGATTTCTGCCATGACATTTAGATAGTAGAGTTAGAATTTGGTGTAAACATTTTTTTTTTTTTTTGGTAAAATTATTACTAATTGATTGAATATTTCTGCCTCTGTGCCACAAAGAAAGCAGTTCTAAAGGCAAGCAGGGGTCTGACCTAAAACTAGCAAGATGTACCTAATAAAGTGGCCAGTAAGTGTATATGCCAGAGGATATGTTGAGAATAGGTGACCCGAGGTCAGCAGCAGACTTTAGGACAAATGTCCAAGGAAAGGGAGGAAAAGGTCACAGCCTCCACCATCCAGGACTCCTTAGCCTTCAGATTACCCCCAACGGCAGCCCCTGATAGAGTACTGAAAATCAGAGCCACCTGTGAGCCCGTATGAAACCTGAGCGAGAGGGCAGAGGTGCTTATTTGTTTTTGCTAAATTAATGGAGGCTAATTGATTCCATTACATCATTACAGAGGGGGAGGAAAAAGGGAACGTTTCCAATCAATCGTTGTAGGATGCCGAGGATGCCGAGGACACTTGATGAAGATCTGTACTGCTAATCAGAAACAGACATGCTTGTCCACACTTTGTGACCACGTGTCAAACTTTCTCTCTTCCTCTCTCTCTCTCTCGCTGTCATTCATTTAGCAGTATCTAAAAGAGCGCTCAGTGTCTGCATGGAATACTGGCTCAGTTTTCAATGTGTTTATTGAAGCTGGAGGGGGAATTAGCAAGAAACAGACAATGTCATATCAATATCTGAGTGGCATTAGCAGTAAGATGTGATTACAGATGAAAATTAAGCACTTATAGAACATTAATAAAATGTTCGTTTTGCATATATTTAATAATGCTCTCAAATGTTTCGTTTTTTTCGTAGATTGATTTAGTTAGGCTTAGACAATGTTACAAATGATTTCAGAACCTTTAGAGAACATTAAACTAGCATTCCCAAAATATTTGAGACATTTAAAGTGAAATATTTCTTAACTTGTTGGAAAATGTAGCTATCTGTTATTAGAAAAAAAAAGTTAGTTTGGTAGACATTGACTAGATATGACTTGGTATAGTTCAGTCTGTGTCCAAAGTATATTTATCAATACATTAATATACTGTATAAGGTTATGTTTTTAGATCTTTAGTCTTATTTTAGAAAATATTTTAAACACATTTTTAAACATTTACAGTATATTTTAATACTAACTTCTGAAAACTAATTTCTCTTTTATTTGCTGTGATGACAATGAATAATCTTTTACTAACTATTTTGCAAAATACTATATTCCTATATTCAGCTTAAAGTGAAATTTAAAGGCATAACTAGCTAACTTTCTGTTAACTAGGCAATTAAAAAAATAATAATTTCTTAAGGAGGCTAATAATATTGACCTTAGCCATTTTCAATTTTTTTCAATCCCATCCAAACTAAAAAAGAAAGACTTTCTCCAGAAGTAGTAGAAGAAATATTCAGAAAAATTGAATTGCTCTGAAAAATAATTAAAATATCATAGAAGGGCTAATAATTGTCATTGTGTCTTTAACCGATTCAGAAGTTTGAGGTCAATTTAGTGACGATGTTTTCATGTGTTTCTTTGTTTGTTTTAATTTATTAAACTTCCACAGTATAATTTAGTGTGGTAGAAGTAAATCATTTAAATAATTTCAGTTTATTTTTCATTCAACAAATAATTCACCCGGCAACTGTTTTAGTTAAAAATTTTAAATAATGTTTCTTGAGCAACAAATCCACAAATCAGATTATTTTCTGGTGACCAATTCAAGGAAACACATGCAATTACAAAAAGCAACAGCAAATTGAGAAAAGATCTTTAATCGTTTGACAGCACATGTGCTGCAAATCCTCAAACACACTAAACGCGATGCATTTTCTCACAATGCAAACTTATTAATAAAGTGTGCTGCAATTTCTCAAAACGCAAACAATGAACAAAAACACACAGCATTTTCTCACAGCACTGGAACACAAAAAAAAATGTTTCAAGGGGACCTTAAAATGTGACAAACCCCGCTATGTAGGTTTTAGTTATTTAGGCTAATAAAATTCAAAGACAAAAGAATCAGGATGTTAAAAAAAAACAAAGAACTCACCAACAACTTCACTGAGCAATAGTCACAGCACAGCAGCGTCCGTCACATTTTTGGGTCCCCTTGAAACATTGTGTTTAGTTGTTTTTGCAAGTGTTGTGAGAAAATGCAGGGCTTTTTCATAAATTATTTGCGCTGTGAGAAAATGCAACACGTTTTATTAATTTGTTTGCGTTGTGTGAGGATTTGCAGCAGGTGTGCTGTCAAACGGTTGAATATCTTTTCTTAATTTACTGGCGTTTTTTGTAATTAGCCATCATATTTTTTCTGTAGGATCATGCCATAATGAACTGTTAAAGTCTGTTTTGATCCAGGAATAAATTAAATTTGACATTTTATTACCAATGAAAACATTATTTTATACTGGAATAATATATAATAAATAATACAAACTTTTACAATGAATCAAATAAAAACTTTTAAATGACACTGTACATACAGTCAAAGTCAGAATTATTAGCCTCCTTTGAATTTTTTTCTTTTTTAAATATTTCCCAAATGTTTAACAGAGCAAAGACATTTTCACAGTATGTCTGACAATATTTCAATAATACTGAATACTTCTGGATTTGTTTTATTTCGGCTAGAATAAAAGCAGTTTTTAGTTTTTTAAAAAACATTTTAAGGTCAAAATTATTAGCCCTTTAAGCTATATATTTTTCAATAGTCTACAGAATAGACTATCGTTATACAATAACTTGCCTAATTACCCTAACCTGCCTAGTTAACCTAATTAACCTAGTTAACCCTTTAAATGTCACTTTAAGCTGAATACTAGTGTCTTGAAAAATATCTAGTCAAATATTATTATCTGTCACCACAGCAAAGATAAAATAAATCAGTTATTAGAAATGATTTATAAAAACTATTATGTTTACAAATGTGTTAAAAAAAATCTTCTCTCCGTTAAACAGAAATTGGGGAAAAAATAAACAAGGGAGCTAAAAATTCTGACTTCAGCTGTATATTTGCAGTGAATATTTCACAAATAACTTTTGTTTTGTTTAATGAGAACTGAAGATATGACACTTCAAACAGACTACAGCTCTGGAAGACCAGAAGCTTGTAGTGAGGCTCAGGTCCCTGATAAAGTGAATTAGCCTGTTTACTCTGACCCGAGTGGGTGCTGAAAGATGTGCAGTGTGTGTTGGATGTTAGACCAGTGACATGCTAGGCTACCCTGGTGATTTAGATGACAGCTAAAGGAGGGGGCAACAAAAAGGCAAACGAGTTCATTATACTTTTCTCCACTTCCCCATCACTCCCTCAGGAGCGGCCGAGGAAGACATTGAAGAAATGCAAGAGCTCGGTCCCGTTCTTCAAAACCTATTAGCAGGGGCCCGAGGGTGAGAGGGCCATCTACTATCCTACCCCCACATCCTCGACCCCTCCAAAAAAAGGTCACCCTTCTTCCACCACAGCTCAAACATTTGTATTCCTAACTTCTCCCCGAGCACAACTTTTATTTTTCCTCCGACTAACAAAAATGAGCAGGAGGGTGGAGGTTCGTAGGAAGAGAAGTGATTACAAATGCCTCCGTTCTAGTTTAATTGGATCAAGCTGACTCAGAGCATAATGAACAAGATGTTGTTTGTCATGCCGCGTGTAGACGAACAATTGAATTAGTTTCATGATGAAGAGTCACATACACCTCAGACCCTAAATTAAGCAGATGTTTGCATTAATTAAAGCTTTTCAGGCGTCGCCATTAGCAGGAATCGCTAATTATTGTTTTCTGGATTATTTAGCTACACTTTTCTGTAATTTGCGAAGTGAAAGTAATTCATTTGTATCAGTTGCATGTGCTTTTCTTGGCACGCTGCAGATCTGCGGTTGTTGCTGCCTGGCGAAATCTATTAATTGTCGGGTTTTGATTAATTTAGCGTGTCATTTAGAATGGTTGATAATGTAAGGGTTGAGCTGATGATCTGTTCAGTGTTAGCGTCATAACATTGGACTGCACCTCAATTATTCCTAGTTGGATTTGGTAATATACTTTAACTTTTGACATTGACCCTGCTGCCTATATTGTACTCACACTATTCAAATATATATTGCACTTAAGAAAAAAATTAATCATTCCATTTAAACCAAGTATGTTTTAACCCCTTTGGACTCTGCGTCCATTACAGTGTCAGCTATGTTTTTTGTGGTTCATTTCAGCTAATTTAAAGCCTGCTAACATAAAGTCTGGAAGATTGTCATCCAATCAAATGGCGGTAAGGCTCGTCATGTTGTAATTTGAAGAAACTTCACTACACTGAAAGGCAGCATGGCATTACTTCACTCCAGACACAGATTTGTTTTTATTCAGATTTATTATTATGTTTGCCATTATTTCATAGATTGTATGTAAAAAAAGAGGGATTGCACTTATTAATTAAAGATTAAAATCTTTCGTAACATTGCGAGCTTTAGATCAGGATTTTTTTTTTAAATGTCTGTCCATTAGAATGTTCAATGGGTTCAAGATCTGTTACTAAAATTAAATCTCGGTAACACTTTATTTTGATGGTCCATTTGAGTATTAGTAGACTGCCTGCTTAAGATCTGTTGATACTGCTCCTTTAACAGACATTTAACTGACTATAAGAAACTTTGCAAGTACATGTCAACTTACACTAACGGCCCATTCACACAGGGCGTCGGGATCAACGCTTCCCATTCACTTTGAATGGGTGACGTCAATCATTGCTAAACTGAATTGTGAATCTGTCAGTGCAGCTTCAGTGGCATTGCTTGCTGCAGAAGTTGGGACTTTCTCAACTTTTCATGCATCAATGGAAACGTCAGCCAATCAGACCGCTGTATGCAAATACACCAGCTCAGACAGTAGCTGATTGCAGACTAATTTCACTGCGTCAGCACCCAACTTCAGACACACCCTCTGTCATCGTTGGCACTGAAGCCCCGTGTGAATTGGGCATAACCCTAACCCTAACCCTAACCCCAACCTAACAGTCTACTTATAATCTAATGAGAATTAGTTGGCATGTAGATGCAATGTAACCTAAATTCAACAAACGAGCCATCAAAATAAAGTGTGACCTTAAAGTAAGACCCAATCCCAATTCTACCCCTTAGCCCTTCCCCTTCCCCCTCGTTTTGCGTGTTCAGGTGAAGGGGTAGGGGTGTCCTAATTCTCTTTAGCTTGAAGGCATAGGGCTAAGGGGAAGGGGTAGACACCCCCTTTGAATGGAGATTTTTCAGAACCACACTCGAAACCAGGGGGTAAGTAAATTTCCCAGAATACACCTGCCACAACAGCAGCATAGCTGTACCCGGAAGTAAGGAGATCCACAAATTAATATTTTTTTGACATCATTGCGAATTTTTACAACAAACAAACTCATGTTTTAATATATTCATACCCATGTTCATGTTTTACCGTCATGCTTTTTAAAAAAATGCTAAAATAAAAACCGCTAAATTTCGCAATCTATAATCCCTAATAATAACTTCTGTATAGTCTTCCCACAACATTCTGACCCTCAATGACACTCGAATACCCTGTCAGAAAAGTCTAGTGGCTGGGAATGAGCTTTTTACAGTGTCTGCTATAATGTTAATGTTGTTTTTTGTGTGTTTACATTGATGAATATGGCCACGGTGTAAATGCACAGTACAGTAACGATCTTATTGCCACATTAGATTGTTTTGATAACATAATATATGGCTTCAGTGATTTCCTGAAGATAAATACCAAAAAATAACACAACTGGAATAACGACAGCAGTCGCAATCGTCAATCTCAAATGAAGCAAGAGATCATGATGACATATGATGAGGTGTGCAGGTGTTGTAGTGCTGTCCCATTTCATAGGGGTACATTTTGAAGCCCTTCCCCTTCACACTCAGTTTCAAGGGCCAAGGAGAAGTGGAAGGGGTATAAAAATAAAATTGGGATTGGGCCTTAGTATAATGTTCAAGAAGTAGAACTGTTCTGACCTGATGCCCATTGAAAAAATATTGGCATATTTATATATATATATACTTAAAGGTTGTCAAATTTTTATTATTATAAGTTGGTCTCATTTATAGCAGCCTCAAGAACTGTGAAAACATACTTTTACATTTCTGAAACGTGGAACATAATTTGGGTCTAAAGGGGTTAAATCAATCAAAAGCCACAAAAAAATCAATTTGTGTGTGCGTGCGCGTGTGTGTGTGCGTGTATTAAACTGATCAAAAGTAATAGTAAAGACATTTTTACAACTGCAAACAAGCGCTAATATTTCCTGAAATCAGGGCACTTCCAGGTGAATTCTTAAGCCTGAATCATAAACTTGTGTCATAATTTTTCTATCCGCTGGCAATTTCTAAGCTGTTAATGGCAATTTGTATGGATATGACCCTGTGTAATCTCAGCAGTATAGCTGCCTCAAGTCTAATGAACCCATTGCTGTACTGCCCAACCAGTTTTCTTACATAAATCAACTCTGTATGCACAAAAACACACAGCCAATCAGAGTCAGCCATCTCATTATATCAATTCTCCATCCCCACCATCAAAATGATGAAGAAAAACAGCTAAATCCAAACATGCTAACCTGCTAGTAGCATGTTACACCAACAAAGGAAAATCATGTATCAAATGCTTATTTTAACACTCCATGAATGTCAAAACATGTTGCCGTTCTTAATTGAAATGTAGTCCGCTGACCGAGAAAACACAGCTAGCCTCAGCCTCAGCATGTTTTATGGCGATGCTAGCAACACCTGCTTAATATTAGCAAACCCCCCTTACTGTATATTTTACATTCCATGCGTCACTCCGACTTTGATTTATCCAAGGGAGGTCAAGCACAGATAAGATGGCTTATTCGTACTCGTATAAACACGGAGTCATTGATTCTTCACATGCCGCCTTTGTCTTTGTTTTGAGGACACGCGAGGTGCTAAACAAAGTGTTAGCGGGATGTTCCCGCAGCCTAATGATTAACGAACGGTTTGTCATCTGTGAGTGATTCAGGTTCAGCGACTAAGCCATTTCATGTGTGTAAGATCTGCAGAGGCACGTTTCATAAAGCAACACCAGGCCGCGAGTCGAACAGCTGTGACAGCGGAAATGATTAGCCGAGACCGCTAGTGTCTTTCGCCCAGTCGTTTTCTGTCAGAAAGATACAGCAATTAAAAGCAGTTAATCATCAACCTTTCCACAGGATAGAGAGCAATCATGTAGTCTCTTCACCAAGATTTCTTCTCAACATCAGCAAGTCAACCTTTTTTCGCTCTGCTTTATTAAATGTATTTATTTATTTATTTATTTCATTCAGAGGGTCGTCGCCCATCCCCCGCTCCGTCAACCTCACCGTAACCCCAGGCTCCTGAACTCACTTGTACATTTTAGTCCTCGATAATAAACCAACATCTGCAGAACTTACAAGTGCTTTACCCGAGTTAATTGAGTAAATTGAAGCAAGCTGTGGCGCAGTGGTGATCTATGAGCCCCAGTCCAGAGCCCAGAAAGGAGACAACAGATTTACTGCGAAGACAGTGGGCGGCCTTTTGTTCGGGCGCTGGTTCATGGGAAGTTTGAGGTCAGGGCGGATTAAAATATCTAGAGGAACAAATGGAGTAATTTTGAGTGTAATATAAGGAATGCTGTGCCAGTTTCCACCAGCCGGCAGGTGTGATTTATTTGATTTTAAGCCCTTTTTTTAACCATCCCCCAATTTCACCTGACTGCCATTGAGGATTTATAGATAACAAGACGATTTGAGTATATTAACAGGTAACTTTGGTTATGGTTGACATGGCTGAAGGAAAGATAAAGCGTGGGGGAAACACAGCAGATGCATAACAGCAGTAAATAAATAGCAGCGGGGGATTGCCTCCACTGAGGGAATCAATCCAGCTATTTCCTCCTGTACTCGTGCCCCGGGGGCTCTACATGGTCAAGTAGTGTTCATCTAAAACCAAAGAGAAGTGTCGGAGAGGGAGAGAAAGAGGGAGGTTTATAATTCTCCACCATAGCCTGGTCTGATGTGGTCTAGCGGTGCAGTGATTGCATTAAATTGAGCATGCAAATTTAGCATGTTAAAGAATAGGTAATATGTTTGTGTGGAGCGTGTCACATCTACAGGAGAGAAAAAGAAAAACATGCTGACATAGATATTTAACAGATGTTTTTATAAATGTGTGTGCAGGCTGCTGATATATTTGACAGGTTCAAACAAAGTTTAATTCATTATTTATTTATAAGTTTAATTAAATTAATCATTTTTATTCTTTGTATTTATTTTCTTATACTTGTCTCTTTTATTCCTGTTTATGTAAAGCACTTTGAATTACCATTGTCTATGAAATGTGCTATATAAATAAACTTACCTTGCCTAAATAAACTATTTATTCTTTTTAATTTTTATTTTTAGTAATTTTAGTTATAATTTATTATATTTTACTTTATAATTATACCAGTTTAAATTTAATTTAATACCTGTTTAATGCTTTTGGAGTAACAATTTTTAATTAATAATTTATTGTGCACCTATGTCAAATCTACCTCAATACAAAGAAAAATTTTGATGTGTCATAGATGTATAATCTATTAATTTAATTTAATAAATCAGAGTAACACGTTCATTAACACATTAATGGAGTTGATTATTACCAATTACCTTAATAATACATTTGCAGTTTGTTATATTATATTATTATAGTTTTATATTATGCATTTTATACACTATTATAACTAAACATGTCCACATACTCTGAAAAAAATTATGTCAGCAAAATTGTTCCAAACAATTTATGTGTTGAATTTAAACAAACAAATTAAATTTAGTAATGTTCAGCTTAATTTGTTTGTTTAAATTCAGTCCAAATAAATTGTTTACAACCACTTAACTTAAAAAAAAACTAGTAAATCCAAGGAATCTTTGAATCATTTTTTTTCAGTGTACTTCTTTTCCCCGTTAAATTTCAGACAGTTTATGCAGCTAAATCAAATATGATCTGAAATATGATCTGAAACAACAAATTAAAGAGTTTAAAAAGAAAAACGTCTCTTGCCAAAACACCTTCTTGCCAAATTATAACCAGAAGCAGCAGAATAAATATTCTGTACAAAATGGTAATATAACATGCCATATATTTAAAGTGTTATTGAGTTTATTTTTTTGTCAAATGCTTAAAAGACTAAATAATTAGCCGCTACCCTGCTATTATTTATTCTTTAAATAGCATTTGAAATATACAGTGGGATCTCAAATGTTTGATATTTTAACATACAATATGAGATCCCACACTCTCAGAAATAAAGGTACAGGAGCTGTCACTGGGGCAGTACCTTTTCAAAAGGTACATATTTGTACCTGAAGGGTCCATAATGGTACCTTAAAGGTACTTTTTAGGTACATTTGGGTACTAATATGCATTTTTTTAGGTAGCGTGGTACCACTATTTGGGTACCTATATGTATCTTTTGAAAAGCCTATAAATGATGGACTTCACAAGTAAATGAATTTAATGACGCATGATATGCTCACTTTGTAATGTAATGTAATGTAATGTGTATTTATATAGCGCATTTATTGTGTATGGCCATACACCCAAAGCGCTTCACAATCATGAGGGGGGTCTTTCCACTCCACCACCAGTGTGTAGCATCTACTTGGATGATGCGACGGCAGCCACAGGACAACGGCGCCAGTGCGCTTACCACACACCAGCTATTGGTGGAGTGGAGAGACAGTGATAGAGCCAATTCGGTGGACGGGGATGATTAGGAGGCCATGATGTGTAAGTGCCGATTGAGGGACTTTGGCCAGGACTTTGGGTCATTATGATCATTCTGATCAGCCAGCTTCATGCGCTTGCTATCCATTAAATGGATAGTTCACCCAAAACGTCTCCATTTCGCTTCTCAAGTCTTCAAAGTATCATCAGGAGCCATGGCTATTAATTTAGTTGACTGTTAATATTGTTTTTATTGAAAATGTTAAAATTCTGGGGTGAACTTTCCTTTTAATGCATGATTTGATTGTAAGTACACTAACAAATCTCCTGAATGCATCCGATAATTATCCCAACATGATCAATGTCACTTCAATCCATGCTGTCAGCTTCAACATTCATATTCTGCCAAGCCCAGAGATCTGTTTCTTTTCTCTCTCTCTCAGTGTCTCTCTTTCTCTCTAACCTCTCTTTGTGATTGAGTATGAAGTCTCCCACAAAGAGAATGTCAGAATGAAAGGCAGAGAGCAGGAGGGAGGGAAAAACAGTGGGCCAACCTCGTTTTCCGCTTGATGGCTTTGCTGCAGAGAATGTGCCTCGACGAGGTAAATGATTAAGGAGAGAGAGAGAGAGAGAGAGAAACCTTTGCAGCTCTGCCATTTTGCACTTCAAAGATTTAGCCAGGCAGGTTAAATGAAAAGCAAATGTGTTGCCCTGCCGTGCAAATACCTCAAATGTTTTAGCAGGTGCAAGCAATGAGGGAGGTGGGCAGTGACAGAGTCTTGAATGCACCTTGCTTTAGGAACGAGACGTCCTTCTTTTCCTCATAAGAGACCTGGACTTCAACTGAGGCTATGGAGAGGTCAACTTAGTGCGGGTCTCAAAGGTCAATTACTGCAGGTTAACATGGGATAATATCCAGAGGTCAGTTTTTTCACAGAGTGCATGGGAATGTGTTGCGCTTTATCATACTGTACTGTTAGGGGGAATATGGGGGGAAATAAACTAATGTCATACTTCACTAATTGACTGATGACATTATTCTTATTTTTGTATGGGAATTTTTCTAAAATTGTATATTTAAATATGCAGTACTGTATGTTGTTTTATATTGCACTGTCTGTATTTTGCACTGTCTGGAGCCAGCACCTAAGCTTTTCACCCATCATAGCACACGTGCTGCTGATGATGTGACAATAAAAGTGATTTGATTTGATTTGATTTGAAATAAGGTACTAATTAAAGAAAAACTGCACACAAACTTTGTTTATACAGACAGACTGACAGACAGACAGACGGATAGACAGATAGACAGATAGACAGACAGATAGATAGACAGATAGATAGATAGATAGATAGATAGACAGATAGATAGATAGATAGATAGATAGATAGATAGATAGATAGATAGATAGATAGATAGATAGATAGATAGATAGATAGATAGATAGATAGATAGATAGATAGATAGATAGATAGATAGATAGATAGATAGATAGATAGATAGATAGATAGATAGATAGAAAATCTTAACACAATATAAATATGAATAAAATTGTGATAAGAGATGCTAAAGTAGAGATTTATGGCTCAGTTCAGGAGAAAACACTTTAAAGTATATTTTGAATGTTTTATTCCCATTAAATAAAAACAAAAAACAAAAAAAAAAACAAGAAAAACATTTCATGGAAAACACTCAATCTCCCAAATATACTGGTACATACTGTTAGGGTGAATATGGGGGGACATTAATAATGTCATACTTCACTAATTGATTGATGCCATTATTCTTATTTTTGTATTTATTTATTTTGGATTATATTTAAATAAACAAATGAGGTACTAATTAATAAAAAAAACTGCACACACTTTTACTGTAACTTTACTTACACAGACAGACAGAAAGACAGACAGACGGACGGACGGACGGACGGACAGACAGACAGACAGACAGACAGACAGACAGACAGACAGACAGACAGACAGACAGACGGACAGACAGACAGACAGACAGACAGACAGATAGCTAGATAGATAGATACAGTTGAAGTCAGAATTATTAGCCCCGTATATTTTTCCCCCAATTTCTGTTTAACAGAGAGAAGACTTCCTCAACACATTTCTAATCATAATAGTTTTAATAACTCATTTCTAATAACTGATTTGTTTTATCTTTGCCATGATAACAGTAAATAATATTTGATCAGATATTTTTCAAGACACTTCTATACAGCTTAAAGTGACATTTAAAGGCTTAACTAGGTTAATTAGGTTAACTAGGCAGGTTAGGGTAATTAGGAAAAATTATTGTATAACGATGGTTTGGTCTGTACACAATCGCAAACAAAATTAGCTTAAAGGGGCTAATAATTTTGAACTTAAAATGTATTTAAAAAAATTAAAACTGCTTTTATTCTAGCCGAAATAAAACAAATAAGACTTTCTCTAGAATAAAACATATTATCAGACATACTGTGAAAATGCCCTTGCTCTGTTAAACATCTTTTTGGAAATATAAAAAAAAAAAAAAATAAAATTCAAAGGGGGGCTAATAATTCTGATTTCAACTGTAGATAGATAGATAGATAGATAGATAGATAGATAGATAGATAGATAGATAGATAGATAGATAGATAGATAGATAGATAGATAGATAGATAGATAGATAGATAGATAGATGTACTATTTAATAAAAAACTGCACTACATAGATATGGAAATTATACATACATTTTGTTTATATATATAATGTTTGGGGGGATTTTTCTTTTTTTCACTTCATTGTAAATAAACTGTTGTATATAACCAGGCAAATTATGTTTCAATATAAAAAATCTTAACACAATATAAATATGAATAAATTGTGATAAGAGATGCTAAAGTAGAGATTTATGGCTCAGTGCAGGAGAAAACACTTTAAAGTATATTTTTAATGTTTTCTTTCCATTAAAAGAAAAAAAGAAAAAACATATTATGAAAAACACTACTCCCTAATATACAGGTGTAGAAAAAGACCTGTATCTCGCCCTCAGTAAATCATTTTTATTATTAAGATGTAAAGAGAATATATAGTGAATCTGTCTGACTGTTATAGTAAGTCACCAACAGTTGGCACTGTTTCTCTGGCTGTCGGCACACTTTTCTGGGTACATTAAATATCATGTTTGTGTTTGCATTGCTTTGGGTTTTATAATCTTGAGTAAATGTGAGAACAAAGAAGGAATGCAAGTCAATTAAATGGACATCTGTATGGCTGTGCATTTATTTAGTGCAGGTAATGTTGTTGTTAATATTTAAGTCCTGCTGCCATTTGCAAATCCTTGTCCAGGGTTTCCAGGTGTTTATTAAATCCCCTCGACATTTTAGCCAGACAATCTTTACTGCGCAGTGACATTCTGCTACTCCTGGATGGGGACACACCAAGATTCTTTACTCCGCTGTGAGTTTTAGGAAATTATATACAGTGCTCAGGATATATAAGTACACCCCTCACAAATCTATCTTTTAAATACATATTTTTAATAGAAAAGCTATACAATATTATATTTGTGCATTAGTCAGTATTGAAGCCAAATCTGGAGCTTATCTAACAAAATAACTTATGATAACGGTCCAAAAACTAGTACAACCATATTTATATGTTAAAGAAAAAATATTAAAATCAAGAAGAGCAAAAAAAAAAAAAAAAAGAAAAAGAAAAATTTAGTTGAAACTTTTGTGTGTTTTTTTTTTTCAATATTTTGCTTGAAATTATTTGTATTATCTTTCAATTTCTAAATATGTTTGGTGACTAAAATATTATTTTAATAAATATATCTGTTTATTAAATCTGTTTTGTTCAAATGCACCAACATACATTGCCTATATTTCACTGAGAAATGGATAAAAATATTCATTTTCAAAATGGGGTGTACTCAGTTATGCTGAGCACTGTACATACAGAATATATAATGTGAGTCTCATATTATCACCACGGTTGCATTAATTTGATCAACACTACAGCCAAAACAGCAATATCATTAAATATCAGTGCAATGTAAAATAATGTTTTTTAATATCTTAATATTGTTTTATTAAAAATCATATTATCTTTTGGGAGAAGCCCGAATATATATATATATATATATATATATATATATATATATATATATATATATATATATATATATATATATATATATATATATATATATATATATATATATATATATATATATATATATATATATATATATATATATATATATATATATATATATATATATACGAAGTCAGAATTACTAGCCAAATAATAGTTTTCTTCTGGAGAAAGTCTTATTTGTTTTATTTTGGCATAGATAGATAAATCTGTACCACAAAATTGTACCTAAGACAAGACTGGGTGTTGTTGATGAAGGATTTGATTCACTTCAAATGTTGAGTAGTCTACATATATATAGCATAATATCCATATATTTTAATAATCATGTAAAAATATTCAACGATTAATATGAATAATGGAATAGTGAATAATTAAATAAATAAACAAACACATATATACATAAATATGGCTATATATATATACACAGTTGAAGTCAGAATTATTAGCCCCCTGAATTTTTCGCCCCGTTTATTTTTTTCCCCGTTTTCTGTTTAACAGAGAGAAGTTTTTTTAACACATTTCTAATCATAATAGTTTTATTAACTCATTTCTAATAATAACTGATATATTTTATCTTTGCCATGATGACAGTAAATAATATTTTACTAGATATATTTCAAGACACTTCTATACAGCTTAAAGTGTAATTTAAAGGCTTAACTAGGTTTATTAGGTTAGCTAGGCAGGTTAGGGTAATTAGGCAAGTTATTGTATAACAGTGGTTTGTTCTGTAGACTATCTGAAAAAAAATAGCTTAAAGGGGCTAATAATATTAACCTTAAAATGGTGTTTAAAAAATTAAAAACTGCTTTTATTCTAGTCGAAATAAAGCAAATAAGACTTTCTCCAGAACAAAAAATATTATCAGACATAATGTGAAAATGTCTTTTCTCTGTTAAACATTATTTGGGAAATATTTAAAAAAGAGAAAAAAATTCAAAGGGGAGCTAATAATTCTGACTTCAACTGTTATTTTATAGACAGTATTTTCTATGCATGTATTGCTTATCCTAACCCTAAACCACCTTATCAGAAAACATTTAGCATTTTTACATTTACATTTTACATTACATTTAAAAATATACCCTAAAAAGTTTATACGCTATATAACAAAAAAAAATTCAAATGAAGACATAATTAGACAGCCTGACAGGCAACCAGTATATGGATGATATTCTGTATCAGTTAGCTATTTTGTTTTTCAGATCATCTTGATTTCAAATGCAGCAGTGAATAACCTTTAAACCCACTTTCTAAAATAAATTCCTTATTTCCAAAGATCCATGCCTTCACAAACTCAAATCATTCCACCTCGCCTAAAGCTGACTGGGGAATCAGGCACAATTATTAGGCAATTAAGGAAATTGTTTGTCAATTGTTCGCATCTCGGTGTCAAACACAATGGCACTCGTTAATTAATTTAATCTTAATTAGTAGCTGGCGCTGGCTCACCATCAAAAAAAAATGATATGGACTCAATGCTGGTTTCAGACATCATTATGTGTAAGATGATATCAACATATCAGCTACTACTAATGTTGGGGTTTTGTTCATGACAAGGCGGTTTGTGTTTCTGTAATTACAAACTCAGCTCGAGTGTTCCAACGTGCTGGAAAGAAAAAAAAGTGAAAGAAAAAACAAAACAAAACCGAGGGGCAAGGCATTCCCAGCACGCCTACGTTTGATCTGCGTTACAGCCAGATTGCTTAACACTGCGCTGCTCTACTGTCAGACAGTTCAAGTCTATTTTGAGGAGGATCGATTATATTTTCCTGAGAAAATTGTGTGCAATTGGAACCACAGTGTAGCTGGAGGCTGAACATTATGCAAAGAGGCAGTAACCCAACAAAAGAGTTTTTTTTTTTCTCTCCTTTTTTTTTCTTGTTTGAAGGGTCAGGTTGGGGAGCTCTTCTGATGGAGGAGAGAGTGGAGAATCTTGGCTTCTGGATTTATCTGGTGAGCGAAGCGTGAGGCACTTCTCTCCCTCTTCCCTCCATTTCTCCTCTATCTCTGGCACCAAACTTATCACAATAATGTTGAGTAAGATCGTTTTTGGCTTGTGCCTGACAAACTGATATAAATTTCAATCTGACTCTGACAGAAGTTTTCATTTTGCCAGGAGTGCAAAAAGAGTTAAGGGGAGAGACCGTATACACATTATGTGGATACATGCGGTAGCGTTAACATTGGGAGGGAAGGTTTTTATTGATGTCTGAATGAGATTTTTACTATTAAATTGATCTGCACTGCTGACTTTTATGAATGTTTTGTACTTTATTTTTAAGATAACACTTACTTTAATGGTCTCCTTTAGATGTTCTGTTGATGTAAGCATCTACATGTCAAGTACTAATGTAAGTACACTGTAAATATTTGGTAATTAACAGTTGATTGCATCTCATGAATCATTAGTGTCTTTTATGTGTCATTTATTTATACCCTCAAATTGCACAATGCGACATTTATCTATGCTTATTTATATCTTTATTTTGATGACATTCTGCTGGCTATACAAAAAGTGCATGTCAACTTAGCTTTTCCTTTAAAGATACATACATATAACATTGTCAAACAAATCCTCATTCAAAAATACTATATTTCTCATGCCAGGTCAGTAGTCGGCGATGTTGCTTTGTGAATAAACACCCAACATAGGCTCATTCTGAAAACGTAGCTCTATATACATTTCTGAAAATCGCAAATTATGTAGCCAGAGCTAGGTATGGCTGCATTTCGTCTTTAAAATGAACGCTATACGGGACGGTATGACGCTGACCGCTTACCTCCATATGGACGGCTTTCCTGCTATTACCAGTTTGTCCGGTAGCTCAAGAGATCTGAAAAAGCATACACGTCAGCCCTTGGTGGATTAGCAAAAAACAAAAACTGCAAAAAACGTAGCTCCAGGGACACATTTGGTGCTATCCAGAAATTTATATAGTGCATATACGTTTTTAAAATGAGCCTGGGTTGGAAACACCACATACCTGTCCTGTACTCCGCTGTTGTCATTGGTTTTCATAGGTAGCATATGCCTACAGACTGAACACATGATGCATCCCTGCAGGCACAGGACGTCAACATGATGTCATATTGACGTTGTACCCCAACATACCCCAACGTTGTGAGGATGTTGGTTTTTTTAGGAAATGAAAATCGGTTTGACATCAGAACCCAACGTCAGTCCGACATCAATGTCCAACCTAAAATCAACCAAATATCAACATCTAATCATGTTACACCTTGACGTTGCATGGACGTTACCACTATGACATCTCTCAGATTTTGGTTACTTTCCAACACAACCTAAAATCAACTATATTAACGTAATCTGACGTCATTATTATACGTCAAAATAACGTTGTCCTTAGATGCTGGCTAGACATTAAAGCGTTTGACGTCATGACCTAAATCTAACCTAATATTAATCTCTTATGATGTTGTGTGGCTGCTTGGATGATGTCACAATTTTAACAAAATTATGAAGAAAATATTAATACTTCGAAATGGAATTCATAAAATTTATGAATACCATTATACACTCTGAAATGTCATTGACATAACAGTTTGATGTCTTGCATAACATTGACATAAATTGTTAGCACTGATATCTGTGTAACACACAGTACTTTGTGATTGGAAAACCTGGCATAGCATATAATAACAGAAGCTTTTGCGTGATTTGTTATTGTTTAGTACATATACAGTAATCATCTTTGTTGCTTCTGTTTGAATGCACACCTTCAGGTGACTAAAATAGTTTAAATTTAGTAAGTCAACAATATATGATCTGAAGGTGTTCCACTAAAGTACTGTATACTACTGTACTGTGACACTTGTAGTTACTTTAGAGGTTTTTTTTTTCAATTGGTGTGAACAACTACCTCACAACAGTGACTATAAAAACAATACTAGGCTTATAGAGTCAGTTGATGTAGTTGCAAATTTAGTCAAAAGATTATAAAAAAGAGGACATTAAAATAAAGTGAAATCATTTTAAATATTGATAAAAATGTTCCATTGGTAACACTTTAGTTTAGGTCACAATTAGCACCATTAACTAACACTACTAGCTTAGTAGACTACTAATTAGCTGTTTATTAATAGTTAGTAAGGTACTATACAGTAGAAGTTTGGTTTAGGTTTGGGTAGGATTGGGGATGCAGAATTAGACCATGAACTACTATAACTAGATCATGAACTACTAGATCATAACTACTAATGAACAGTTCACATCCTAATAACAGGCATGTAATAATCCAGTGGTTACTAGCATGAATTGTGACCTAATACTAATTCGCTGTTTATTAATAGTTAGTAAGGTATTGTAGAAGTTGAGTTTAGGTTTTGGGTAGGATTAGGGATGCAGAATTAGATCATACTTTATAACCACTAACAGTTCATATCTTAATAATAGGCAGGTAATAATCAGTAGTTACTAGCATGAATTGTGACCTAATACTTATTCACTGTTTATTAATAGTTAGTAAGGTACTGTAGAAGTTGAGTTTAGGTCTTGGATAGGATTAGGGATGGTATTGGATTATTTGCTTTATTGGATTATTAATAGGCAGGTAATAATCCAGTAGTTAATAGCATGAATTGTGACCTAAACTAAAGAGTTATCATTCCATTTATGTTGCAAGTTCAAACAAACAATGTTGTTAAATGATCAGAGTTTTATTAAAAACAAAAGTCAGTGAATAAATGTATGCATGCTTTCTAATACTTCTTATATATATCGTTCCATAAATCTTTCTTGAAGTATTTCTTGACAAGACGGTTTGGAAAGTGTGAAATGATTTCTACTGAATCAAATTGCCATTCCTTTACATTTGCTGATGTTTGATGCTCTTGGCTGTTGCAGTTTCCCACTATGATGGGCACCTACAGTCAGGTCCAGTTTGGCACAAACAACAGAGGGAGGAATCTTGCACCCTCATTACACAGCAGCCACTCTAATTACAAGCTGCTCAAGAGATGTTATTCTACACCTGCCGGTGACAATGACAGCACCTCTGTCCCTTGCTCGTCTTTGCTTTTGTGTACCGGGGCGCGGGGTGCAACACAACACCGTTTTAAATAAATGAAGCTTCTCCAGAAGGAAGGGCAGCCAAAGAACAAAACACAGAAAAGAACTTGACTAGACAAGCTGAGAAGGCGGGTCATAATTTCACCTATTAACAGTTCAAATGAACTGCATATTTGCCATTTTAATTGCTCCTAATTGGTCAAATTTGCTTTGTTTGAGAAGTATTATCATTAGCTAAACATAAACTATATGCAGACGCATAAAAGAACAAGGATCATTATGCAAGTCAAAACCTGACAAAACTCGGAGTCTGAACATTTTTCATAACCTTTGTGAATTCAATTCTCATGTGTTCTGTTCATCTGTATCATCATTAAATCAAAATGTTAAATGCATTATATCAGTATGCTGCCATTATAACAATAGCTTGAAAGAACAGAAAGGGATTTTTTTTGTTACTTTGGTACAGATGCAGACATTAATATCGAGTAAATGCATATGTTTTACATCTCAACGATATGGGAAATTCTAGCAAATGTGTGAATCGGTTAATTTCCATTAGGTTTATGCAATTTGTATCCCGTGCTATTTTAGAGTTTTGTAAGGTTTAAAGAAATTTCAGCATAGCCTGCATGATCAGTTTAACAAGTGTAGACCTTAAAGCCATTGTTATGCCCCAAGTTCCCCCTCGGTCTAAATAAAAACGTAAATGCATTACACTGCCGAACACTTTTACACAAGTACACATTAGGCGGCATGTCTCCTAAAAGGTTTATGACATCCATTTAGCATCAGTGAAGCCAGCTTAACATGGCCATGTCAAGATAACATGCAAGCATCTAGTGGGCATTCATTGCCTGTCAGATGAGATTTTACAGTGGCCTTGAGGAAACGGAGCCTATGTTTCCCAGGCAGGGACAGGGGACTTAAAATAGCACCTGAAGAGAGAAAAGAAAGGAATATATGGGGGTGAGAGAGAGAAACAGGGAGGGAAAGAAAGTGAGAGCAACTGAGAAAACGACATTTAAGAGACCAGCTCCAAGAGAATAGATGGTTTATAATGGCGCATTCTAAAAAATTAAGATTTCAAAAGGAAGATCCATTTTTGGTTGCCTAAAGAACCTTTTAGTGAACAGTTCTTCATAAATAAATTGTATGAAAAACCTTTTTTACACTATAAACATTGAAGGGTTTTTTATGGAACCACCAATGCTCTAAGCATGTTCAATAGTCAAGAGGGCATTTAATATTTGGGCATGTTTTGGTAAAGCAAATGCGGTAAAGCAAAGCAAATCACAAACAAACTGTGACTTGACCATAGAATCGATCGCCTTCTGAAAATGAATGCCCGTTAAATAAAAAGCTTGACCAACAATGCAATTTACACCTGGAAACAAGGTGGCACTATTAAGCCGACTGACTAAATCAGATTAACGTTGGGTCACAAACTGGGATGGATTCCTCTATTAGCAGAGTGGAAGAGTTTATTATTATTATTACTGTTAATATTCATTCATCAGGGGGTCAACACAGTGGAATGTCTGTCACCTATAGGTCACCTATACGCATGTCTTTGGACTGTGGGGGAAACCGGAGCACCCAGAGGAAACCCACAGGGAGAACATGAAAACTCCACACAGAAATGCCAACTGACCCATCCGTGGCTCGAACCAGCGACCTTCTTGCTGTGAGGAGATTGTGCTACCCACTGCACCACCGTGATGCTCCTTTATTAATATTATTATTATTATTTTATTAATATAAACAAAGCTTGATACTAGACCAGAAACACGAAGCATCATGTTTATGATTCGACAACCAATTCCCATTTTATCAGCAACTCCTTGCCACAGAACTTCTTTATTATCAGTGTTTTGTGGTCACTGTGACTTTTATCAAAAGGTTCTCAGACACCAACGATAGCAAACACTCAGCATCCATTCTTTTCCAGAACATTTCTCTTCACTGGTTCAAAACAGCTTTCTATGCTACAGCATCACCAATCTCACCCTGCAGCAGCGGCTCCAGGCACATGGTCTAAAGATTAAATCTAATTGGACAGCCTATTTAATGGTGTGGCAATGGGGGAAAATAAAGAGATTATTTTGATATTAAAGAAAGAGTGCTGTTGTAATGAACATCAGCACCGCCCACAGTGGTTGAGTGTTTAAATGGAATGATTAAAAACGTGTTCAATCAACATTTCAACATCAATCAAATCAACAATCTACCTTTTTCACACAGAAATTGGTCATGTTTTTTTTTATGACAATAATTCCAAAAACTAGAATTAAATATGATTAAACTCTAACTTTTACTATTTTACTGGTAAAAGTAGCCTAAAGCTGTGTCAGAAATGGCATACTACTCAAATATATTAGGTATTAAATTTGAATAAATGGATTTTCTTCATGACCGTATAAAAAAAAAGTATGTTCTATATCAGGGCTGCCCAAACTCGGTCCTGGAGGGGGGTGGAGTCCTGCAAAGTTTAGTTCTAAACCCAATCACACACACCTGGGCTAGCTAATCAAGCTCTTACTAGGCCTAGAAACATCCTTGCAGATGTGTTAAGGCAAGTTGGAGCTAAAATCTGCAGGACTCCAGCCCTCCAGGACCAAGTTTGGACACCCCTGTTCT
The DNA here is from genome assembly GCA_903798195.1 of Danio kyathit. NCBI lineage: Eukaryota > Metazoa > Chordata > Actinopteri > Cypriniformes > Danionidae > Danio > Danio kyathit. The sequence continues at coordinate 23,405,072 of LR812531.1, read as the reverse complement.
ATATAGTATAAATATAAGTATGAATGGAATTCAGAACACACCCACACTAACACACACACACACTCTGTCATGCGCTGCAGTGTAGGCTATGCGACTCTAACGACTCTTCAGTCTTTTGAATCTATCAGGTTGCATGTCACAGCATCAGTACACTGCTTCAATCTTTCGCTTTCACATGTGTACTTAGTAATTTTAGTGACAACCTCACATACTGTTGGTTGGTTCTTGTTGGTTGTGCACCTTTTTTACCAACCAAGTTTGTCGACGCCATTATAATGACACAGATCACTCAAAAAAATGATTGACAGGTGGCAATTTGTGTGTAACTTATCTTTATTTATATATTTATGATTTAGTTATGGGAAAAACAAAGACCATACGGGTCAGGTAGTTGAAACGGTAGGCTACAAATAATTAATATGTTATGAATTAAATAATTATTCATAAGAAATTAATTCACCACCGCCTACGACGACGATGCCATCGTCCATCGCGATGTTTCACATTAGACATCGTACGATGCCAAATTGGCCGACATCGCTTAACCCTACCTATGGCTGCATTTCATCTTCAAAACAAATGCTACGGGGCAGTATGATGCCATTCCTTTTCTCGCTTACCAGCTGACCTCCGTATGGACGGCTTTCCCGCTCTTACCAGTTTGTCCAGTAGCACGACATGTACATCAGCGAACTTGAGACGCAGAGTATAGTTGACCATGACAATGAGGTTCAAGTCTGGTGAAGAACAGTTTCAGAAAGCAGGTAAGACCAAAACAAAAGCCAAAAAATAAAATAAACATATAAATAACAGGGTGAGTGTGAGAATGTGGGAAGTGGAAGGGAGAATTAGGGAAGTGGGTGGGTGGGTCAATCGGTGCTTTTTAAAACACTATTGGTTGGGATTAGAAAGGGGGAGGGTAGGGTGATCGGTTGGTTGGTCAGTCAGTAAGTCAGTCAGTCAACAGCGGCCTCTGGTGGATTTATGTGAGAACAGCAGGCACGAATGGCACTCACAAAAAAAAATTTGAGGTCTGAAAAAGTGTACCTCTGCTGCAGCCTCTGGTGGATTCGCCAAAATAAAAACTGCAAAAAAAAAAATCGTAGCTCCTGGAACATATTTTGCTCTCTCTAGAAATACAGGGGTACGTAATCAAAATAAGCCCGGGTTGCATAAATTCTGTCTCATGGCACATGGCTTTATAAAGTGTTCATCAGATTTACACTTTGGGATCAGGTCAGAAGTAATAGGTCATCCAGGTATTTATTCAAACATACTAATCGGACCACATATTATTTTTCACATAATATATAATAGGTAAGTATGCGATTTCAGATGCATGCTAAGAGTCACTAGGATTGTAATTGTTTCAAAAAAGAACTTTGTTTCCCAGTGATGTGTTGCAGCTGAAAGGGCATCCACTGCGTAAAGCATGTGCTGGATAAGTTGGCGGTTCATTCCGCTGTGGCGACCCCTGATTAATAAAGGGACTAAGCCGAAAAGAAAATGAATGAATGAACTTTATTATTTAATTAATTGATTTCATGAATGTTAATAGCTCTTTATGGAACCATTAACAGCAGGGATGTACAGTATGTGAACGTAATTATTGAGTGTGATGTTCTAGAAACATTCAAGAAGTTGAAATGAAACAAATAAGTTACCATCTAATCTACTTTACTGTGACACCAGGCCAAAAGTCCAATGAGGTGGACTGCAAACATCAAAAGCCGTTCTTGGGTAAGCATTGGCTCTAGAGCAATGTTGCAGGCCAAGTAGACAAAGTATCTGCAGATTAACTGGATATATGAGTGTCACTAGCCGAATAACTTGAGAGGAGAGCCGTAAGAAGAGAACGTAAGAAGAAGTGAGAGGAGCACGTACTTGATGAAAGGAAACAGAATCTGGAACAGGTCCGAGCGCACTAAAGTGCTCTTTAACCGAGCGGGAAGAACAGTATATTTCCACCATCTTTAGTCTTAATTCATCTCATTAGCCCCATTCCAAGCCCCAGAAGGTGAAAGCAAACTGCTTATTATCTCATGAAAGGCTGTGTATTAGTGATTGTTGGGTTGAAATTCACAGACTAAATAATTACCCTGTGTTTGTGTGCGTCTCTCTCTCTCTCTCTCTCTCTCTCTCTCTCTCTCCATCTTCCATGCATAATAAGAGGCTTCTGGTGAGATGAGTAATCTGGTTCCAGCAAGCCTCTCCCTCTTCACGCGATCGTCAGATGGCAAGGCAGCTTAGTCAACCCCTCGCTATAGGCCAGGATAATAATTGCTGTATTAATTGGTGTTGTCCAAGCTCGGCAGAATATAAAAGATCCCACTGGGGCTAATAATTAATGTTTTTTTCGCTTTTAGTTCCTCTGTCTCCCGCTTTTCTTTCCTCTTCCATGTCTCTGTCTGCATCTCTGCCTCCCTCCCTCCCGTCTCTGGTTAGATGTTGGAGACTCGTTTACAGTGTTTTTAGATTATTAGCTGGCTGACAACAATGCCAACATTTGCTGGCATTATACCGTGTTTATTCAGATTGTGTAACCTTGCTGTATATGTACATATGAAGCTGTTCTCGGTTGTCTACTGGGAAGAAATTCTCTGATTATTCGTATGATTGCAGCCCCATTAAACCGCACATAATATGTCATTTTGCAGTCATAAATAAATAAATAAATGTGTGATTTAAAACTTAAAAGTGTCTTTACATATTTGAAATGTTAAAGTTGAGTTTTTAATATGTTTTTGTGTGTGGAAACCATGACCAAGTTAACGTATTAAATTCAATTACATCACATTTATTAAGCAAACATTCAGTGTTTGAGAGATAATGAGCAGACTCTGACTTACAGTCACCTCTGAAGGGCTATATCAACAAACATGATTCTAAAATACGACCTGTTTTTGATATAAAACAAAATTGCATTCCTGAATGATAAATGAATCATGACAGATTGTTACTGTGCGTACGCATCTATTACCGTACACACTATGAGTAAAATTGTACTTTTCTACTAGCCTATATACTTTATCCAAAAACCTATTTTACAAGAGAAGTATCTTCTGAACCCTTACAGTGTCTGCCGGTCAGATAGATCTGCTGGTTTCAGACTGTTGACTGAGTATTTTGGTATTTTCTTGCATAGTCTGCTGGCTTCTTCAACCATTATAGGTGTGGTCAAATGTATATTTACAGAGATTGGAAAATGAAACTGAAATGCCTGGTTTTAGACCACAATGGTGTAGGGCACATGTGTCAAACTCAGTTTCTGGATGGCTGCAGCTCTGTACAGTTTTGTTCCAACCCTAATTAAACACACCTGATCAAACTAACTGAGTCCTTCAGTTTTGTTTGAAATGTACAGGTAAGTGTGTTGAAACAGGGCTGGAACTAAAGATGTTAGAGCTGTGGCCCTCCAGGAACTAGATTTGACACCTGTCCTTTTGCGGCTAATACAGCATCAATTCGTCTTGATGCGCAGCTCAACTCTCCTGTTTCCACCAAAACTCTGCAGTGAGTTGGGTAGCTGCAGTTTGATGTTTTTTGCATACAATCTGGGTTAGCACGTTGACATCCCTTTTGGACAGTCCACAGTTACTCCTGTTGGATGTATGCTGACCTTCTTGGTGGTATGCTGACATTGCACTGGATACCGTGGCTTTTGACACAAAGACTGTCTTGGTCACAATGCGCCAGCAAGATGCGCACCAACAATTTGTCTCTTTTGAACTCTGATATGTCACCCATAATGTTGTGTGCATTGCAATATTTTAAGCAAAACTGTGCTATTACTCTGCTATTTAAACCTTCACACTCTGCTCTTACTGGTGGAATGTGCAATCAATGAAGATTGGGCAGCAGTCTAGTCGGATTTATCCATGAAACCTCCAACACTAAATTAGCCAGTGTTACAGTTTCATTGCTCAACCCCTGAATATGATCTATTATTTTTGTTATTAATATTATTTAAGATACACTTCAGTCCAAACTTTTCCACCTAATTAAATAAAACTGGTGTTTTGTTTCAGTATAGACCAGGAGTGCTCAATCCTGTTCCTGGAGATCTACCTTCCTGCATAGTTCAGCTCCAACCCTGATCAAACACACCTGAACCAATTAATTAGGACCTGAACAGCACTTGATAATTACAGGCAGGTGTGTTTGATATGGATTGCAACAGAAATCTGCAGGAAGGTACATCTCCAGGAACAGGATTGAGCACCCCTGGTATAGACGAACTGAAATGCAGACTTTTGAAAATGGCACGACTGTCCACAGATGATTAGCTGTCCACTCTCTAACTCAGGGGTGTCCAGACTCGGTCCTCGAGAGCCGGTGTCCTCGAGGAGTTTAGTTCCAACCCTAATCAAACACACCTGAACCAGCTAATCAAGCTCTTACTAGATGTACTAAAAACTTCCTGGCAGGTGTGTTAAAGCAAATTGAAGCTAAACTCAGCAGGACACCGGCCCTCCAGGACCGAGTTTGGACATCCCTGCTCTAACTGGTCTTCTGGACTATTGTAAATTGTTACTTGATTCATCGATTGCTTCTCATATGACCATTACCCAACCCATGCACTGCAAGTATGAATACAAAATATGCACATGCCAGTGAAAGTGAATAGTGTGGACAGAGATTCTTTTTCTGAAACGCCATAAAAACACCAGCCTGGGTAAAAAGCGTTCATTCAAAAGCGTTCACTCATTCTAGTTTTAAAGGGGTGGTCCAGAGTGTATTTTTAAGGAGTGGTTGTGTTTGGTGCAAAGCAATGTGTGCTCATGCTTTATTTGTAAAAAATCACGTTATTTTTTTCATATTTCTTACTTTGATTATATACAGCTACTCAGCTAACATGAAAACGACTGTCATATTTCCATATTTGCTCTCTAAAATAAAATCATATGTGTCTTTCACATACAGTTGAAGTCAGAATTATAAGCCCCCCTGAATTATTAGCCCCCTGTTTAATTTTGTCCCCAATTTCTGTTTAACGGAGAGAAGATTTTTTCAACACATTTCTAAACATCACAGTTTTAATAACTGATTTATTTTATCTTTGCCATAATTACAGTAAATAATATTTGACTAGATATTTTTCAAGACACTTCTATACAGCTTAAAGTGACATTTAAAGGCTTAACTAGGTTAATTAGGTTAGCTAGGCAGGCTAGGGTAATTAGGTAAGTTATTGTATAATAATGGTTTGTTCTGTAGACTATCAGAAAAAAAATTAGCTTAAAGGGGCTAATAATATTGTCCCTAAAATGATTTTCTTTTTTAATTAATAACTGCTTTTTTTTAGCCGAAATAAAACAAATAGGAGTTTCTCCAGAAGAAAAAATATCATCAGACATACTGTGAAAATATCCTTGCTCTGTTAAACATAATTTGGGAAATATTTAAAAAAGAAAAAAAAAATTCAAAGGGGGGCTAATAATTCTGACTTCAACCGTATATTCGAAAAAAGCGTGTGTAAGTAATATATAACGTTCACATATCTTTTGCAAGTTCGTTATTGAGATGTAGATTGCAGGGAAAGCGACCGCATAGAGAGACACTGCAGAGCTGCTGAAGATTGTGGCTGCTTGCAGCGGTTTGACAGATGAATATGAATTTGTAGCTAAATTGTTATCTGTGGCAAACAGCATTTCCCGTTGTTTACATCCTTGTTTACAACCTTGTTACAGCATACCGTTAATGCTAGACACTATGCATGTAATAGATCAATTTGAACAAATAAAAATACTTACAGGTTGTGGCTCACAATCCACAGCTTCGTCTATTATGGTTGGAGCTGCTTCTCCTTTGAGGAGTTCTGGAAGCTCTCCTTTGTCAAATGCTAGCTATATATATATATTTATAATTCTGTGGAATATAATAAAATTAAATTGTAAGCACTTTTCTCTTTGTGTCGTGTACTTTGGAAGCCCAAACACAGAAACAGAACAAGCTCAGTGGAAATAGCAGCATTTGGACGGCATTTTAGCTTTCTCTGCTAAAACATTACAGCGCCTCTGGCCACGCCCCTTTGCTGCGGGTGTATGTGGGTGGTGAATGCACACAACCTGAAGCGTTTGCGATCTCACCAGCCTGGATATATTTTTTTATTGTCCTCAAACTTCGTTCGCTGTAAGCTTTGCTAAGCTAACTCCGTAAAAGCCAATGTCCCCCTTTGCAGTGAACTTTGAGCGTCTTACATTCAGAAATGTTGTTTATGTTTACACAGCTACATTACACATCAACTACAGTTTAAAATATGATATCATAGTGGACCACCCCTTTAAAGTGAAAGCACACTGATGTAAACAGCACCTCAAATGTACAAAGCATAATTTGGTGATTTAATGAGTTCGATAAATGATCACGATATCAGTTAATAAAATATTCGTTACTAGTCATATCTGAAGTAATATCAACATTATTTTTTACTGTCAATTTCTCACAATCACATCTTTCAGGTATATGCTTTTTACAATCAGTTTAACGATATATATTTTTATAGTGCTGACCACCTGTCTACCATTGGTTGGACTTTTAACACTGATAAAACAGGACACACTTCAGTTTTAAGAAATAAACAGATCTAAAACAATAAGACCAAAGTTCTGTGCAGGGTTTATTTGAGGTGACAATAGAGGAGAAATGCAATTCCATCCACAGTGCCAGTGCCAAACTCACAATGCTTCATTATAACCAAGAGTATTGCAGAAAACTTATCAACAATAAAGCGAGTCAATCTCAAACATGTAAGTCTAATTAAGTCTCAGTGCACTTGAACTGCATAGTGGCTGTCAATAGATTACCCAACAGCCTCGCGTCTGGTAATGGTCTTGACCCCCTACCCTTTTACCCTCCTCGCAAAGACAGCAGCAAGACAACTAGTTCATTAAAACGCCTCATTAGTCTTTTCCTAGTATGAAGGTTGTTCTCGAAGTAACACATTTTTGGAGGTCCATTTATGAGCCTCTAACTGGGCTAATCAAACTCTAAAGAACTGTCGTCTTATTAGGGGATCGGCGCTCGCTGAGCACGCAACCGTTTGTCAATTCCCAAAACCCTCTTTCTCTCTGAAACCACCTGACGACACATTTGTGAGTAAAGTCGTGGTCTTTGTTAGTCCCTCTGCTTCTCTTTAATTGTGTCCGCAGTCGTAGTGAGGAGGGACACGGGCATGGTGTTAGCATTAGCAACACGACTGTAATGACCTGCTCGGGGAATAAACTCTGAGGAACACAAGTATGACTGACCTTTATTTTTAAAACCGGATGAGAGTCACAAAGAATTGACTTCTTAGGGTTGCAGGCAAGACATCTGTCTTACTTTACTGTAGTTAATGTTTCATTTGTGAGGGAAAGAAAATGCTTCACTAGTGCCAGGGTGCATATGTGTTTACAACTAATGTACAAGAAGCACAGTAAAAATGCATAATGGCACAAATTTTATAATAAAGGAATGTATATGAAGAATATATTCACGTGGGCAGGAGTTATAGTGGATTTCACATTCATCGAAGCACTCTGAGAAGTGAAATGGATCATTTCCATTATAAATATAGATAACAAAAGCTTTTTAACATCGGTAATAATAACCATTGTATGTGATTGGCACCAATAATAACTGATCATGACATATTAACTGTGTATCAACATATTAGAATTATTTCTTAAGGATTTTGTGGCACTGAAGTCTAATGGAATGAATAATGATGGAAATTCAGTGTTAAATCACTGGAATACAGTTGAAGTCAGAATTATTAGACCCCCTGTTTATTTTTTCCCCAATTTCTGTTTAATGGTGAGAAGATTTTTTTCAGCACATTTCTAAACATAGTAGTTTTAATAACTCATTTCTAGTAACTGATTTATTTTATCTTTGTCATGATGACAGTAAATAATATTTGATTAGATATTTTTTTAAGACACTAGTGTTCAGCTTAAAGGGCAATTTAAAGGCTTAAAGCTGCAGTACGTGATTGTCTTCAGAAACATTTTTTGTTGTGCTGGTTGAAAGTCTCTTCATATAAATGCATTTATATGTATTTTTAGATTCTGGGTAAGGCATAAAACTAAAAAATGTTCATTCAATTAAATAGTGTCGGGCCGATTCTCCCATAATTCTGATAAGTAGCTCAAACTGTCTGTCTGCAAATGCAGATTTGAAAAACTGCGCAGCCGTTTGTACGCAGCTCCGCCATTTGTGCGTACACGCTTTGCGCGTTTATGAGAGAGAGAAAGAGAAAGAGAGTGAGAAAGAGAGTGAGAGAGAGATAGAGAGAGAGAGAGCTTGAGCGGTAAAAACATGCTGAATCAAAACTTTTTAAAATCCTGAATGAATATTGGAGTTACTTTAGCACGCTGGAGGAAGGACGACACCATGGCTGAAGTATTTCTGTTAGACAGTTAATGTTCTGTTTTAAAATTGTTTTAGCTTCACACAAAGCTTATATAGATGTTTTTGTTACAAATGGGTTATTTGCACATAAGTGTTGTTTAGACACTGAAATCTTCCGGTAATAGATTGATGTGACTATTTTCAGTTTCATAAGGGACATTTTACAGCATCGATAATGTAGAATTTTATTTAGTTTAACAACAAAACCTAAGTAAATATCGCTTTTCCGCCTAGCCTGCTTTACTGAGGTGAAGTTGGTTTTATATTTACATTGATTCATTTTTGAACATTGACAACCTGTGACGCGCTCCCTATGTTTACCATCTACTCTGAATATTCGGTCAGAAATAGCATGCAAGTATGGCTTGGTAATAAAGCTAGTACTAGACTAGTAGCCAAGTACTAGTCTCTTTAGCTCAACACATGAGAGAGGGTTCTGCTAGGGTGCGCACGCTCGTGTTTCAGGAGGCGTGGCTTAGGACAGCAGGGGAGGGACTGTGTTTCAGAGATTTATACTAACTGATTAGCATTGTGGTAGATCATCTACTGTATCTTTAACTAGGTTAATTAGTTTACTAGGCAGGTTAGGGTAATTAGGCAAGTTATTGTATAACAATGGTTTGTTCTGTAGACTATCGAAAAAATATAGCTTAAAGGGGCTAATAGTTTTGACCTTAAAATGGTTTTTAAAAAAATTAAAAACTGCTTTTATTCTAGCCAAAATAAAACAAATAAGACTTTCTCCAGAAGAAAAAATATTACCAGACATACTGTGAAAATGTCCTTGCTCTGTTAAACATCATTTCGGAAATATTTAAAAAAAGAAAAAAAAAATTCAAAGGGGGGCTTACATTTTTTACAATTACATTTTTCCACACAAATGTCAGTTATTTATAATGAATATTATTTTATTAATTAATATTTTTTGTTATTACACAATGCTTTTTTAAATGGATATTTCACAATATTACTGTTATTTACTGTAAAAGATTTCTTAAATATCCTTTTGAATTCTGGTGTATTTATATAGTGTAATATTATGAAATATCAAATTTGGACCAAAATTATATTTTGTAGTGCAAAGATTCTGATATTTTCCTATGGATAATCAGACATACAGACATACCTTTTTTGTCATGATGCAATATTTAGTTTTTATTTCTAATGTAAATATAATGCTATATTTACGTTTAATATATCGTACAATAAGTTATAATAACGCAAATACAACAGTTCATAACTTATTTACAGAAATTGTTATATTTGCTGATTATATTTTCCTAATATTTCAATATGTTTTTTCTTTGTTGATATTTTATGTTTATATTTATCTATAAATATTATAGATAACATTTTCTTAAAGATTAAAGCATTTTTATAAATTACATGAATATATCTATTTTGTGTGTTAGTAAATGTTAAATTAAATTAAATTAAATTAAATGAAATGAAATGAAATGAAATGAAATTTAATTAAATTAAATTAAATTAAATTAAATTAAATTAAATTAAATTAAATTAAATTAAATTAAATTAAATTAAATTTAATTTTAAAGAGATTTTTGTAGTTTGTCACATTTAATACATTTATAAGACATTTTCGTATGTTATGATATATTTTTTTAGATTTTTCTGTGCCCTGATAAAACAAGCATTCTCTGGCAATTTACATATTCCTTCAGTAATTTTGCAGTGGTACTGATGAGATGTGGGCATGGCGTAAAATCATGAGAAAAAAAGAAAGCTGCATAAGATGCCCACAGGGCAAATCAAATGGCTGCCTTCCCAGCATGCACTACTGCGTGAGATACTGGTAATTAACTTAATAGGGGCCTTTAATTATAGTGGACGGCTGATTCGTGGCATGTGTTGATGCTCCCCCACTGGCCTAAACAACCACTTGCTGTCCTGTTAAAGACAAATGCTAATGAATCTCATAGCAGACTGTCTGACAGCAGTGGGAAAGCATATTTATGAAATGGCGTGACTGTGGGACACCGGGCATGTGTGATCAAATCTCATGTGGCATCAATGGGCATATGTTTGTTAATTGTTGTCTTCAACAAATAGTCTCCAGCCAATAAAGGAACATTCTGTCAGTTTTGCTGCAAAAGAATCAATATATTTGAAATGCATTACAGCAAATTTTGGTCTTTGATTAAAACAAAATAAACTAAAACATTTATTTTATTTTACTTTATTTTATTTCACTTTATTAAATTTTATTTAATTTTATTTCACTTAATTTTATTTTATTTCACTTTATTTTATTTTATTTTATTTCACTTTATTTTATTTTATTTCACTTAATTTTTATTTTATTTCACTTTATTTTATTTTATTTTATTTCACTTCATTTTATTTTATTTCATTTTATTTTATTTCACTTTATTTTATTTTATTTCACTTTATTTTATTTTATTTATCTTTATTTTATTTTATTTTATTTCACTTTATTTTATTTTATTTTATTTCATTTCACTTTATTTAGTTTAATTTACTTAATTTCCTTTTATTTTATTTCACTTTATTTTAATTTTATTTTACTTTATTTCACTTTTGTATTTTATTTAATTGAAATAAAATAAAATTAAATTAAGTGAAATAAAATTAAATTAAATGTATTTAAATTTTATTTTTTTTCACTTTATTTTATTTTATTTTATTTTACTTTATTTTAATTTTATTTTATTTCACTTTATTTTATTTTATTTCACTTTATTTTTTTTTTATTTCACTTTATTTTATTTTATTTTATTTCACTTAATTCTATTTTTTTATTTCACTTTATTTTATTTTATTTTATTTCACTTTATTTTATTGCATTTCACTTAATTTTATTTTATTTTATTTTATAATTTTTATATGGAAAAAAACAAAAGGTAAAACACCATGTTGAAAAACAACAATGAATATGTTATACAGTACTAACTAGCTGAGGTAACGCGTTCTTGTCTTGTGAGCTTTTTTTGACAGTTGCAATGAAAATAATCACAATAGATTTTTGTGTGTTTAGAGATGCTTAACAATTTAGGAAGCTGGAGAAGCACAATCTGCTGTCAGTTGCCCAACCCAAGCAATAACGCGTGTTAATTAGTCTGATAAATTACGCTCAAAACAATGACATGTTTAAATAGCCCAATTTAGCTTGAATCCTAAATGAGATATTACATCAAAAGCCATCAATTTCCTCCTTTTTTCTCATTTGAAGAGGCGTGTGCCTTCCTGAAAGCATTTTAAAGGTTACGATTTCCTTTGACGATAAAGCAGTACCTTTTAATGAAATTCTAATTAGTAATTTCATGGACTTTGTTATTAAGAATATCTGATTAGCGCACATTTTTACAGCACAGCTCTAATTAAGAACACTTACTGTATGGTTTCTAACAATTCCCATTTCAAAGATGGAGCAAATATGTTAAAAACCTATTTGGTAAACAATAAATGTAGCAGTTCAGAGTTTTAATTAAGTTAAAGTGTGATTTCCCTCCACACCCTCTCGTTCCATTATAGTGTGGCAGCGGCTCTCCAGAAATTAGCCAAAGTGTTTGCTTCTTTTGATATTTAGTCACACTGAAACTTCATTTAAACTTTTTCAATAGCCTACTAAAAACTCTTTAAGTGGCATTAGCGATATGAATTTTGCATCATTGTATTCATAACATTAGACGACCTTTAGGTTAAGTTACACTAATTATATTCATGCAAATTAGAATCGTATTAATGTCAGTATCAATCATTCATTCATTCATTTTTACTTCGGATTAGTCCCTTTATTCATCAGGGGTCGCCACAGCGGAATGAACCGCCAACTTATCCAGCATATGTTTTGCACAGCGGATGCCCTTCCAGCTGCAACCCAGTACTGGGAGACACCCATACACACTCATTCACACACATACCAAATTAGCTTATTCAATTCACCTACACCGCATGTCTTTGGACTGTGGGGGAAACCGAAGCACCCAGAGGAAACCCACGCCAACACAGGAAGAATATGCAAACTTTACACAGAAATGCCAACTGAGTCGGGACTCAAACAAGCAACCTTCTTACTGTGAGGTGACAGTGCTGACCACTGAGACACCATGTCACCCCGTCATGTCAATAAATGTCTGAAAAGGTTTGCGGTACTCAAATTCATCTCAGACTCTCTAAGTATGCACTGAAATGATTTGAGATTTTCAGAAATACAGCAGTTCCTTGAGAATAAAAAATAAACCTACAAAACGTATATTATTACCATGATTGCGTGGTGGAATTTGTAATCGAATCCTGAATATATTTTCTATAAAAACCACCAGATTGACCAGGTTGCTTGGGAGTCATTGATTCTTGCTACTACGCATCTGACGTTGACTTCTAAAATGGTCCCAGTACAGGCCCCTGCGGGACTCCTATGGTCCCAAACTGCCAACGTGTTTCTACAGTGGCCAGTGACTGACACTCCAGTACAGGAGAGCCCATTTAAAGTCCACAAAGACCCACAGACCACCCCTCCAAACCTAAACCTTATCCCCCCTTCACCCCACCCTCTTTTAACATGAAGTCTACCTTGTCAAGTCACAAGCAGGACCCGTAATTTGGTCTAATAATTACCAGACATCACCACAATGAAACATCAGTGTCTGAACTTCTTTGGGCCCAAATGAATTTTAATACATTTGGAAAAGGTTGGCCGGAGGTGGGAAAGGGCTTCCCAGAAAAAGGGAGGAGGGAGCTCACATGTGGAAGCACTTTAGGAAGTGATAAATGATTTGAAATCCATTGCGTACCCCAGAATGGAAATTAGGGCGAACAGGTGTTAAATGGTAACCGCTGGTGCAATTTTTTTAAATCGGGATGGAAAGGGGTTCCTGGTTTTTGGGATCAGATATGTCAGGGCAGAGATGAGATGTCAATCTGAGAGTGAAATGGGTTGGAAGCTTGCAGGCTTTACACCTTTGACCCAGAGGCCTGGATTTTGGTGATTGCTGCCACTTTTGGAGAGCTTTACTACTGTTCAAATAAGTACTCTTCTGTTCTTGTGTTAGTTTCTTTATTCCCTTTAGTCACTGCATCAGCATTACTGCAGAGTGTGAGGTTGTGATATTACTGAAAAAGCTATGTGATTCTTCATTTATTTATTTAGTATGATATCCTTTATTTATTGTGAAATCAGTTTTTAGAGGAGTTTGTATGTTTCAGCATTAATTTCAACTATAATTTGAAGGGTTTAGATGCAAAAACCTCTAAGTGCTGTCTGAAATGTTCTTCTAAAATGAGCATTATTCTCAGCCTCCCTTGTTTGTGTTGAGTTATTTCACTTTGAAGACCACGAAAATAACTTATTCTTTGCCATAGACATTAAATTACTGAACCTATACACACAGAAGCCTGTAAAACTGCTCATTTTAGAAGAACATTTCAGACAGCATTTAGAGGTTTTTGCATCTGAACTCTTCATTTGTTATAAAATATAGCAAAAATAACACTGAAATACAAAATCTGAGAATTGAAGAATTGTTTTAAAAATAAAGACTTGCATTTTTTAAAGCACATGTAACTCAAATTAGGATGAAAACTCAAAATATAAAAGCAAATTTAAAGTGATCAAATATATAACAGTATATAATACTGCAAACATTTCTGCCAATTGAAAAAAATAATGGTTAAGCATACTAAAACAACTAACTCAAACTAAATTTAACTATTAAATATTTAACTAATAACTTTTTGGAAGTATTCTTTAAAAACATGACAAAGGCAACATAGAAAAACATTATTAAAATGAAAATTAATACCGAAAATGTTCAAAAATAAAGGCTAATTGAAAATAAAAGTAATTAAAGTGATCATCAGCAACACAGTGAATGAGATTTTGGTAACTAACCAAAATGAATTTAAAGCTAGTGCTAAAATGACTAACTGAAACTGAATTGTAAAAAATAAATACAATATAAATAAATAAATATAAGTATTCTTTAAAATAAAATGAACAAAATGTCATTTAAAAAATAAAAAAATGCAACTGAATGTAATATGTTTATAAGAATAAGAAAAATAAAAAAATGTAAAAGTTCACAGTACAAATTTGCCTAAAATTACTAATAAGTATAGTAATATAAAAATTATAATATAATATATAATACAATATAATATAATAAAAAAGTAAAATTTTCAATATTATGAAAAAAATAAATATAAAATAATATTTAAAGGTGATCTGTCTGAATGCTAACGTTAGCATAATTTAGAAAATTTACATCCCTCCCCTGCCGTCCAAAGCCACGCCTCCTTAAGTAATAAACCCACGAACACACCAAATACATTATGATCTGATGACGATAGACAACCTTATACAACACTAGATTATGCCATTTACCATTGCCATTAGAAAACTCTATGGAGACACACATTCTGTCCAGCGTAGTTGTTGACAGGCAAGCGGGTTAGAGTTAGGGTTATTACTGTATATTATTATAGGAATTATATTTCTTAAACTGGCACTGGGGAAAATTAGATTTTATATCCACACATTCAGACTTTCTCCTTAATAATATGATTTCAGAGAAGTATTGTTTGCTAATTCTAAATAGTGAAATCATAAAATCAGCCAATGACTACAACATTGTTCACAGTCAATTAAGTCATAAGGTCATACCTACTCGTTATTTCAGACCCAACATACAAAGTAAAAAGTGGGAGCATGTCACAGGCTGTCATTGTTCAAAAATGAACGAATGTGTGAATATGAATCAAACTTCACCTCAGTAAAGCTGGTTAGGTTGAAGAGTGCTATTTACTAATGTTTTGCTATTCAAATACATCAAAATCATATCCGGAAAAAAAGAAGTGCTAAAAACAGAAATATCCTGTCATCATTTTACACCTACGTTACCAAGAGAACGGATGACTTTTCATTTTCAATGGTGCTCGCTAATCCTCAGACATCACTTGTTTTCATCTCCTTTTACACTTGAACAACTAAATAAATGCTTAGGTCTATTTAACAGACTATATTACCGAAGCTGTAAAAGATCCTCCATGAACTTGAAAATAGCCAATCTTTTGTTGGACGTTTTCAGTGGCTGAAAAACACCTTCGTGCATTTAAACCCATTCATAAACAAGAACACAATCTGGTGTCATCCTTCAGTTTTTAACTGCATAATGTCATTTCCCTCCAGTGTACAAAAGTAACTCTATTGATTCAGAATTTAGAAAAGTTTTGATTCTGCATTTATGGCAGAAGCCCTTTCAAAAACAATCTTTCTTTTCATGGATACAAGGTCATGTTGGTCTTTCAGAAAGACGTCTTTCAGGTTGATGCTGAGTTTACCTGATATCACTCACTCTGTCAGCTGTAGATGCAAATGACGGATCTGTCTGCATGGACAGGCTGCGCAGAAATACACATTTAAATTTGTTGACAGACAGTTTGAGTTACCTGTCGTAATTGAGTTATTTGCCTGCCTGATGATTTTTAATTGGACGAACATTTTTTAGTCTTATGCCCTAACCAGAATATAAAAATACATATAAATACATTTAGATCATTTACTTTAATCAGTAATGTGAAGAGACTTTCAACCAGCACAACAAAAAACGTTTCTGAAGACAATCACCTACTGCACCTTTAACACAGGTGTGAAATCATTGAAATAATTTCCCACAAACAAACACAGGCAGCATTTTAAAAGCCAGTAAAGTGCTGACCATATGTTTGTGTTGTGTGAATATGTTCGACATTTGTTAGCACTTAGTAGCCCCTAAAAACATCTTGAGATTAAAGTCTGAATGTCATTGCTTTAGATAAGAGAATATCAAAGGATGAATCATTTGCCAAGCAATGACAAAAGACCTTTGGTCAAAGCTAACCTGGTGGTCTGAGTGTGATTTCGGTAGAAATTTGAAGTCGGTGACCCTCAAGTTCACACAGATGTCCAGGCAGGTGTACTTCAACATGTCTGACAACCACAGAGTCTCCAAATTTGCCTTTAAAAAATAAAATAATAATAATAAATTGTATTATAATCCTAAAACTTTCCCCCAATCATTTCCAATTTAGTCCAATCCTATCCATTTAATAATCTTCACGTTTCTGCTAAATCTCAACAGCCTCCTTTAAATTCTATTGACTCAGAGGCCCTCGTTGTTAAATCCTTCTATAAAGAGCTTTAGACAAATTAAACAGTTTCCTCTTTAAGCGATACCAGCTATCAGGGTAATAAATTATCTCATAATTGTAATTTGTCAGCCTGTCCATCTTGGTATTTGTTTTTCTGTCTCTTTCTCAGCATCTCTTTCTCCCTGATTCTCACAGCCTCCCAGTCAAACACTTGATATTATGCAAAGTTGGGGAAAAGCAGTTGAATTGTCCACTTGTTTTAAGACGAAACACTCTGGGCTTGTTTGGTGCCAGCTGTCCAAACACAAGAGGCTGAGATGATGATGGTAGTTTAGGGGGTTGAAGAGAGGGCGGCCCAGGCTGATGACGATGTGTTATATTTCTCTCTGACCCCAACACGTCCCAGAAAGCAGAGTCGCACACACTCCAATCAGACGGCGCACAAGAGAGACGGACAGCTGCTGAGACTATTTATTGTAATTCAACTTCATTTACATCATACCTATAGGCTGGCCAGCATCCCAGATAGAACTTAATCTGTTCTCCAATACAAAGTTAACCGTTTCATTATCTTCCAGGCTCCTGCTTTTTTAATCTTTAAAATAAAGGTGCCAAGAAAAAAGTTATATAGTTATTCCACAGAAGAAACCTTTTTGGTGCCCCAAATAACCTTACAGTAAATAGAGACTATTTGTTCATTGTGTGAAGAACATTTTTATTCAATACTGGCTCATTCTGAAAACGTAGCCCTATATACATTTCTGGAGATCTCAAATTATGTAACCAGAAATACGAATGGCTGCATTTAGTCTCTAAAACGAACGCTTTGATGCTGTTACTTTTTGCTTCTGCTTACCTTCGTTTGTCCAGTAGCTCGCCATGTACGTTGGCGGGTTTGAGTCCGATGAAGAACGGTTCCAGAAAGCAGGTAAGACAAAAACAAAAGCTAAAAAACTAAATAAACAAGTAAACAACAGGGTGAAAATGTGGTAAAATCTGAAAACTTGGTAAAAAAATCAGGTGAAGGGGCTTCTCTTTTTCTGGATTGCTTTTTACAACTGTCAGTTGGGTTTAGGGAAGCGTGTGGGCAGGAGAGTGGGTCAGTCGATCGCTCAGTCAGTTCAGTTTGGCACTCTCCCGAAATGTATATAGAGGTACATTTTCAGAATGAGTCTGGGTTGTTTTTATTTATTGTATTTTATGTTTCCATGTTATATTATGTGGCCTTAACTACTATTTTCTAGCATGTTTTCTAATGTACTTATTGTGTTCATAATGTATTGCAGAACACTTCTGGTGCTCTTAAATTGGTATACAAGCAGGGTTAGGTACAGGTTGCTAGTATGGGTAGGTTTAAGGATGGGTTACGTTGTAATGGATTGTCAACAGTGTAATTTAATACAGAAATTAATTACAGTTGCAATTACATGCAGGTATATAATCAATCATAAGTACACTGTATGTACACAATAAGTACATTGTAACAAATTATTATTTCAGTGTAAGTACATAGTAGTTAAGGCCAATGAACATAAAGTGGGACCTATTTTATTATAAAAAAAAAAAGAAACCTTTGCTGAATACAAAGGTTCTGTGGATGTTAAATTTTCTTCAAAGAACGATCAATGTTGAAAAAGAACCTTTGTTTTTAAGAGTGTATGCAGTTTTTAAATTGAATTCAATATAGTATACACTTAATTAAAAATAAAGGTGCCAAAAAGACTCAAAAACAGGTTTTCACAGCTACGCTATAGAAGAGCCTTTTTTCGGTCCTCCGAAAAAACTTTTTAGTGAAAAGTTTTTCAAAGAACCATTTTTTTCATAGAGTGAAGAACATTTAAAATAATCTAAATTACCTTCATAAATTGACACCTGGGGTTCCGTTCCTCATGGCTCAGTTCTTGGCCCGCTGCAGTTCTCTCTTTTTATGATTCCTTTGTGTTCCATTTTAAACAGGTATGGATTAAATTTTCATTTGAACAGTAATTTAATGATAACACCCTTTTTATTTATTTACCTTTTAACTGTTTGTGAGAAATAAATAGATGGCTTGTGCCCTATAAGTGTTATAATGAAAATAATTTTTTTTTTAAATTATTCTGTTTAGCTTGCATGATCACAATATGCATTCCACTGTTAGTTTTTAGTCACTTTACAATACTACTAGTATTAGAAATCTGGTTTAACATTTTATTGTTGCTTTAAGATTGATATGCAGAACTGCAGTTAAGTCAGAACTTTATATACTTTGTCTGATGACTAAAGTCATCAACTAAAAATGACAACTTTAACATCTAGATTGGATTATTATCACTCTATTATTGTATATTAGTTCAATATTCAGTGGCTCGGCTGGTTTAAGCCAGTTCTGATTTTGCTTCATTGGTTGCACATTAAGTATAGAACAGGTTTTATTATTTGTGTACAAATCTCTTAGAAAATCAGACACCAACTCAAGCTTATTTCACCACATAGATCACTGAGTTTGGGTGAATTGTTCCTAGATCCAAACTCAAAAACAGAGGCATGTTCTATAACCCAGGGAACAGTATTCCAGCCTATTTTAGATCATTTAAAGCTTATTTATATTCTATTTAATTTAACATCCTATTATCTTTTCTTAAAGGGATTGTTCACTCTAAAATAAAAATTCTCCTATCACTTACTCAAGTTTGAGGTTTTTTTTTGTGTTCTTGAACACAAAGGAAGATACACTCAAAATATGACATTTGCTGTTTTGTCAAACTACTTACATAAACAATGGAATGATTTCAATGGTTACATGTTTTCAACATTCTTTAATTTATTTTTTGTTCAAAAGAACTGGTTTGGAATAAGTCAAGGGTGCATAAATAATGGCAGAATGTTTATTTTTGGGTGAACTATTCCTTTAATTTGAAATGTATCAATTGGTGATTATTTTTATATATACTGTATATATATTTGATGTTGGGGGGTTTTATTACCCATGTACTTTGTTCAGCTTTTTAAATGTGCTTTATAAATAATTGTTATTGTAATATTGTATTTTATATTCCGAAAATAATTCTTCATGGAACCACCATAGTCAATAAAGATATTTATAAGCGTGTTGGCCTGTATCTTCACCTACTTTGCCATTGTTTTGCTACACACTGCAGTTTTATGGGAGTTTCATTGGCTGTTTCATTAATGGACAAACTAATTTACCAGATCCTGTCTGTCCTTAAAACTGCAGGAACAAAGAAGTGGGAGGGTGGAAATCAATCTTAGCCTTGTGGCAGAGCTGCTGACCCGTTTATGCTTTGAAGACGGTCACTTTAAAAAAAAAGAAAGGGAGGGAAGGGAAAAAACGGGAAGGAAAAAAAGCATCTCAGAAGTTATTTAACTACAAACAACGCCTACCTTCCCCATTCCAGCTGCATAATCAAGCATAATAAGTGGCCTGCAAAGGTCCACTTAATGTATTTCTAACACCGCGGACCAGCTAATCCTGTCAGAGAGAATAAAATGGAAGGACGATGTGTATGTGTGTGTGTGTGTGTGTGTTTGTGTGTGTGTGTGTGTGTCTGTAAGCTGCAGCATGGATTTGAATGTTTAACTCCATGAAGCCTCATATTTCTGCCCAAGTGCGGATCCATTTTTCCGCTTTAGTGGCCATCAAGGAATAGAGAAAATAACAATAACAGCAGGGGCAGGCCGGCAGCTCACAGTGGACTGAAATATGCCTGTAATGACTGCTCTTATTCTGCCTCTAAATGGAGACCTCCTCTGTCAGGCTCTGTAAAGCATATCTGAAACTCTGTGTAATATTCTCGCAGAGCGACGTGAGTGCAAATCTGAAATTTTTAGTGTGTGTTTACTTTAAAAAAATGCCGAAATGGGGTAATGGGACATCTCTATCATAGAAGTCAGTTTGATAAGGCGTTTAGAACGTCTTAGTTCTGCACTCTTGCTGACCTTAGGTAAAGAGATAGTTCATGCAAAAATGACAATTCTGTGATCTTTTACTAACCTTTGTGTCATTTCAAAGAAGTATGACCTTTTGTTGTCAGTGGAATGCAAAAGAAGATATTTTGAAGAATGTGTTTTGGTGTCCATATCAGTGGCGAGGCTATGGAAAAGTGAGAAGAATTTGGTGAAATGAAGTGAGCCTTTAATGTAAGTACATAAAAATAGTGAAGCAAACTTTAACAGAAATATAAAAAATAAAATAATTGGATAGATCACCCAAATATGAAAAGTCTGACATAATTTATTCTCCCTCCACTTCTGTTGAACACAAAGCGAGATATCCTGAAGGAACAGCCACTGAATTCCACATTGGTTTTTCCTACTGTGGATGTCAATGGATGCTGGTTTCCAACATTCTTCAATATATCATCCTTTGTTTTTAACAGAAGAAATAAATCAGTTTAGAACCATTTAAGGGTGAGTAAACGATGACATTTTCATTTTTGTGTGAACTATGCCTTGAATGCTAGGTATGTTTATTAAACTTACTATATTCAGATCATCAACTACTCTACTGATCCTGTTAAAGCAACCTAGATATTGCTGCACCAACAAATAATATTTCACAATGTCAGTTAATTGGACAGTACAACCAGAAATGCAAAATGCCTATTTTAGTTTGTGCATATTTCAAATAACAACTAAACATTATTTTGTAAAATAAATAAATAAATAAATAAATAAATAAATAAATAAATAAATAAATAAATAAATAAGACTTTCTGCCACCTTGGATGTTGCCTGAGAACTTCTTTCTGAAACAGATTTTTCAGGCAACATGTAATTTGTTATCTTTCGACAAATTTTCAAGTTCAGGTCTACTGATTAAAAATGTTCCCACAACATTTTTATTGCATTATATAATATTATGTGATTCTTTGAATGTTCATAGAACATATAGCATCATAAAGTTTCAGACTCATGTTATATTAATGTTCTCCAGGGCCAGAGCAAGCCGAACTGCCGCTCTAGGCAAAGGACTATCATGCCGCCCTCAACCCGAAAGTGAAAACGAAATCATAAAGTGGGGGGGGGGGGTTGTGTTGATGTTGCGGATAACTGTACGTTCACACTGAAAGTAGGGAGAGCGTCAAAGGTCGCTCTGGCCGCCCTGGCGACGACGCTGTCTGCCTTCAGCTCCGGCGGCGAGAGCGTCAAAATTCGCTACATTGATCTCGTATTTAAAGGAGCCGTTGCAGCATATCAGCAAATCTGTTACACTCCCGCATAAAACATGTTTTCTAGCATGAAGATGTTGCACACTTCTTATCAAATTCATTTCCTTACGGAAGATCTAGTTGCATGTGGTGTGACTTTGCTCCACTTAATTAGCCTATCCAATGTGTCCAAATGTCTGAAATATTCTGAAGCAGCAATACTGTTTTGTATTGTCGCATGAAATTCCCGCTTTTTTTAAAAAAAAAAATATGTAACATGGATGCACATGAGTAACTCGCCAGTACTTTTTTAGTGTATGTTACTGTAAGAAAAACATTGCAAACAATTGGAAATCCGGCGACCGTAATATTAAAACCCTTGGGAACAACTGTGGTCGGAACCAAAGTTCACAGTGACTGTGTTCTCTGACTCGTCTCAAGCGGTGGACTTCTACATTCCGATTGCTTGCCGCCGAACCGCGTCACAGCTCATTACCATAAAGTTGACTTGATTTGAACTCTCCTCGACACCCACACCGTCGAAGACGCGCCGCGCTGCCCCTCGCCGCTTATCGCCGCCGGCTCCCATTGAAAATGAATGACTTCCGGCTACTTTGACGCCGCTTTCGGTGTGAATGTACAGTAAAAGTCAGCACGTTGGGTTGGCGGCGGGGCGTGTTTGCCGCCCTCACAATTATGCCGCCCTAGGCGGCCGCCTAGGTCGCCTCTATGAACGCGCCGGCCCTGATGTTCTCAGAACTTTACTTAAGACATTATTAGAGTATTCCACATTAAAGTATTGTTCTATGAATATTTCCCTAATGTTCTAAAAACATTTTTGTGCTAGGTTTAAAATGTCTATTTTTTAGACAATTTATTACTATAATAATATTCCAATAGGCGACGTGGTGGTGCAATAGGTAGTGCTGTCACCTCGCAGCAAGAAGGTCTCTGGTTCGAGCTTCGGCTGGGCCAGTTGGCATTTCTGTGCAGGGGTGTCCAAACTCGATCCTGGAGGGCCGGTGTCCTGCATATTTTAGCTCCAACTTCCTTCAACACACCTGCCTGGATGTTTTTAGTATACCTAGAAACAGCTTGATTAGCTGATTTAGGTGTGTTTAATTGGGGTTGAAACTAAAATATGCAGGATACCAGCCCTCCAGGACCGAGTTTGGACACCCCTGGTGTAGAGTTTGCATGCTCCCCCCATGTCCCCATCTGCTTTGTAAAACATATGCTACATAAGCTGTCGGTTCATTCTGCTGTGGCAACCCCTGATTAATGAAGGGACTAAGCCAAAAAGAAAATGAATGAATGAATGTTTTTTATACATTTTTCTTTGGCTTAGTACTTTTTTTTATCAGGGGCTGCTACAGCAGAATGAACCGCCAACTATTCCTGCATATGATGTTTTATGTGGTGGATGCCCTTCCAGCCACAACCCAGTACTGGGAAACACCCATACATTCACACACACTCATACACTACGGCCAATTAGTTCATCCAATTCAGTCTTTGGACTGTGGGGGAAACCGGAGCACCTAGAGAAAACCCAGAGGAACATGAGGAGAACACCCCACAGAAATGCCAACTGGCCCAGCCTGAGCTTGAACCAGCAACCTTCTTGCTGTGAGATAACAGTGCTAACCTCTGAGCCACCATGCCACCCTAATGTTATTCAAAAGGTTTTCAAAACATTTTAGACTAATGCTACATTAATGTTCTCTGAACATCATTTAAAACAATCCAACCACCTTATATTAATGTTCTAAGGATGTTTTATCAACATTGCAAGTATGTTCGGGATGTGTGTACTTTCTAAATGGTTAGCTGTTCCTTGAATTGTTTTAGGTTGAGATTAAACAATACCAAGTAAATATAAACAGTATACATGTGCTTCTTTTGAACCACATTTGGTTTGTGGCTTCAACAAACATTATACATTGTAGATCACATACATTTATTTAGAGCAGGTGTTCTCTTCACGGATGATGCCTCACGCTATTGCTAATACTGTACAGGAATTATATATTGTCATGGCTTATTGATCATATATTTTTACAGTATACACGCCAATTACGTACATCACATAAATGGTTAAATGGTTTACCAGTTTACTTTCTAAAATGGTTCCAGTGCAAGGCACTACTTTTTTTTACCAAAGTTTAGCTCGTTTACTATCATATTTATAATTTAGAGGCTTAGCATAGAAATCTGTGTATCAAATTTAATACGTTATAGAGTTAACGACAAAGTCATTTTAGCATAAACTACCCATTTTACCTGCATATTTTTCCAAACTACTCTCACCCTGTTGTGGGTTTTGCAGCAGAGTCAAAAGCTCCATAGTGAAGAGTTTGATAAAGCGTGAAATTTGGAGATGCATGTGCCGCTAGACCAGTCATGAGGCAAAACAAACAAAGACGTCACGGAAGACAAACAGAGATTTGAGTGCATCAGATGCCTCGTTCTCTTCCCTTGGCTCCCTCAAAACACCTTTTCCTGGGATCTGTGAAACAGACAGGGTCCATTAGGAGCTCAAGCATATAATCACATCTCTGTAATGAGTTATTAATTAAACCAGGGCCATTCATTGCCCCGCTAACAGCCTCATAAACAATTGACTGGAGATTTGTGATTTTTGACTCGCTGACACCATTAAACAAATCAATATTGAGTTTTGCAGCGAGAGCTCTGAGCCCGGCTCTCCCTGCTTTTTGCCAATCAGCCGCGCTGAATACTAATAAGGGAATTAGTCGCCTCATATTCCGCATGTGTCCCATCAAACAGATCCTTATCGAGAGGGAGCAGAAGACTCATTTGCATGGAGGAAGACTCTGCTTTGTAGGTAAAGATTTCACAATATGTCATTCATTTCGGTTCGCTTCCCATCCTCCATCTTTATTTTTTCACACAGACACACACACACACACACACACACACACACACACACACACACACACACACACACACACACACACACACACACACACACACTTTAGTGCAAATGACAAAACACGGTGTGCCATTGCTGGCCCCTAGGAAGCAGTTTATCCTGCTGTGACAACTCTTGAATGCTTCTTTAAATGCGCTTGCTTTCATGTTTGCGCAGTGTTTATCGGATTTTTTATTTCTTTCTGAAGCATCCTATTTTTCTAATGACGTCTGTGTCCTTTCTTTGAAAACGCTGCCGCCATCGAGCGAAGAACCAGCCAACCTCGGCTTGCATTGGGTTTCTTTTGATAGCTGCGCCAATCTAAGTCGATAAATGTTGCACTTAGCACACCTAATGATGTTTACCATTGAGAGCGTGGAAAGAGAGGCTCTACAGTGTGCTTTTATGTGTGATGTGTTAGCCAGCGAGCATGAGGAAAATCTTACGAGATTAGGCTGAGGACTTGCGCCTAAAGCAAAACGCCACTACAAACATGGCCATATACTTTCAAATGCTCTTGAGAAAAAAGATCATGTAAATAAAACCAGGTTGAATCAGTGCGATTGCATTGGATTGCATGTGTCAAATTAAATGTTATAAAAATGGAAAGCATGTGAAATTTTTGACTTAGAGACAATGATAAGAGCTTAATGGTTTTACCATTATACATGTGGGGACATTTGGTCCGCACAAAGTCATGGAAACCAGGACTTCACATTAGGCATGGGGCAATAACCGGTTTTAAGGTTTACAGTGGTTTGGAAAAGGTTTTAAAACCGCTAAAAATTTTCTGTTATACCGTTCCTAAGGTATATGTAAGGTTTTTTTATGTGGTTTTTTATGTTTTGAAAAGAAATCAGTGTTTTTAAAACTAATGAAGATGGCAGAGGTCAATTATTCATTTTAATTATTTAGCCAGACGTGTTTACTGTTCCAAAATATTAAAAATGTTTCCTAAAATAAAATAATGTGTATTCAACTGGGAAAAAAGTTTTTTTTTTTACCCAGACATTTAAAAATAACCTATTTTAGAGCAATAATCACAACACTGCTGCGCAATACAGTATATACAGTATATATATATATATTTATATATATATATATATTATAGGTGGGCATAGATTAATTTTTTTAATCTAGATTAATCTAGATTAATTTCAAAATTAATCTAGATTAATCTAGATTAAAATGGCTTATTTGAATTCTGCCGAAGGTATTCAGAATATGTGTGCTACCCAAATAATAAGTCTTTGAGAACGGGTTTCTCAAGCCGGGTGTCGCATTAGACCAGTGTCTCATCTCCAAAATGTTTCCAAAATGCATCACAAACTGCTTGAGAAACTGTTCTACTATGATAACTGGTGATGAAAATAAATGATGTTCAATAAGATGTGTTTACTTACTTGTGTTTACTAACTGTTTATTCAGTTAAACATGAATGTTGAACTGTAGGCCTACATAAGCTCCAAACAGCGAATTCTGATGAGCTTAATCAGACTAAAGTCAGCACTGAACTAAACAGAAATGGAATTAAGATGTGGCATGCAGATTTTAGTGGCATTATTGAAGTAAACACCGCGGTCTTTAGGACCTTTCGCCATATTTTCCGACAAGGTCCACACGCGGCTGTCAGAAAGGACTGCACACACACATACACAAACACACACACACACACACACATCGCGAAATGCGGAAGTTTTTTTTTTCTTACCATTTGGCATGCGTTATTAAACTCCATAACTCTCTCACCTGTCCTTACTCCGTATTTGCGTCTATATTACCCCAGTTTGTCACGAAGGAATAAATGAAAAGTGAAACTGCAGTTAGAGTCAGGCATCCTGCTGATTTGATTCAACAGAGCAGACGGCTCACCGGTCAGGTATACATCCGCGGTAATATATCAAGGTGAAAGTCATCATAGCTTGCGTAGAATAGACCCAGCTCCCAACCCAACTTTGAGAATAGATTAACGGCGATATTTTTTTTATCGCGCGATAAGAGTCTCGCGTTAACGCAGCACATTAACGCCGTTAACGGCCCAGCACTAATATATATATATATATATATATATATATATATATATATATATATATATATATATATATATATATATATATATGTGTGTGTGTGTGTGTGTGTGTGTGTGTGCAGACCTTAAAAGAGAGGTATTTTCTTTCCTGTGAGCACTGTTTATTTTTATTTTATTGTGTTGCTCTTTTGTTACTGTAAGTAAATGGTGGTGAAAGCTAGCCATGGTCATTTCTTTTGAAAGGCAATAAATTGAATTAAACTTGAACGTTCTTTTCTTTGTGAGGTTTTTTCCCCACACCACAGTTACAGCATATATGAGTTCATTTTAAAATATTGGTATTTCACATTTTGTTTTAGTTTCTGATGTTATTGTATATGTTATGTTATGTTATATTGTTATGTTATCCCCTCAAAAATGAGTGCTTGTTCAAAATAATTATTTAAAATGAGTTGAAACAACACAATTCTTAAGTTTTTTGATGACAACATAATTATTGCATGTTCAATCCATTCAAATTTCAAGTCAAATGAACTGTGTGGAACCCAGCATTTTTTACAGTGTATGTTATGTTGTGTTGTGTTGTGTTGTGTTGTGTTGTGCTTTGTTATGTTTTGTTATGTTACGTTATTGCGTTTTTGTTGTTGTGTTATATGATGTTATGTTATGTTATATTATGTTATGTTATGCTGTTATGTTATGTTATGTTATGTTATGTTATGTTATGTTATGTTATGTTATGTTATGTTATGTTATGATATGCTATGCTATGCTATGCTATGCTATGTTATGTTACTGTGTTTATGTTATGTTATAATGAGGTTCTCAAGGTGAATGCGTACCTTGGCTCTAAAGGTCAAACAACAAAAAATAAGGTCAAGAATCTTGGTGTGACTCTGGAGTCAGATCTGAGTTTCAATAGTCATGTCAAAGCAGTTAGTAAATCAGCATACTATCATCTCAAAAACATTGCAAGAATCAGATGCTTTGTTTCCAGTGAAGACTTAGTGAAACTTGTTCATGCTTTTTTCAGCAGCAGGGTGGATTACTGTAACGGCCTCCTCACGGGCCTTCCCAAAAAGACAGTCAGACAGTTGCAGCTCATCCAGAACACTGCGGCCAGGAACCTGACCAGAACCAGGAAATCAGAGCACATCACAACTGTCCTCAGGTCTTTACACTGGCTCCCAGTTACATTCAGAATAGATTTTAAAGTATTATTACTGCTCTATAAATCACTAAATGGCCTAGGACCTCAATACATTACAGATATGCTCACTGAATACAAACCTAGAAGAACACTCAGATCTCTAGGATCATATAAACTAGAAATTCCAAGAGTTCAGTCAAAGCAGGGTGAATTGGCTTTCAGCTACTACGCCCCTTGCTGCTGGAATCAACTCCCAGAAATGATCAGATGTGCTCCAACATTAGGCACATTCAAATCCAGACTGAAAACACATCTGTTTAGCTGTGCCTTTACTGAATGAGCACTGTGCTACGTCCGACAAATTGCACTATTATGTTTTTCTCTTCTTTTTCATTCTTTTACAACCTGTTTTAACATATTTTTATCTGTTTTTATCTGTTTTTTATTATCTGTTTTTATTTTTTCTTACACTTGTCTTTTTTATTCCTGTTTATGTAAAGCACTTTGAATTGCCACTGTGTATGAAATGTGCTATATAAATAAACTTGCCTTGCCTTGCCTTGCCTTATGTTATGTTAGGTTAGGTTAGGTTGTTATGTTACATTACATTATTTTTTTATGTTGTTATGTTATGTTATGTTATGTTATGCTATATTATGTCATGTTGTTATGTTATGTTATGTTATGTTATGTTATGTTATGTTATGTTATGTTATGTTCTTATGTTATGTTATGTTGTTATGTTATGTTATGCTATGTTATGTTATATTATGGCATGTTGTTATGTTATGTTATGTTATGCTATGCTATGCTATGTTATGTTGCTATGTTAGTGTGTTTATGTTGCTATGTTATGTCATGCTATGTTATGTTGTTATGTTTTGTTATGTTATTGTGATTATGTTGTTGTTATGTTATGTTATGTTATTGTGTTTGTGTTGTTATGTTACGTTACGTTATAGTGTTTATGTTGTTACAGTATGTTATGTTATATTATGTTATGTTGTTATGTTGTTTTGTTATGTTACGTTATTGTTTATGTTGTTATGTTACGTTACGTTACGTTATTGTGTTTATGTTGTTGTCATGTTATATTATGTTGTTATGTT
Source organism: Danio kyathit (assembly GCA_903798195.1). Classification (NCBI taxonomy): domain Eukaryota; kingdom Metazoa; phylum Chordata; class Actinopteri; order Cypriniformes; family Danionidae; genus Danio; species Danio kyathit. The sequence goes on along the minus strand of LR812531.1, from coordinate 23,376,196 downwards.
ATGTTTTTATTTTATGCTATGCTATGCTATGTTATGTTATGCTATCCTATGTTATGTCACGTTATTTTGTTTATGTTATTTTATGTTATGTTACATTGTTATGTTACATTGTTATGTTACGTTATCTTATGTTACGTTATGTTGTTACGTTATGTTATGTTATGTTACGCTGTTATGTTATGTTATATTGTTATGTTGTTCCCTCAAAAATGAATACTTGTTCAAAATAATTATTTAAAATGAGTTTAAACAACACAATTCTTAACGTTTTTTGGTGACAACTTAAATATTGTTCAATTAAATTTGTAAAAATTGTTAAGTTAACTTAATTATGTTATGTTATGTTACTGTGTTTATGTTATGTTATGTTATGTTATGTTGTTATGTTACGTTTCTATGTTATGTTGTTATGTTATGTTGTTACAGTATGTTATGTTATGTTATGTTACGTTACGTTACGTTACGTTACGTTACGTTACGTTGTTATGTTATGTTATGTTATGTTATGTTATGTTATGTTATGTTATGTTATGTTATGTTATGTTATGTCTTAATTCATGTTTATTTCAGATTTGCCAGCATTGCTTTGGAGTGATGTCTTTTATGTTATGTTTTTTTGCCTTTTATTTTTAACAATTATTTCAGTGTTTCTGGCATTGCTTTGGAATGATTCTCTGAATGTTTTATATGGTTTTAATTTTACTTATTAAAACTCAGACTCAAATAAAACATCTCCAAACATGTTTGCTGGTGCACTTTGCTACCGTCCTTCTTTCAAAACATCTTGCCGTCACAATCATCCATCTTACCCAAGTCAGTCATTTGGCGATCACTCTGCACTCATTTACACTTAGTTTTCAATAAACCGCTCTCTTAACTCAAGTTAAGGACATAATTATGCTCAACCTCCCCCACTTCTCTGATCCTGAAATCATTATCGAGACCCAGGTTTAAGTTTCACCAGGTGGACAGAGGAAGCAGAGAAGCACTCATTTACTGCAGGCCAGCAGTGACACCGAGTCCATCCCTCCTCTCCTCACCTGAGTGCCTCAGAGCAGGAGACCATGCGGAGCGAAGGCCTCGTGTGTGGTCTAATGCAGGAGATTGACTCTTTAATTGAGGCAAGAGTGATGCTCATCATCTCTCATTAATGAGACCGCTTAGAAAAGTGGGAGCGTGCATGTGTGTGCGTTTGAGAAAATGAGAACGAGAAAGAGGGGGAGAAAAAAGAGGTGAAGAGGCTCATGCTGGTCATCTCTGGGTGGTTATTAGTCACAAATCGCACAGTGTTGTGTGCACTATCATCGACTTCAGAGTTCAAAGGAAGCTGCAGTTGATCAGTATCACGTTAAGCACATCTACATTTTGCAGAGTTAGATGTTATACTGGAACATCATTTTCTAACACTACCAATAAATTATTCCTAAAACGAGAGAGAAATAATAGATGAATAACAAGGATGTAGAAGCACCTAATCCTGGCTGTAAGCCCAAACTTACATTTTAAACTCATCCCTCAAATCAGAATGGTTGGTTGGAATAGATCAACAAAGATATTGATCCAGGAACATGTTGAACATGGTAAAATCTAAATCAGAATCAAAATACCAACATATGAGGTCATTAAAATGACACTGTTTGATTCTAAAGTTTTGACCTTATTCTGCAATGCAGATGTAAGCTGTTCTCTGTGATAGTTTTAGGACTTCGAATTCACTTGCATATGAGGAAAATGACAACAAATAAAAATGTCAAACAAACTACAAACGAGCTTGTTTATTCATTCATTCATTTTAGTCCCTTATTCATCAGGGGTCACCACAGCGGAATAAACCAGTATATGTTTTACACAGCAGATGCTCTTTCAGCTGCAACCTAGTACTTGGAAACACCCATACACTCTCACATTCACACACATACACTACAGCCAATTTAGTTTATTCAATTCGCCTATATTGTATGTCTATTGACTGTGGGGGAAACCGGAGCACCCGGAGGAAACCAACGCGAACATGGGGAGAACATGCAAACTCAAACCAGCGACCTTCTTGATGTGAGGTGACAGTGCAAACCACTGAGCCACCGTGTCGCCCAAGTTTGTTTATGACTATACATAAAAATAAAACAAATATAATAAGAATATAGTGAATTTGTAATTTCATCAAAAAGCAAATTTATAACGGCTAAAAATCAATGGATGTGAATGAGAGCAGATCTCTCAAGCTAATTAGATTTTAAAGGCTGCACTTGAATATATACATGAAAGAATAAGGTCAATACTATACTTGAAAATAGGGCTTTGCGATTTGGGAAAAATATCAAATTGCAATTTTTTTGACAGATATTGCAATTTCGATATGATTTGCGATTTAATTTAGAAGTCAAGCTTCAGCTCAATAATCTGTATTGTAGCGTCTTACTACTAAAATGCAGTGAGTGTTACTTTAAAAAAAGAACTAAAAAGATATCAACTTATATTAGGTTATTGCACTTTGCTTGCTACTAGATTGAGTGTCACTGGCAATACAGCAATTAGGTGCTGGTTGTTGTATTTCTTCATGCTGTGGCAACAATTCTGCGACAGCTCTTACAAATTACCTGGGTTTGTTTGGTGTCTCTGACTTTAAAACCAAGATATTCCCATTTTATCAACGTGCTGTTTTTCTTTGATATTAATTTGTCTATTAATGCTTCTAAAGTGGCAGACGCCATCATCCCACTTGTCCGCGCTTTCCTGTTTTTTTGTTTTTTTTATTGTGGATGTTCCGCATAGTTCGGTTGCACAAATCTGATTGAGCAGAACGTAAGTGTGCTCACTCAAGTGGCTATTAAGACTCTCACACACAGACGGCAGTCATGCATTTGCTCTGGGTTGGGGAAGTTAAATAATATATATTTCATATCGCAGCCTCTCACAATTAGCTAATCGCAATGTTTCAAATCATGATTGCGATTTAATATTTATAAATACAGCCCTACTTGGAATTCATCTATTTATCTATGTATTTAATTTATGTACATAGCACATTGACTGTACTCTACAGGGGTGTGATTCTGAAAACCAAAAAGAGTGTGTTTCTAGCCAACTATGTCACGATCAAAGAATAGGTGAACTCAATTGCAGAAAACACAAAGTCTTTATTTGAGGTGAGCGTCTCAGGAAAAGCAAAAATCAAAAGACTCAGTAGTAAACGCTTGGGAGCACCAAGGAAAACCTTCAAGACAACGGGACGCTTGATCACTGGTAGTCCTGGACACAAATACAGGGTGAGGGGCAGGTGAAATGAATTAGCTAAAATGATCTGTGCTCCTGTGACTGCAAATAAAAGCAGGTAAGAAGAGGTAATCTGTAACACAAGGCAGGTGAAGAGAGCCAGAGCATCAGTTACGGTGACAAACTAAGGTCGCAAGTTCCGTCATTACAAACATAGTTTGTTGATTTACCGTTTCCTAAATCCATCGTTCGAACGAACATTCACAAACTGCGTCACAAACTTGTATGCTTGCAACTACACCTCTAGAGCTGTAGTTAGAAACATAGTTCCTGGCTGTGTTCCTAGCATTTAAACTTGGAATTATTAAAAAAAAGCAATAAAGTCGTCTCTCTTAGGTGTAATTTGCTTTCAAAGTATTTTTACAGTTTAGATTTAGCGATCTTCATGTTTACAATTGCGCTCCCTTCGCAGTGCACTTTGAAACATTGATGTCATTTTGAACACAGCTGTGGCTGATGACGAAAGCTACAGGTGACATATTATTTAAAAGCGGAATTTATGTTACATCTCCAAAGCTTGTGAAAACAAAAAACATAGCATACGTTAATGCTTTTAATTCATAGTAGGTTATTTATTAAGTATCTGTACTGTATATGAAATGGGCCTGTTAGTTAGAACATTTCTGCAGTGGTTTGCATGTGTCAAATTGTAAAAGTTGACTTTTCAAAAAATAAAATATAAATAAACAATATCCTACTAAATAATAATCATCATCATCATCATCATTAATATTATTTAATATGTTTGTATAACAATATAATTTGCACAAAGAAATTATGGAGTTCTGCTCTAAAGAAGTTACTCCACCCCATTTAAAGCATCATTATGGGCATATTACACTATAACTAAAGTGGTTCAAACGATGGATCTGAGACAGAGAAACTACGGGTTTAGGAAACACTGGTCACTACATCGTTCTTTTCCCAAACGATGCATCGTACTATGATAGTTCAGCCGAAAGTTACGTCGTTGTTTGGGAAACGCACCCCTGAATGGGAGTTTTAGCATTAACTTGATCAATTGCTTCATGTGTAGAACCGAAAAAAGGCTTTCAAGAGTCCATTAAAAAAATGGATTGACTCTTGAATTTCTGAGTAAGACTACTCTAAAATTAAAGTCTAAAAATTAAGGTCTGTTTGGTTTCATTTTCATTGTGTTCAATTCCTGTTTTACCTGCCTTTTGTTTTCTGTTTTTTTCTTTTGTTCACTTTCCCACCACTAGTTGGCTGCTTATTGCTCAAAACTCACGTGTTTGTCTTTAGTTCATTATCCTGTAAATGTAAGTTTCTCAGTTTGCAGATTTTAAGTGTGAGATTGACTCTGCAATTAAGGCAAAAACCATGCCCATCATTACTCATTAATAAACTTGGTTGTGTGTGTGTGTGTGTGTGTGTGTGTGTGTGTGTGTGTGTGTGTGTGTGTGTGTGTGTGTGTGTGTGTGTGTGTGTGTGTGTGTGTGTGTGTGTGTGTGTGTGTGTGAGAGAGAGAGAGAGAGAGAGAGAGAGAGAGAGAGAGAGAGAGAGAGAGAAAAAAAATGAGAAAGAGGGAGAAAAAGAAGTGAGAGGCTTCGAGTCATGCCTGGCCATCGCCGCGTGGTTATTAGTCACGAATCGCCCTGTATTGTGTGTGCGTATGTGCTTTCAGTCAACTTCAGAGCATCTAATGAGGCAAAAGAGAGGCTCGCTTATGATATCAGGTATCAATCACAGTCAATATGTCCAATTAAGATCAAAGCGGCATGTTATTTTGAATCTCCCTGAAGAGAAAAATGATCTTCTAATTAATATAGATTATCCAGATGGACTAGGAGAATAAAAGAAAGGGACTGGTCTACATTTACACACTCTTTAATAAAATGCATTGTTGAGTTGTTTTAACCCAATTTTAAGTGGACAAACCCAACCATTTTAACCACATGGGTTAAACATTTAGTTCACATTTTAGTTTGGGGACCAATTCTTGCCATTAACTGACTTGACTACAACTTTTGACTGAATAAACTTCTATTTTGCTGCTTATTAATAGTTAGCAAAGCTATTATTTAAGAAATCTATCATATAATTCTAGGGCATCACGGTGGCGCAGTGAGTAGCATGATTGCCTCATAGCAAGAAGGTCGCTGGTTCGAGCCTCAGCAAGGTAAGTTGGCGTTTCTGTGTGGAGTTTGCATGTTCTCCCCGTGTTCGCGCGGGTTTCCACCACAAGTCCAAAGACACGCGGTATAGGTGAATTGGGTAGGCTAAATTGTCCGTAGTGTATGAGTGTGAATGACTGTGTATTAATGTTTCCCAGTGAGGGGTTGCGGCTGGAAGGACATCCACTGCGTAAAACATATGCTGGATAAGTTGGTGGTTCATTCCGCTGTGGCGACCCCAGATTAATAAAGGGACTAAGCCAAAAAGAAAATGAATAAATGAATGAATAATATAATCTTGCCAAATAAAACATTATTTATGCTTTTTAAGAACTAATAAATAGTCAACATGCTAATAATATGACTTGTAATATGCAGCTACTGTAGTTAATACTGATAATTGATCCCCAAATTACTTTTAATTTAACCCAACAGTTGGTTTTGTCCATTTCTGACCCAAAATTGGGTTGAAAGAACCCAGCATTTTTTTGTAGTGCACTTGTCCCACTTAAATGTTTTCTTCTCTCGTGCTGCATAACAGCGAGGGATTATGGGGGACCAAGTGGGCATCATTATTGGGTTTCATTGAGAAATGATTGGCGATTAAGGGTTTGAAATCGTTCGACAGAGAGAAAGAGAGGTGAGGTGAAACTCTATCTGTCCTGCTTATGCAGTCAATTTTCCCATTCTTTATCCCTCTTACTGCAGCAGGATGTGTGTTCGTGGCTCGCGCCGCCCGCTGAGGTTGCCAAACTCATTTCACCTCGTGGACCTCAACTTGACTGCAAGCCAGACAACCAGACGTGATAAGAGCGCATTAAAGCTTCACTCTCCTAAGGGAGGGTTATTATACAGACAGAGAGAGATGCCGCTCTGCATGTGAGAACAACAGGTAATGCTACATCACGCTAGCATCACATTCACAACATAAAAAAGGAAGTAAATGCAGTCCATTACCAATCATGTCTACAGACGCTGGATAAAGTTAACAGTATAAAGGGATAGGAGGAGGAAAAGGGTTTCTTCTCTGCACATGGGCTGTTTAATAAGAGAATCCAGTCATTGAGCTCAACAGAATGTAGAAAAACCCTTTCATGCTATTTTTGTTTGTCTGTTTGTTTGTTTGTTTGTTTGTTTGTTTGTTTGTTTGTTTGTTTGTTTGTTTGTTTGTTTGTTTGTTTGTTTGTTTGTTTGTTTTCTTTTCCATGCATTTTCCAAACCACCCATCCCATCCAGGACAGTTATTTTATAGTATTATATTCATTTTATTTTCATTCATTCATTTTCCTTCGGCTTAGTCCCTTTATTCATCAGGAGTCGCCACAGCGGAATGAACCGCCAACTTATCCAGCATTTGTTTTACGCAGCGGATACCCTTCCAGCTGCAACCCAGTACTGGGAAACACCCATATACTCTTGGACACACACACACACATACACTACGGCCAATTTAGTTTATTCAATTCACCTATTGCGCACGTCTTTGGACTGTGGGGGAAACTGGAGCACCCGGAGGAAACCAATGCGAACATGCAAACTCCACACAGAAATGCCATCTGGTCCAACCAGGACTCGAACCAGCGTCCTTCTTGCTTTAAGGCAACAGTGCTAGCCACCGTGCCACCCTTTATTCATTTTTATTTTATTTTATCTATGTATCTGATGTGCCCTGGACAATTTCTGACAACAGAGTATATACAGGAATCAGAGAGTGAAATTCAATACCTTTTAAGACCTTTTTTAAGACTCTTTCCATACGTTTTAAGACCTTAAAACCACTTCAGGTTTCAACCGGAAACACTGGCGAGATTTTAACTTACAGAATATTTACTAAATATTAATGTAAGAAACTAATCCAGCTTATATATACTTGTGGATCCCTCTCCCTTAAGCCACATGAATAAAGCTGAATCACAGTGGATACAGAGCTGTATCATGCTAGGCAGACTGGTGATTGTTAAAAACTGTAAATCTTCCAGTAGGCCTCCAATCTTCGAGTGGATCTCAGAGTTAGGACAAGTTGCCACTTTTGAAAAACTCTCCTACAGTTTACATGGAAGGACTGAAATTTATTTTGATAAATGGGGAAAAATTCTACATTTCTGTGACACACAATATTAGCAAACATGTAACGAGACAAAATAATAATTAAAGGCTATGATATTAGCAACCACCCCTCCTCCTTTTTTATTTTTATTTTTCCCTTGTGTGTGTTTGGTTTGGTTTACTTATTTATTGTATTTATTTATTCTGAATTGTTTTGCTTTTGGGCGATGCAGTGGCGCAGTAGGTAGTGCTGTCGCCTCACAGCAAGAAGGTCGCTGGTTCGAGCCTCGGCTGGGTCAGATGGCATTTCTGTGTGGAGATTGCATGCTCTCCCTGTGTTCGTGTGGGTTTCCTCTGGGTGCTCCGGTTTCCCCCACAGTCCAAAGACATGCGGTACAGGTGAATTGGGTAGGCTAAATTATCTGTGGTTTTTGAGTGTGAATGAGTATGTGTGGATTTCCCAGAGATGGGATGCAGCTGGAAGGGCATCCGCTGCGTAAAAACATGCTGGATAAGTTGGCGGTTCATTCCGCTGTGGCGACCCCGGATTAATAAAGGGACTAGGCCGAAAAGAAAATAAATGAATGAATGTTTTTCTATGTTAATGCTCTGTATTTGATATTCATGTGCATTATTTGAAATAAGAAAAATTAATAAACAGTTAAAATCACAAGAAACTAATCCAAAACTAAAACATTATGCATATACTGAATAAAAATCTATTAAATCTAGCTAATTCAGCAGATTGGCGCCTACAGAACTGCAGAAATAATGGTGTTGCCTTGGTTTCTGCAGTAAACAAAGCAGCATGATGTCAAATCTAGCAGGATTTTATTAATTTCATAAACTACACAGCATCCTGATATTCGCAGATTTAATTCAGGCAAACTTTAGCATACAACCATACATTGCATATTCAAAAATGATATAAAACTTAATCCCTTGCAAAATAGCATTTAAGAGTTTTTAATACTTAAATGTCTCTACATTGCCTTGTCAACTTTTAATACTTTTTAAGACCCCACAGACACCCTGGACTAGGTTAACCCAACAAAACATCCTTGCACAACCAGCTTGATCAGACTGATGATGACAGCTGGCCAGCTAAAGTAGCTTCAAATCATCAATGTCCAACATAAACCACACTAGATCTGCTTTAAGGTTGTTCGTCAAGTTCTGGTCAATAAATCCATCCATTCAAGGTTTATTTTGTGTATTTACTAAAATATATATCTCCCAGGATCTCCCTCCGGCAGAAAAATATCACCAAATCAAAGTATCACAGTGAATGAATTTTAATCACTGAAACGAAGCATTGTAACAAAATTTATATATATATATATGTGTGTGTGTGTGTGTATGTGTGTCTAATTTAATTTAATATTTTATAATAATATAATATTATATAATAATATTTTAAAATAATATTTAATTTTACTTCTGTTTACTTATGTTGAACACAAAAGAAGATGGGAAAAAAGAAGTTGAAAACCAGTAATCCTTGTAGAAAAAAACTAATACTATTGAAGTCAATGGTTACAGGTTTCCAGCCTTCTTCAAACTATTGTCATTTGTTTTCAACATAAGAAAGAAACTCAACAGGTGTTGAACAAGTAAAGGGTGGGTAAATGATGACATAATTTTCCTCTTTGTGTGAACTATCCCTTTAATGTAAACGTTTTTATTGTATTATAAATTAGTTTTTTGTTTATTTTTGGAATTTTTTTTTTTTCTTTGTGATTAATATCAGAGCTGGTTGATTTGGTTATTATTTCAGTTTTGTTTTTTATCCTTATGAGAAAAAAAGTGAATGGGGAAAATACTTTTACAGTTGGAGCACACAGTTCCAGACTCTATTGCAGTCTGGAAATGGTTGATGACCATTACCTGGCTTGCACATGGTTATGCTTTCATCTGCAGCGTTAAGTCATAATCATTGCTGTGGCAGTGAAAGCGTTGACAGACGTGTTCTCACACTCACCTGCGTTACTCCATAATTTCCAGCACTGTAGTCGTAGTGAAAACTTATTGAGTTACAGTCATTCGTTTTCATTGCATCTTCAAAGAAGTCGAGGAGATGCAAGATGGTCAGTTTCTTTCGCACAGCACACATGGGACCTAACAACAAAAATATGGTTTATAGTTTTAGTAAGCTTACATAAACTATATGGAATCTTAAGTGTGACAAAAGGCTAGAATAACATTATTGCATTTCTAAGTTTAAAACAGTACCAGCGGCTGGACCCAATAAAATAATACTCCATGACATCAATCTGTTGCATATTAGGCAAAATCTGTGAGGCCAAATTATTACCCAACTAACAAGGAACATTCTCAGAATTTTGGCTAATATTTATGGTAAAGTTATGAACAAACATTCTTCCAGTAACTTTCAAATCGGTCATTCAAATTATCTTATATTCTGAGAAACATGATTCATACATCATTGATGGAATAAGTTTGAGTTGGATGTTCATCAATCATTTTTTAATAAAAAAGATTAAAGAAAGCTGCATCACCAGCATCATTTCACAGATGAGGTCATTCAAATTACACTGTTATCATAGTTTGATTATAAATTACATGTGAGACTTAAAAGTGTTAATCCACTTTTCTACTTTATCTATTTTACATTTCACATCAATATTGCTCAAATACTTTGTGATAAATATGTATGAAACTCACTCATCCTCTGTATTCCTTGATAAATTTTGACATTTTTTGAGTCAAATATGTTTCTTTTGTCTTCAACCCGGAACTGAAGTTCAACTGAGTTTGTTTTGTTATCCAATTAAAAACTAATAACAATAATAATAATAAAAATAAATTAATACACAAAAAGTTGTCACCACAATATTTTACAAAAAATAAATAAATAAATAAATAAAACTTAAAGCATTTACAAAGGAGGATGTTTTAAATTACCAGAGACCATTCAAAAATAACATTTCATAACCTAATGGTAACAATAGCTAAATGTTTTTGGAGCAAATTGTGTATGTAAGAATAAGCTAAAGCCCCGGTGTAATGTGAAGTGGACGCTTGACACTGATCCTTTTGCAGTTTTTATTAAACAGAATGGTCAGGCATGCAATGGTCAATCCAGGAACAAAAAGTGTTTGGGCAATCCAGAGTCGTAGTCGAAATAACAGGCGATAGGTCAGTAGGCAGGCAGCATACAATCTAAACAAACAAAACAAAGCAAGGTCTAAACACAGAGGGCAAAGCAAGAGAAACCGCGCCGTAATGTTCACAATCAGTTTACAAGACTCAGCAACTTCTGTGTGTTTGTGTGCTGACTTTATAGTCCATGTAATCAGTTCATAAGCAGCATCAGCTGTGGGAGTGTAATCAATGGTGACTTGGAGCAGGTGTGTGTGTGTTGCATGACTGAAGCTGTAGTTCATTTTGAGGCAGGATTGTAGTTCGTGTGAATGTTCTCCAGTGATCTATGGTGGTTAGATCGCTGGCGATTGTGACACCCGGTCATATCACATGATTGTTATTGTCGATTACGAAAGTCACTATGTCAAATTATGCAATTTTTTTTCTTGATAAAATCTTGACTTGTCGCTTGTAACTAATTTGCCAGACTACACGTTGCTTCATGATCAGTCATCTCGTGACATCTAGGATGAGCGTTATTTTCCAAAGCAGTCACAAATGTTGCTATAACAATATTTCTAATCTCAATTAAAAAAAAAATTTTGCAGACAACTAATAACTACATTATTTAGGGGCATTCATGATGCCTAACATGGATAGGATCAAACTTATGATTCCTTTTTAACATTAAGATATTTTCTTTGAAATCTAAATGTATATTTTTCTCCCAGGGTTGCTTACTAAACACACCCTCGTCTAAACTTTCCACGAGTGAGATGGAGAAAATGAAAGCACATAAGCAGCAGCAAGAAAAAATCAGATGCTTAAGACAAAATCTTTAAAATAATAAGCATTCATTAAATCCTTATTTCCCACAGAGCAAAACAAATCATGCGTATAGTTGAGTAGTGTTGGGGAGGCACATACAAAAATATAATTCGTATATTATTCTTTTAAAAAATATCTTTTTGAAACTAATTTTGTTTGCTATAATTTTTATCTTAATTTCAATGTATCTTTTGTTGGTCAGTTATCAATAAACAAGAATAACGAATAACATTTGAAGTGATGCACTTTAAAACAAGTTCGCTATATGTGCAAAAACATGAACTGCCGTGAGATTGTGTTGGTTTGTTAAATAAAATAATAATCTAGCCTAAATAAAATTAAAGAGAAGCCTATATTAAACTGTTTTCACTATTAATGACAAATTTGAATAAGCAGGAAATGCTTTTGCAATGTATTCGCAGCACTGAACATGTTCCCAGATTACCTCGAAAAACCACTCTGTTGGAAGAATGAGAGAACTCAGAAACTCGTTGTGAGAATGAAGATGTTGCATATTTTTGCCAGTCTGTGAGATAAAATTGCTTACCTTAATATTTTAGAAAAGTTAGTTAAGGTTTGCATTACCCAGAGGTGTCCAAACTTGGTCCTGGAGGGCCGGTGTTCTGCAAAGCTTAGTTCCAACCCCAGACAGACATACCTGGACTAGCTAATCAAGCTCTTACTAGGCTTTCTAGAAACATCATTGCAGGTGTATTGAGGCCGGTTGGAGCTAAAATCTGCAGGACACAGGCCCTCCAGGACCGCGTTTGGACACCCCTGGCATAACCAATGATTGATCTTATCCAACCATGACCCACCCATAAGTAAATATGCAGCCTATTTTTTGATTACCTGACTAGACATGCTGACCAACCGCAGCACCTGCGGATATACCAGAGAAATGATGTGCTCCTATCACACAGTGTCACCAATGTGACGGAACTCGTAGTGAAGAAGGAGAAAAAAATTAAACATGCTAGACTTTCTGTGATAGTGTCGTGAGGCGTCACAGGCATGGTATCGGTTGTCGTGAACTATGCCACATTACAGGAAAAGAAACGATTGAATCTTGTGTCAGGATGCCCATTTGTCAATTAAAATGAATGACTAAATGATTCTCACTGCAATGAAATGAACTCGTTTATTTTAAAAAAATGGATCAATAAGTTTTGGATTTGGATTTAGAATTGGACTTGCTTACATTTTATTTCCATGGTCGCATTTAGACCTTCTGTTGACTATATAAGTAACTTTACAACTAGCTAACTCTCATTAAACTGTATAAAACACTGTTAGGTTAGGTTTAGCAATAAATTAAGCAGACTGATTACTTGCAAAGTTACTTATAGTCAACAGAAAACCATGAAAATGAAGTATTACCAACAGTTTCCTATTACCATTTAAAAAGCAAACACTGTCAATTTGTAAAGACAGCTTTGCAGTGTTGTTTAAGAGTAGTAAGGGGACCTGTGTTGGGGAAACGTGGATATGTTAAGTAGGCTAAGCAGTAGCGTCTAAAAGCTGTGGGGTGAGCAGGGTGAAGAGGGAGCCTTAGTCCACTGGACAGGTGTAGGTAAACCGATCCAGCTGCCACCCAGGTTCAGGATGAACTTGAGACGTGTCTTCACCGTCCCGCAGAGGTGGAGGTCAGGTGGATCGTCCAATCAGCTGCCCTGTACCCCTCCTCTGAACCAATGAAACGGAGACGGGTCACCCCGGTCCAATTAAGAGTCATAAAACATAATCAAAATTCAAAGGCTAGTCTCCATTACTGGGGTTGATGAGGTTCTGAGAACAGCCCTGAGATCTGTTGACCATGCGTTAAACAAATACATTGTGTTCGCAGGCCTGAGTCTCACATCTCAGGTGAACTTGACACACAATGGCCTGAACCTGACCAGAAATAGTGACCTATGCATGCCAAAGCAGCGTTCAGTGAAATTAAGAAGTTTAAAGGAGACTAAAGTGTGCTTCTGTTTGCTTCAAAGCCCTTTCAGGTGTTTAATAAACACTGGATTGGCAAAGCACACTCCTGAAAATACAATCCTACACTGAAAAAAGTGAAACTACTGTGTCTTTCATTCAAAATACATGTTTGTATTGGGTTAAGTGAAAAATGATGGTCTGTGATTAAAACCTGTTTTATTCAATTTGCCTTAGCAAAAAAATGAACCCCCTTGGTAAACTTAAAAACATTAGTTTTCTACTTTGTACTAAAAGAAAAAATATATTTAGTCTCTCTATATTAAACAATATTTTTACTTTGTGATAATGTCAGTTATGTTTTAAATTAAATTAAATTTATAGTTTGAACCACAAAAGTTACATTATACTTTGAGAAAGACTAAAAAATGTAGCTGTAATTATCATAATATTTTTAAGTTGGTTCAGAGTAATTTCTTTTTTTAGTGAAATTTCCAAAAGTAATTTTCTTATTTTTATTACAAAGAGAGTTGTGATTTGGTTGTTGATAATTTCTTGATTAGGTTAATTGTTCTGTAAATTTAGATTTAAGTTTTCATTGGTTTTGGTTTATATCACCAGTGCTTGTTTTATGATCTGAACTATTCAACTGTCAGATGATTACTTATAACAAAGTTCTTTCAAGGGAAGAATCTTTTTAGGTGGCCATACTTGCAATGACTCTATAGGATGCATTTTATACATAGAGAAATCCTCACATTTTGGCCTAATGGGATAGAAAAGTGATTTAATTTGTATGCACACAGTAGAATCTCAGTGAAAGTAGAAGAACATCACTGTATTTGCATGCTGTTTTTTGAATACTACAAATTCAGACAAACTGCTTGGCTCACATGCTGTTTTTTTTTTTTTTTTTACATATGGTACAGAGCAAGTTTTGCCGACTTGAATAGGGAAAGCCTGAAATCTCTGAAACAGCTTTATAAACTGTAGTTTATATTGTATAATTTAAATCCGTAACAAAATCTTATATGAACTGTTGCACAAATTGTTTCTTATGCTCAGATAGCATTAAAAAGCTAATATTCTATGGTGAACCAGCCAATGCCCATGTGCCTTATTTTTATTTAGAAGGTTTGACTAATTCATCTATAATCTCTTTGGATTTTTCTAGTCAACTAATTCTAAAATGTAGTACACATTTCTGTTAAAAAAATATATAATTTATGCTTAAATTAATAAAAATAAAAAATGTTGCAATAAAATAATTTTGTTCCTTTACATTTTCATCAGATTTTTACATAAGCCTAAAATAGTAAGCTCCAGTGCATATTTGGTGAATAGTAAGCTCCTGTGCATATTTGGTGAATAGTAAGCTCCTGTGCATAATTGTTATTTATTTTATTTTTAAGCTCTTATGGACACCAAAGCTGATTATTAAAGTAAAAACAACTCAAGTTTTATGATCCATAAAAAAAAAACATTCAAAAATGCTGATTTAGTGTTTAAGAAACAATTAATTTCAATCAAATATAATATTTCTTAATTTTAGATTAGTATTTTAATAGAAATTGCGACTGTTTTCAGTTTTTTATTTGAAATTTGTGAGAATAAAATATCTTATCTACAAATTGATAAATTGAATGTACTCTTGTTAAATAAACGCATGTATTTCTTACAAATCATCACATGACTTATATAAATACATATGCATTTCCAAAAAGATATTGATGTGTTTGTTGAGTCAGTAACAATTTCTAGTCTAAACTGTTACTACTGATATACTAATTTTCACCAATAATAAGATCATCTGGTCTTTCATACAATACATATAAACTACCACGTCAATATTATTTAAAAAAAACTGAATAACTGTCTTAAATTAAGCACGAAACGTAAAATTTGTTCAAAATTTTGGTCTGCATAGCCTTTAAAATAAGTAATGGAAAATATGACCCAGGACCACAAGATAAGTCATAAGTTTTTTTTTTTGTTATTTATTTATATTCATTTATCATATCAAAGCAATAAATGAGCATTGAATTGATGTTTGGTATGATATGACAATATCTGGCTGATTCACTGTTTGAAAATCTGGATTCAAATAACTGCTTCAAAAAATAACAATACTGAGAAAGTGACCTTTAAAATTGTCGGAATTAAGTGCTGAGCAATGCACATTACTAAAAAAATCAAGCTTTGATATATTACAAGTCGGAAATTTGCTAAATATATCCATAGAACATGACTATTACGTAATGTTCTAATAAGTTTTGGCATAAAAGTAAAATCAATCATTTCTGCCCATACACATTGTTGAATATTGCCAAGAAAATACCTGTGCAACATAAGACATGGTTTGTGGTCGATGGTCACAAATATGCATTGTCTTACTAAATGTTTCAGCTAATTATGTTGTCACTGTACTCCATTTACTACATTCCAGAATAGCATAAAAATGAAAGAGAAGAAGAAAAAAAATACACATCCATCTGTATCTTGCCATAATAAACTTTTCAGGAGGGACAACAGCTGGCATACACAACCAACAGGAAAGTGAGTAAAAAGTCAAATGCGTTTCCTCAGATCTGACACTTGTTATAAATTCGGATTACATGGAAACATCAAGCTCGGACATATTTCTCATTTCTCCGCTACACCCCCAAACAAAGAGCCACATTATGAGGAATATTCTTCCGGCCCAGAGGGACGTTCTGGCCTGCGGCAGCACCTGTGGTTGACATCTCAACTCCAAAACCTGATTAAACCTGCCCATCAAGCCTTCAGGCCTCTACACCTGTCCAACAACAAACATGTCAGGGCTTTCAGTCTGTGCTCGGGGTGATTCTTCTGCGCAACACAAACATGACTTATAAGTGTCTGTCTGATTGCTCTTTCTCTGTGTGTGAGTGTGTACTTGTTTATGGGATTTATGAGGACACAAATTTGTATAATAATATGGTGAAGTTTTTTTCCTCGCCGCTGTCGCCACTGGCTTGCATAGTTCGGGACTTGTAGAGCTGTGCATCGATGGATTACTCTTCAGTGTTTGGACTCTCAGCAGTGAATATTAAAACACATTGAACTGAACTGAACTAATCTAAACTGAACTGAACTTAAACTCTGAAAACTGAACTACACTGTTCCAAATCACTATAATCTTCTATGTGAAGCTGCTTTGACACAATCTACATTGCAAAAGCGTTATACAAATAAAGATAAATTGAATTGAATGATTATGACCTAGGTATTACAATATTGAGGTAGCAGTGTTCATTTCGTTGCCGAAAAATTTTGGTCATAATTTTCGTAACGAACAAGTTTCTACCGACAAAAACTAGACGAAAACTAAATAAAAATTAAGTCATGATGATGACAACTATAATAAAAATATACCGACATTTTCGTTGACTAATAAAAACGAGACGAGATTTTTATTAGTCGTGAACGAGACACAATTGAGGGACTTTTTTTGGTAAATATCCAATCAGAAT
This sequence comes from Danio kyathit, assembly GCA_903798195.1. Classification (NCBI taxonomy): domain Eukaryota; kingdom Metazoa; phylum Chordata; class Actinopteri; order Cypriniformes; family Danionidae; genus Danio; species Danio kyathit. Next base: position 23,359,392 of record LR812531.1, on the reverse strand, counting down.
CAATCTTGGTGTGTGATGCCTGACGCACACACACACACACACACACATTTGAAAAGTAACTGGTCCACAGTAGACGCAGGATGCGATTACATCATCTCCCATAGGGGCGTCTGTCTGATTAAACTATAATGCAACAGCTGAGAGAAAAAGAAGATTCATGTTGGATGTCAAGACAAAAAGACTGTAAACCGTATGGGGAAGAAATAGTTGATACAACAAATCTAAAGCGACATCAGCATGCCAGGGAATCATCCCAAAATCTCTGCAAAGGTATACTCTGATCTTTTTTATTTACCCAAGTGTGTGCTTTTGCTTAACTGAAACGGTATAGCCTTTTGCTGAACTTTAGAAATTTTACAGATTGTACATTAAAAGTTATTAAATCAATCAGTCTTAAATTCATATGATCATGGCATTCATTTTCCTGAGGAGTTGTTTCCTCACGTGTTTCATTTTAGCTGCGGCTAAAGCTTAGCTAACCTGCTAAATTGCACTAGGTTCACGTGCTGCCTTGCATACCTGTCAACCCTCCCGTTTTTCCCAAGATTCTCCCGTATTTTACAGTTCTATCACGCTATCATCCCGTAAAGGTATTTTCCTGTATTTCTCCTGTATTTTCAATCTTTCTATGAGGGGTGGCAAAAATATAGGCAACCCATACCACCAAACCACCAGGGGACACCCCTTGCTCTTAAATATGAATCACTTTGAAACAAATATAAAAATGGCGCGTTTCCCTTCCTTTTCATTACAGGTGCCGTCACCCCTCCTATGCAATCTTCAAAATAGCAGTCATATAGCAGTGCGTGACTATCAGCTGACGTGCTCCATAGTGATAAATAGACACTGTTTTTTAAATGGATTCTGTACACGCAATTTGAAGCGGAGCGCAAAGTCTAGGTTTTGGGTGCGTGTTTGAACAGACATACACATAATTAGTAATAACAACATCTAAACATGTCAATCTTGGTGGGAGGGTTTTCAAACATAACTTTTGTCCTAAATAGGCATAAAAAGATAGAAAAGCAATCAAATGCTTTCATTATAATGTTAGATGTGTGCATTTTTAAAGTGATGCTGTTATTTAATGTAATGAAACGAAAAATCTAAATAAATGAGAGATTAATTCGTTGCTTTTTAATCAGAATGTGTAACGTCCGATTCACACGAGGCTTCAGCGTCAACACTTGACAGAGGGCGTGTCTGAAGTTGGGGCTGACGCAATCATCATAGCAGCGTCAGCCAATAAATTTAGTCAGCAATCGGCTACTGTCTGAGCTTGTGTATTTGTATACAGCTATCTGATTGGCTGACGCTTCCGTTGGCGCTTGAAAAGTTGAGAAAGTCTAAACTTCTGCAGCAAGCAATGCCGCTGAAGCAGCGCCGACGGACCCACAATTCAGTTCGGCAACTTTTGACGTCACCCATTCAAAGTGAATGGGAAGCATTGACGCTGATGCTCCGTATGAATGGGGCGTAACTTATACAGTGAAGAAAAAAATTCATGAGATTTCATAACTTGATTCTATTTCTTTATAATAGCTATTAATTTTAATAAGCTAAACCGTTTGCTAATTTCTTTGCTGCTAATGTACTATTTATTTTTTCTTTTGTAAATAACAATAATAAAACATGACGGTTTAACTGCTTATTTACAATGAAACAGCTCCAGATGAAAATATTTAGTAATTTGGGGATTTTTTTTTTTCCCAATGTTGACAGGTATGTGTCTGTGTCTGCTGTGATCATCATAATAGCAGCCATTTACAGTGAACCTGTTAGTTAGATTTAATAGATTTACATTTAGTCGACTAAAATCTTGTGAAATTTAGTCAACTAAAACTAGACTAAAACTAAAATAAGTCAGAAGTCTAAAATATGACAAAAAATTTAATGGAATTTTAGTCAAAAGACAAGAACTAAAACTAAATCAAAATTCACAAATTAACACTGTGAGGTGGTTTATGAGGACATGCCTTCTGCCTTTGATTTTAAAAGTTTTAAAAAGTTTTTGATTTCTGAAAGTTTTTGAAAAGTTCTGATTTCTTGTGAAGGTTGGGTTAAGGGGAAGAAGTGGGGAAAGACTATATAATAAATGGATATTAGAATTTAAAATACATTACCTTTATGGAGAGTCCTCCTCATAAATGACAAAAACCAACCTGTGAGTGTGTGTGTGCGTGCATGTGTGTGAGAGTAGCTGTTTATGTGATTTATAAGGACACGCATTTGTATAATAACATGGGCATGACCTAAGTATTATAATGTTGAGGTGGATTATGGGCACATGCCCTGTGTGCTTGCAATTTAAAACTGTTTAAAATCTAACTTAATGGGGTCTTTTGACATTCAAAATTTGCCACAGATTTCCTTTGAGGGTTGGGTTTAGGGGTAGGGGTTGGTTAAAGCCATGAAATAAGTGTCTTTTACAGTATTAAATACATTACACCTATAGAAAGTCCTCATAAAACTGTGTCTGTGTGTTTGCGCAAATGTGTTTGTCTTGGACTGTAAATGCAAGTATTTACATGCATAAAATTGTGGGTTGTGTATTTTAGCAGTGCATTATGAGATGCTGTAAAGCATTTAAAATGACATAAAACCAGGATCAGCCCTGCAGGACTTTGGCTTTATTGGTGTTTCCTTTCTCAGGTTGAGACTCGTCCACTAATGACCAAAGACATGGAGGTTTGTATAGCCAGTGGCAGTGACTGTGTGTGAAGATGGAAGCATGTCATCGCTGCTTCCTTGTAGGATATGAAGCTGTTAGGGCTGAGATTTGAAGAATTTCTTTCATGTGTCTGACGGCCATGTTGTTTTATTCTTTTGGTGGAAGTGATGCAGATTTTTTTGTACAGGAAATGCCATTTAGGCCTAGTATTTGTCTCTAGAGGTCATAGTCAGTGGGTGGGGGGGTTGTGGGGTGGTAAGTTTAATGTTTGTGTGTGCTTGAATACGGCCTAAAGCGCTGGAATAAACTCCAGCATCGCCATGACCCTACATTGAACAGGCAGTTTGGGTGGATGAGCATATTAGAGTTTTGTGAAAAATAGCTGTTACTCTTTATGCACTTCAACATAAAATGTGGCTCTTTATTCATTTTATTCAGCAATGCGGAAGCAAGTTCTATTCTGTAATTGTTTTAGGACTTCCGATTGATTTGCCCATGGGGGGAAATGACTATGAATAACAAATGGCAGTAAACAGTCAATCTACTTGCTCTTCAAACAAAAGTGTTTATGACTATATGTAAAAATAAATAACAAAATACCAGCAACATCAAGCATTCTAAACTAGCTGTTTTATACATGTTAAAATCAATTAAGGTGAATGAGACCTAAAGTCTCTATATTCTAATAATTACAATATCTGCTGAAAGAGTAAGGTCAATACACTTTGCTTTTGTGTACTTTTGTGTACTGTATGTAAACCATATAGTGCATGTACGATTTGATTTTGTTTTGTAAAAAAGCTCCTTTGTCAGCATTTAGTAAGGTAAATTTTGGCAGTGGAGTGCATCACACAGCCATATCACCCTGCAGCCTAAGACCAGTTACTCACTGAAGCCTGGTCAGTACCTGGATGGGAGACCACATGGGAAAACTAGGTTGCTGTTGGAAGGGGTGTTAAAGAAGCCAGCAGGGGGCGCTCAACCTGTGGTCTGTGTCCTAATGCCCTAGTAAAAGTGAAAGAGACACTATACTGTCAGTGGGTGCCGTCTTTCGGATGAGACGTTCAACCGAGGTCCTGACTCTCTGTGGTCATTAAAAATCCCATGGCACTTCTCCTAAAGAGTAGGGGTGTAACCCCAGTGTCCTGGCCAAAGTCCCTAAATTGGCCCTTACGATCATGGCCTACCAATCATCCCCATCCACCAAATTGACTATAACACTGTCTCTTCACTCCACCAATAGCTGGTGTGTGGTGAGCCCACTGGCGGCGTTGTCCTGTGGCTGCCGTCGCATCATCCAAGTGGATGCTGCACACTGGTGGTGGTGTGGAGAGACTGTCTCATAATTGTAAAGCGCTTTGGGTGTATGCATGATAAATGCGCTATATAAATACACATTACAATACATATAACGCAACCATTTTTAATTCTATTTATTTTTGTTTTTTAAATTAAGTTAATTACTGAATATATTGCCCAAAGCGTATCTTTTCAGTGTAAGCACACTACTCAGTATTTGTTCTACTCAAAAATGTCATAGTGCTTAAATTCATTCATTTATTTTCAACACAGGCTCATTCTGAAAACATAGCCCCTTTGGAGATCGCAAATTATGTATTCAAAAGTACGTATGGCTGCATTTCGTCTTTAAAACGAACGCTACGGGGCGATATGACGCCGTTCTTTTTCGCACTTACCAGCTGACCGCTGACCGATTTCCCACTGTTACCAGTTTGCCCAGTTAGCTCGCCATGTAATGTACTGTACGTCGACAGACTTGAGATGCAGAGAGGAGTTGAGTCTGTTGAGACAACAAGGGTTTGAGTCTGGCGAAGAACTGTTCCAGAAAGCAGGTAAGATAAAAACTGTAACCAAAAAATAAAATAATCATGTAAATAACTGGGTGAGAATGTGGTAAAATCTGAAAACGTGGTAAAATCAGGTGAGACCTTTTCTTTTTCTGGATTGCTTTTTAAAACTGTCAGTTGGGTTTAGGAAAGTGGGTGGGCGGGTCAATTGGTGCTTTTGAAGACACTATTGGTTGGGTTTAGGGAAGGAGGAGGGTGGGTCAGTTGATCGGTCAGTCTGTCAGTCGACAGCAGCCTCTGGTGGATTTACACAAGAAAAGCAGACAAGAATAGCGTTTGCAAGAGATATTTGAGATCTGAAAAAGCATTCACGGTGACCTTCACGAAAACAAAAACTGCAAAAAAACGTAGCTCCTGGGATGTATTTGGCACTCTCCAGAAATGTATATACGAGGTATGTTTTCAGAATGAGCCTGAATTGTTAATTTTCCTTCGGCTTAGTCCCTTATTTATCAGGGGTCACCACAGCGAAATGAACCACCAACTATTTCAGGATATGTTTTACGGTTTCCCCCACAGGCCAAAGACATGCGCTATAGGTGAATTAAATAAATTGAATTGGCCATATGAGTGTATGTGTGTGACTGAGAGAGTGTATAGGTGTTTCCCAATAGGGTTGGGGCTGGAAGGGCATTCGCAGTGTAAAACTGAATAAGTTGGCGGTTCATTCTGCTGTGGTGACTCCTAATGACTAAAGAGACTGAGCCAAAAGATAATAAAAATTAAGGTAATTTAAAATTTTATGCAAATCTATATGTCAATGATAATAAAAATACAAAGTCCCATTATGAAGCATTGTGAAGATACATTTGCAAAAAATAGCATCAATTATAAACACAGCTCATTTATACATATACATATTAAAGAACAATTGTTTTTTTAATCTGCAGGTGGAAAGGAATATATACTATTTCACAAACTTGAGAAATATTTCTATTTGATATTGAAATGTGAATCTAATTCTTTTTAAAAAGAATCATTTCAATTGTTTTACATGAACTGAATTTCTTCCAGATTTTTCACATTACAGGTTTAACAGCATTACACACTCAACGCCTCGTAGAGAGTGTGACTGTGTCATTTTTTGTTATTTTTCCTCTTACATTCCTCAAGCTTAGCACTGTCATAAGTTATTTTCTGCTCCAGCGCAAACCCTAATTGATCGCCCTCGAAATCAGCTTTACATTGTATGGGAAGATGACGGCATTTGATACCGATATTATGCACCGCACTTGCCAGCTAATGCTATTTTTTCTGCTCTGCTGGAACTCGGCGTCTAGACAAAGTGTATGTACACAAGAACGCAGTAAGGACAAATGTTTAGACAGTCATTATTGTAATTTAAAAAATTTTAAGGTTGACTTGCTTTCAGATGGAGTTGACTGAGATTGTTGGAGTGTGTGAAGCTGCCATGCCTCGGCTTGCACTCGCTCAACTTTATTGCCGTCTTGCTTTAGACAGCCGAGTCTCTTTTGAACACAGGATGATCTAATTACATAAATACAGATCAGTTCTAGCTGTCATCATTGCGCCGACAGTGCGGCATCAAAACTTTTTTGTGAGACAGTGACATGTCGAAGGAGATTAGAGAGCTGGAAAGTGCATTGTTGACTGAGTCTAGCATTTGTTTGGTCATTATGTTACAAATGTGCCAAATGACGCAGCCAGCTTTCTTGCGTGGCAGATGGTACGGCTGTAAATATTATTGCAAGTATGTCAACACAAACAGTGCCACGGCGTTAAAATGTAGCTGAATTAACTATAAAACCATTGATTTGAAAGACTCGTTTAATAGATTCCACTTGAGTCCTTTTAGATCCACTGACTATGTTGATTATATGAAATCACTTTGATAACACTGAGATTTAATTTGTTAAAATTACTATGAATTAGTAATGGCGGCACGGTGGCTCAGTGGTTAGCACTGTCGCCTCACAGCAAGAAGGACACTGGTTGGACCAGTTGGCATTTCTGTGTGGAGTTTGTATGTTCTCCCCGTGTTCGCGTGGGTTTCTTCCGGGTGCTCCGGTTTCACCCACGGTCCAAAGACATGCGCTCTACATTGTTAACCCTTACTGCAGATTATGCAGTAAATAACTGTAAAAAAAAGTCAGTGTTTTGCTGTAATAAAAGTACGCAGGATTTGTACGAAATTGTGTAGTGCAAAGAATAAATTGCAGTAATTTACTTTATGTAGCCATTACAGGTAGTAACTATGATAATAAATGGTAAATTACTGTTCAGCCATTACTGTCCCATCTACTCTGATGCTTTTATTGTGCTATATATAGAATAGTGCATTTATCTTAATGCAGAAAACAATGATTTAGACATTGACACACACATACATTTGAGGGTTTCTAAAGTAAGTCTGTATTATGTTATATTGTTGTTGTCTTGAACTGTGTACTTGAAGGCTACATTGTTAGCTAGTTAGCCTCTCCTCATATAATTACTTACTTTAATTTAAGTATATTTATTCTTTGGATATTGCCCATTTCCATAATGTACAGATACAAACAGTGTAATTTTTATTTATTTTTGTTTGGCAAATAAGCTTATATACACAAAAAAACCATTAAATTCCATTTTTCTCAGTCAGGTAGCTAACGTGCACAGAATCATCTCAGGGATTCGCAAATCTCCACTGTCAGGTGCCAGGTTGTGAATTTGTTGCTAAGTATTTTTCAGAGCTGTCTTTCCAAGTGTGAATTCATAAGGACAAAAGAAACGTTTATTTTCTGGAACTTTTTTAAGTAAATAATAATAAGATTGGATCCTTTGAATTCTCTGTGTTGACGACTTTATTTTTGTTTTTATATTTATTTTAAACTTTTTTTATTGAGAAATGATGTGTGTGTCTGTTTTTTGACAAACATGTTTCTAACCCTATCTAGAGTAAGTATATGTGTGTGTTCTTTTGATATACAATTTTTTTTTATTATTATTTGAAACTTAAAAAAAAGTGTTTTTTTTCTTTTGGTTCTTTTTATGTTTTTAACCTTATATTATTTTAACCTTGTATATCATTAGTCAAGTAATGCCACATTAGAGCTTATCCAAAGGAAAGTATTACACTGTATATGAATGACATTTAGAAGCAAAATTAAAAAATCATAATTTTTTGCAGAGGCTCAATGAAGTTGACTGGAAAACATCAAATGAAGTAAGTAAAAGTGGTATTTGTAGAATAAAGGGTTTCTTAAATAAATAAATATATCTGGTTATTTGTTTAGTTTTTTTATTACTACAGGTTTGGAACAACGTGAGGATCAGTGCTGAACGATTTTTTTTATTTTTTTGCTTTGGATGGAGTTTGTTAATTAATTAATTTATATTGTTTTTTATTGGATATGTGATTGTGATAAATGTTGGCAGTTGCTTAAATGTTGTCAAACTCAGTTCCTGGAGGGCTGCAGGCAGCAGAGTTTAGTTCCCACCCTGCCACTGTGGCAACCCCTGATAAATAAAGGGACTAAGCCAAAGAAAAATGAATGAATAAATGAAATATTGAAGCAGATAGACTTAGGTATTTGTTTAGTAACACTTTATGTTAGACACATTTTCATTAATAACTAGACAGTTACAGCATGTTTAGGAAATACATATTAAGGCAATAATATATGCTTCATAAAAACTAATAAACAGACAATATGCTAGTAACATGAGTGCTAATAGCCAAATAGTTATTATAGTGAATATGTGAGCATATTTACTTGTAAAATGTACTGCAATAATCTTTCTTTGCAACTACCCTCTAGTCGATGTTCATTTTAATACTTATTAATAGCATATTAAAAAACATAATTTGAATATGTTAACATTATTTCATATACTATAAACCCAGGGCTCAAACCAGCGACCTTGTTGCTGTGAGGCAATCATGCTACCCACTGTGCCACCATGATGCCCAACTTGCATAAACAAATAATAAATATTTTAAATTAACAGATATATAAAATAAATTAATAATAATAAATAAATGTTAATTAAGGTGACATGGTGGCTCAGTGCTTAGCACTGTCGCCTCACACTGGTTTGAGTCCTGGCTGGGTCAGTTGGCATTTCTGTGTGGAGTTTGTTCTCCCTGTGTTGGCGTGGGTTTTTAAAAAATGAGACTTTTTTTGAAGTGTCACTGGTTATATACTTTTTTATGTTATGTTTATATGGAAAAATCAAAATGCAAACACCATATTGATTAAACAAAGGATTGGATTAATGGTAACATTTTCTTTTTAACATTTGTTTTAATTTTAACTTAGTAACTTTGTAAATATGATTGTCGACTATTCAGTATTATTTTTTTTTATAGTTTTTTTAATTATAAACTTCATTTTAATAATGATTGGCTGTTCACTACACAAGTTTTAAAGTGCAAGTTTTAAAAAACCCAAAAACGATCCCATCATTGTGTGATGTAAATTGCAAAAAAACATGATTTTATGAAAACAATAATGTCATGCATGTGTGTGGTTATACAGAAGTACTAGACTACCAAAAACTAATGGTAAAATACAGGACTTTTTTAGACAAACACTCAGTTTACTGATAATATAACTAGCTGACTAGCCAATTGAGCCATCAAAACTAAGTTGAACCCAAATGACTACAATTCCTAGCACTTACAGTCAAATTTGTGCACTTTCAAGAGTATAGACAGGATCCGCCCATACCTTTAGACACAAGACAACTGTTTTAACCTAGATTTAGTCTCAGTCTAGCCTGAGGTTAAAAGCAATAACCATCACTTAAACACCTGGGATGGAGAGTAATTCATCTGACCTTAAACAGCCACAAGCACAGGAAAAGAAAGAGGGAACATTAGTGGAGCCATCAGAAGTCCTGATGACGTTTGTGTGTTTAAGCTGGTTCTGCTGTCCTTGTGTCTTTATTTTTGCAGTAGATAAAGAAACATGCTGGGTGAATCCATCCAGCTTATCACCATGAGCTCATTTATGTCCAGAAGGATGTACAAATGACAATTTAGTGCAAGGGAAGTCAGCTGAGGAACCCAAACACACACACACACACACACACATATATACACATTCTTTCCCAGTGTGGTAGAGAGGTCACAGTGAGCCGAGGGGCGGATGGACTCATGGCTATGAATGAAAGCTGGTTTGGGGCAGTGTCTGTCGGATGGATTGAGCTGATCACAAAAGCATACCGCACAGGATGCTGTCCTGTGGCCCTAACGAGAACTGAATTATTGAGTAACAGGAAATTAAAAAATTCTTGCAATGCCGATCCACTACTCTTAGCCGTTGCACTGTGACTTGGATTGCCCCTGCTCTGAACTTCAGCCACTGAACAGGTCCTTTTTATTTTTTCCTTCAATCTATTTTTTCATTCAGCAACTTTAATATGGGAACTATTAGCAGCTGCATGAATTGGTTGCTTTTCCATCTGGTGCCTTTCCGCTGTCTTTTATATGTGTGAATATCAGTGACAAAATTAGGTCTCACTTCATATTAGGTGTCTATGATGGTTGCACTTTATTTTACAGTATGCACACTTACATGGACCCATCTAAGATGTACTGGGTAATATAAGGTAACTGCATGGGTTAAGGTTATGTTTAGGGCTTGGTCGTCGGGCACCATTCTCAAATCAACGACAGTTTTCCCAATTTAGCATGCTGAATTAGTGACAAGCTAATGAGAGAAATGAATTCATTTCAGCAAACAAGTGAGTGCATGAGAATGAAAGCGAAAGTGATGAAAGTAATTTAATATTTCTAATATATATTTGATATAGTTAGTATTGGCACAGTAGGCCATACATTCAAGCAGCCTGTAATGAAGAAAGCCAGCAACATTATTGATATTAAATATGGTAAAATCTGTTTATTCCTTTTGGAGTGTTCAAGCTTTGTGGCCAAGATAAAGGCAACATGAGGAAAAAACACTGCCGGCTTTAGTCACTATTTTTTGCTGTTGGTTTGTAACAGCCATTGTGTTAATATTCAGTACCTACTTAGTTATTACCCTGTTATACCCAGTTATGTACATGTATAACTGAACTGTAAAATAAAGTGTTACCAAAAGGAACAATTTTTATGCTTGTGTTTTATTGCAAAATTAATGGGGAAAATGTTTTTTAATGCTTTTGCTTTTGAAAATGCTTCAATCAACATTTTAAATATTTGAATGGCTTTGCAACAACTGAAAGTTCTGTGTTTTGATAATATTGCAAGTTCACTAAAACCTGGCTGGAAATACTAATGAAATAAATATTTTTTTACTTATTTAATAATTTAACTTTTTGTAATATATGCCTAGTTATTGCAATAAACAGCAGTTTATAGGCCTATTTCCTTTTAGTAAAGAAGTAATGTATTAATAGGTCTGCATTTTAACGTCTTAAGCATCAAATAAAGCCTATACGCATCCAGTGCATGTCACTGATGAGAAGATGACGGATGTTTACTGTACGATGACCGAAATGGCCTTAAACACCCAGCAGGCACAGGACGTCAACATGATGTCTAATTGACGTTGAACCCTAACGTCATGAGGAAGCTGCATTTTGTTTGGAAATGAAAATCAGGTTGACATCAGAACTCAACATCAGGCCAACGTCAATGTCCAATGTCCAACCTAAAACCAATCAAATATCAACGTCTAATGATGTTATAGCTTGACATTGTGTGAACGTTACCTTTATGACATCTATCAGACGTTGGATTTTGGTTGCCGTACCTGATGACTAAATGTCAGTATTTGACGTCATATATGACGTTGGTTTAAGATGTTGGCTCAACGCTGGATTTTGGTCACTTTCTAACAACCTAAAAATCAACCAAATATCAACGTCATTTGACATCATTATTGGACATCAGAATAACGTTGTCCTTAGCTGCTTGCTTGACAATTAATTTTGGTCACCTGACATTACAACCTAAATCTAACCTAATATTAATGTCTCATGATGTTGTGTGCCTTCTGGGCAATAACTAAATGCACTACAGAATGTTACGTTTACACACATGCACAAATTACATGTAAACATATCAGCTTTTGACTCCATAATACTCACTACTCATTACTCTTGAGTACTTTTAAAAGGGCTACTTTTTACTCATACTTTGAGTAATATTTACAGCAGATACTTTTACTCTACTTGCACTACATTTTTAGGCAAGTAATGGCACTTTTGACACTTGAGTGTGATTTTTCAGTACTCTTTCCACCACTGCATGTTTTATTATTTTCTGTAAACCTGCATCTGACCATTACAAGTCCACACTAAATGGTTATAAGAGACATGTTTAAGGGATTATATGCAACATCCTTCATTTATTCTCTTAGGTAAGGAGGGATCTCCACTTAAGTATCATACTTAGAGGGAAAATGTGCTTTAGGCATTATAAAGCTTGAAGCATCAGAATCGATACTTATTATTGGCCGATCACCATGACAAGGTATCTTTTTTATGTTATGGACTGTCTGATTTACATTGTATAGATGTAAACTTGGCAAATGATAATAATTGATATGCTATTTCTCTGTAAAATAATGTTTTAAACATAAAGGTATATAGTCCTTATGTGGTTAATCATGAAATTATGAAATGAAAATGAGATTGTTTTTTTGATTATCGAGTAGTCGTCTAACTAATGACGCAGTGTGATTGACTGTGGGATAAAAGGGTGGAGTGAGAGGATTGTGTTACACACTGAGGAAGGCATTGTGCTGAAACTGTGTTTTTGAATCACCCGAAAAATTTAAAAATAAAAACAGTACGAAGCAATTACTTGATGAGTGAGAATCATTACCTTTTTGAATAATAGTATTGACTAGATTAACGCACCAAAAAGTTTCTTTAAAAAACGCGAGTGCAGAGGGCAAATTTCATTACTTTACGCAAGGAATCGAGTATCGGCTGCAAAAATCCTGATCTGAGCATCCTTAGCCACAGGACAATGGCGCCAGTGTGCTCACCACACACCAGCTATAGGTGGAGTGGAGAGACAGAGATAGAGCCAATTAGGTGGATGGGGATGATTGTGGATAAGGGCCTATGGAGGGCATTTGGCCAGGACACCAGAGTTACACCCCTACTCTTTATGAGAAGTGCCATGGGCATTTATTAATAAGCAGAGACAGTCAGGACCTCGGTTTAATGCCTTATCTGAAAGATGGAGCCCACTGACAATATAGTGCCCCCTTCACTATACTGGAGCATTACGCCCCATTCACACGGGGCGTCAGCTTCAATGCTTCCCATTCACTTACAATGGGTGACGTCAGGTGTTGCCGAACTGCATTGTGGATCCGTCGGCGCCGCTTCAGAGGCGTTGCTCGCTGCAGAAGTTAGGACATGCTCAACTTTTTAAGTGCCGACGGAAGCGTCAGCCAATCAGATCGCTGTATGCAAATACACCAGCTCCAACAGTGGCCTATTGCTGACTAATTTCATTGGCTGACGCTGCTATGACGATCGCGTCAGCCCCAACTTCAGACACGCCCTCTGTCAAGCATTGACGCTGAAGCCCCGTGTGAATGGGCCGTTAGGACTCACACAGACTGCAGGTTGAGCGCCCCCCTGCTGGTCTCACTAACAACACTTCCAACAGCAACCTAGTTTTCCCATGTGGTCTACCATCGAGGTACTGACTAAGCTTAGCCCTGCTTAACTTAGGTGGGTAACCTCTTGGGCTGCAGGGTGATATGGCTGTGGCAGGCACCAATGATGAAGTCGAAAAATTTGTATGGATGTGCAATGTATTGAAATGAATGAAATGTCGTAAATGCGCATATGACAATTTACATATTAATATGCATTATAACACAAAATTATATTATACAATGTTATACAAAACATTGTTGCGTGCCTGCCACTAGCACACCCTCTAAAACAATTTTCAACACATCAGGCAATGTTGTTATATTTCAACATGCATCTCTGGAACCAAGCATGAAGGACACGATGGCTGTCCAAAAATAGATTTTAGTATGAATGTTCAAATACTGTTTGACTAAGCAATTAAGCCATATAAGAAAGCAATAAGAAAGTCATTTGATTCTATTTCAAAGGTTTTTGTTTTCATGTTTATACTTGATATAACTATACCTGTGAAGCAATGTGGTGGTGACATTTATTTTATTTTTGTTTGCTCGCATTGTTAAAATATCTCATTTGTTTTATGCAACAGTAAAACATGTCTATTTGCTTTCAGAAGTCGATAAAATGCATCTATTTCCCTGAAATAATATGAACCACTCACTCACATTTCTTCAGCTTATTCCCTGCTTTATCAGACAACGCCACAGTGGAATGAACCACCAAATTACTCTGGCAATTGTTTTACATGGTGGATGCCCTTTCTGCCACAACCCATCACTGAATGCAACTCCTAGTGGTGGGAAACATCCACACACTCTCTCATTCGTACACTACAGCCAATTTAGTTTACCCAATTCACCTATCGCATGTCTCTGGACTGTGGGGGAAACCGAAGCACCCAAAAGAAACCCATGCAAACACAGGGAGAACATGCAAACTCCACACAGAAAGGACTCCTGTTCCAGCCAGGACTCAAACCAGTGAGCTTCTTGCTGTGAGGCAACCATGCTAATTACTTGCCCCCCAATATGAAGTACATGTTGGTTATAAAGTTATTTTAAATATTGTATCAATTATCGCTTAATTTAGCATGCTATCACAAATGATTTTTTTCTTCAATATCACACAACCCTACAAGACAGAAACCTCACTGTGCAGTCACCTATAGTGTTGACTAGGTCTGGGTCAAAAAGCAGAACTTGAACAAATTAGCATGTATTATTTGCCTGCATGTAAGCAAATAACTGACGACACCAATAAATATCAATGCTCTATATTTCTCAATGGAAAAAAAAGGGAAATAAATAGGACAGCAAAAGTAAGTACTGTAACTGTAAACAAAGCAGTGCTCACTATTCTGAACATTCTAGGCATGCATGAAAATATTGGAATATTGAAATGCCCAGGTAAGATGACATAACATTAGAACAGCATTCAGTCTGATAACTTACGGACCACCTGTACTCAAGACATTGGAATTGACATTAACGAGAAGACATGGAAAGCGGTCTTGAACAGGGTTAACTCTTCCTCAATCTGTCACAGGCTAATACAATGCAAGGTAGTGCATAGAGCTCATTGGTCCAAGAGCAGGCTAGCTCGCATCAACTCGTCTATTGACCCTGAGTGCGACAGGTGTCATTCTGGTTCAGCTACTTTGATTCATATGTTTTGGTCCTGTCCTTCCCTGCTTTCTTTTTGGAGACAAATTTTCCTCTCGCTACCGGCTATTACCACTGTTGACATCCCACAGTGTCCAATTATTGGTTTATTTGGGGTTCTTCCGCCCGACCACACTTTACCCTCTCATTTTGTAGACTTTGTAGCCCTCCTAACCCTTTTGGTTAGGCGATTAATTCTTCTGAACTGGAAGAGCCCTCACCCTCCTTCTCACACTTGTTGGATAGAAATGTTCTTTATTTTATGAAATTAGAGAAAATTAGGTACTCTCTTCACCGACCTAGCACTATTTTTATTAAATTGTGGGAACCCCTTCGTAAACATGTCCAAACTCTTCAGCTTGACCCTGCTCCTTTTGATTGAGTCCCCACCCCCCAATTCCCAGCTTGGACCTGGATACTAGTTCTGGTCAACACATTGTAGGCTTATTTCCTCTGTATATAAGATTGCACTAGGTTTTTTTATTTTTTATTTTTTTATTTATTTATTTTTTATTATTATTTATTTGTTTTTGTTTTTTATTATTATTATTACTACTATTATTATTATTATTATTTGCTCAAAATACTCTTCAGTGTATTTGCTTATTGTTACATGTTTATGTTGTCCTTTTTGTATTTTTTTGTTATGTGTTTTACAACGCATAAATAAAACATAAAAAAAACAAAAAAGAACAGCATTCAGTCTTTTATTTTTGTGTAATTACATTCAGGTATTTTCAGGACAATGTAAACAAACCTTTATTTATACCAGGGGTTCCCAAACTTTTCAACCTGCGACCCTCAAAATAACAATGCCAGTGACTCGCGGCCCCCAATATTCTCTGAGGTAATTATAGATATATAATGCTTGCACACAACGGTGCACACATACCAATAGGCCCAAGTCTGTTCATTGTTTAATTTTGGAGAACTCCACTCGGTGACCGTCCTCCATGTTCAGTTGTGGCCTGTATTTATTTTTAATGTACGTGAGTGCCGTGAAGGTGTCAGAAAGTTTAACCTGATGCCATAAGGTCAGTGTGTTGCATCCGACGCTATTGCTGTGTCTTTAATATAATGAAATCACCCCAGGGGTCGCAAAAAAAAATTGAAAGGCTGATAGCTTTTTATTTGCATGTTGTTTTTTAATGTTTCTTATTAACATGTTAACAATATTTCTAATAATTTGCCGTTGTGTTCACATGCTTAACATAAAAGACTGTGATTGGCAGTGAAGGTCATCAGTTCACTGAACTTTCCGCTGTTTACTGCGTGTAACCACATACAGGGACACTGGGGCATTTTAAAGCCGCAATTCATCAGCAGATCGCTCATATGTCAGCTTATAGACAAACCAGCTGACCTACGTGACTTTGAAACACTCCAGTGTCCCTGTATCTGTGGTTACACTCAGTAAACATCGGTGAGTTTGTTGAACTGATGAACTTCATGGCCAATCACACATTTCTGTTGAGCACGTGAACAAAGTGGCAAATCAGTACTGTTTAAGAACGTGCTCAATATCGCTCAAATGGTTGCCGGAAATGGATTTTTTTAAAACTTCAGTATTGATTGGTACCAAATTCCAGTATCGTGACAACTCTACTAATAACTACTATTTTAGTAGTTTATTTTTTAGTTGGTTATTGATAGAATATGGTAATTTTAACAGTTTAATAAAATGAATTTGATTTTTGGAAATCGCCAAGCGACCCCTCCTCATTGTCCCATGACCCCCCGGGGGATCCCTATCCCCACTTTGGGAACCATTGATCTATACAATGAGTGCATTCCTTTGATTGATTAATTTGAATGTTAGTACATAATCGTTTCTGAAATTAAGTCATATGCCAAGGTCTGTGATAGTCTAATGGTCATGGTAATTGCTTTGACCTTGAGTCTAATAAATCTTGACCATTTTTAACCCAAGTTCAGAGTAAGAAAGCAATGATTGTTGCTATGGTTTCAAGCAGAAATATAAATGAATCATCCACCTCTATTTCTCTAATCTGCGGGAATTATGCCGCACTGAAAACTGATCACTCAGGAAAACCCTCTGAAACTAATTCCCACTCAATTACTGTCACACTCCAACGTGTGCTGCTTTACGATTAATACTGGTATATAAAAGTTGTGAAAACATCTATTTGTCAAAGCTGTCATTTTGAATCAAACTTTACATGGCGAAGGAAACACAGCATGGACAAATGTCCTAAATGCTTATTGCATTTGTAAGGAGAGGAAAACCATAGATGGATTGTTTTAATATTTCAACAGCATATGGAAGTTGTTTCCTGAGCGTTTGTACTTCCATCTCAATATAGACTCTTAGATCAGAAGGGTTTGTCGTGATTAGTTTGGTTAACTGGATATGCCTGATCCAACTAAAGACTGGATTCACTAAACTTCTGAAGTAAAGACTTGCATTTGTATTTATGGGACTCGTAGGCACATTGGGTGCAGGGAAAACTCTGATGACCAACACAGGTAATGAGGTATGACTGTATTACACACACCAGCTTGAGCTGAATTCCCTGTGGGGCCACTACACTGATTGGCTGAAGGGGCCCCTGCCATATTACGCTTAGCGATTAGCAATAAATATGACATCACTTTACTCATATTGCCTACAGATCTTATTGGTTTGTGAAGCCTATTGAGGCCACAAAGATTATATGGAGAGCTAAACGGATGGCATAATGTACATCATCTTACATGTGCCATTTCATTTTGGTTGACCATAAATACATATATTTGTGTATATATATAAAAAAACTGTGGTATTGTTTTGTTTGAATGCAATGGGTCCAAGTATAAACAGCTACAAAACCAGTGATTTTTACAGTATGGAACAGAGTAAAAGATTATGATTATATATCATTTTGTTTTGCACTAAATAAAGGGTGTGTTTGATTTAATGTAAAATGAATGCAAACTAACTAATATAATCAAATCTAGACACATGCTTTGTGTCACATTGTTGTAGACAAACACTTTCTGACCTACAATAATAATGGCATTTTAATCAGCCATGTGTTTGGCAAAACTAATGTGGAACACAAAATAAAATGGTTGATCGGTTGAACAGAAAGATCTTTAGATCATTTATTAAAATCAGTTCACTCTAGATTTATGTTTTAAATAAACTTTCCTTTTGGAATTCCTATTTTTAAAGACCTATATGGTAAAGATAATGGGATTGTATTGTGATCTCATGTCCAAATTAAAAAACTTCACCCATTTTCAGTGGTTAAAACCAAATGTATCACTATGCATAGAGCTGATACTTAATGGACTATACAGAGATTATCTGAAGAAAATGTTGAACTAGATATGTAGTTTTAAACATACCATACATTAAGTAACAAAATAAATTCCAATATATTCTAAACAGATAATAATTAATAATTCCTTACATTTATATAGCGCTTTTCTGGACACTCAGGCCCCGTTTACACTAATACGTTTTAGTTTTAAAACGGCGTTTTAGAACGAAAACGATCCACGCACACACTGGCATTTCATCTAGCATTTTTAAAAAGCTCTCCGTCCACACTATAACGCTGAAAACGCGCATCACGTGACCACACACACATTGGCATGCGCTGCAGCGTATGCATTTGTCTGAGCTCCTGGCAGTCAGCTGATGCTTTGAGCAGAGCTTCCCAGGTGAGAGCTGTGCATGTCGGATGGTTCATCAAGAATCTACCGCTGGAACTAAACTCCCTATATTTATTAAACGTGATATTTAATTAATCTTGTCAAGGAGGCAGTTATGTTATACGCTCCATTTTGTTATGAATATGCCTACAGTGAAGATGACGGTCATATAAATATGCAGCTACACAACGCCTCAACATTTTTGGTGTCTGTTAAGTTGTTAATATCAAAATGAAATTAGGCAGTTCCTTATATCATGTTTTCATTTTATTGTTAAGAAAGTGAAACAACGAAGCCAGGGGTGATGCGAATGACATTATAAAGTACACTGTTCCCTTTGAAGATTTACCTGATGTGTCCTAGGAAGTTTGTTTTCCATATCAAACTTGCGAAGTCTTAACTTAGAAGGAAAGGATGCAAGACTCAACTTTGTGTAGGCTACTTAATATTGAGGGAAAAAGCCCCAATCAGATGTCTGCAGCCACTCCTCCGTTTTCAGATGTCGCCATCTTCCCCCATTCACTCTAACACAGAGCAGCAGCATTTTAAAATAAAAATGGCCTCTTCAGCGTTTTCAAAAAGCTCAGTTTTCGACGCTTGAAAACTCTGGTGTATTGTGGACGGAAGGTGTAACTGTAGCAAAACTTATGCATTTTAAAACTAAAACGTATTAATGTAAACGGGGCCGCAAAGTGTTTTACACATTAGGGGAAATCTCTTCATCCACCACCAGTGTGCAGCATCCACTTGGATGACGGGACGGCAGCCATATTGCGCCAGACCACACATCACATACCAGCTGATTAATGGAAAGGAGACAGGGTGATGAAGCCAATTATGATATGGAGATTGTTAGGAGGCCATGATGGACAGAGGCCAGTGGGCAAATTTGGCCAGGGTTAAACCCCTACTCTTTTTCGAAGGACATCCTGGGATTTTTAACAACCACAGAGAGTAGGGACCTTGGTTTAACATCTCATCCTGAAAAAGACGGAAGGATATATTTAACTCTCCTTATAAATTAATAATTAAACATAAGATTTTTTCAAATTTTCAAAATCTCTTCATTTTGATGTACTGTAAATTACAGTATGCATCCGAGATTGCAACAGTCCACATATATTACTAGACCTCACCATATTCCCAAGTATATGATGAAATAAAAAATTTTAGCCAATCTCCATTAGATTACCACAGACAGCTGCGTTTAGAAACCTGAGTGAGCACTCACTTTAAACGGTCATGACTCTAGTTTTTTATTTTATATTCCAATCCAAAAAGAACTGCCGCCAGCCAGTAAGTAGATCAAGGACATAATTTCAGTAGTTTATGTGACTGTCAAACAATCTGGACGTCGCACGCACACCCAGTGCCAAAGTCATTATTTCCTTAAACTCTGAGCGCTTGCTGAAAATCCCGGATGTTTACAGCTGAAGTTTGTGGTAAACCTGCGGCTGTGTGGCAGGTGCTGTAGTTGAACTCCTGCTCTTTCTGTTCAAAAGGCTGCGGCTGGCATACAGAATGATCACTCTCCGCTCTTTTATCTCTCCCTTCCTACATTAGCACATAAATGAAGCTACACTTTGTCTCCGCAGCGCTAAAACTCACTCGGAATAAACAACACTTCCTCTTATCGCTAATAGACAGATTTCTGACATCCTTAAAACCCTCGTACCATTAATATCCTGGAATTATAATTTTCCGACCAGGTGTCTTTGAGCATCCCATTTATCTTGGTATTAGCTATACACAAAGTTAGTTTGTTTGTTATATAAGCACAGATACGTAGTGAACTGACAATTTATTATTTGCGTATGCTTGAAAATCTTTTTTGAACCACAAGACAGCGTTGATTACAGAAGAAAAAAAAGCACAAGCTGGACATTCAGCTCTTTCATGATTCAGGAAAGTTTGGTTTTAAGCAAACTTTGCTTTTGCTAATTTTATTTTGAAGGCTCTGTATGTTTCAGTTCTTAAGATTAAGATGATCTTAATATGACTTCCCGTCTAAACATTTGCAGAGGCAGAAAACCAAATAGGTCACTTTGCATTTGTATTTAAGGGGATAAGAATAAGAATGAGAAGGTTTTATGGCTTGCTTCCACTGAGGTGCAGTTTGTACAGTACAGTACCGTACGCATTTACTAATTAAGCATACAGAATGGAACGACAACACAGGAAGTGACATTTTAAATACACAGTCGAAACGACAATTTAAAAATGCAATAACAGCAATCAGCAATAAACCATACTCAAACAAACTTGTCATCTTTTTGTGATAAAGCCACATGCCAAAAAGCAAGAACATGATCTGCTGTATGTCCTCCATTGTTGTTTACGAAGCGGTTCATAAGTCACACCTAAATGTGTGGAAAGCACAAGACGTCACTTCCTCTTTCTGTTTGTGCATCCTTGCTATTCTTCAACATCTCAAATAATGAACATGAGCATGCAAAAGACACAATATAACAGCTTCTACGACTTTTTAAATTTAAGAAAGAATGATGTTAAGCTTTATGGCATAAACCAGGTCTAATAAGTAAGTGTACAATTGGATATCGAAACGCAAGCCTGGTCAGGGTGACATGTACCAAATCATACTGTACTGTACTAAACTGTACTATATTCAGAGTGGAAATGAGGCAATGTTACACATATGTTTTGCTTTAAAAGGAAATTGTCTATTATGACAAAAAATTGGCTTTAAAAATTTTATGCTTCTTAGATATAGACCATTTCAATGTGGTAATGCCTTTGGCCCATGAACATTTCCTGCTTGTTGTCAAACTATTTCAAAACTGTAACAAGAGGCAATTAATCATAACTTAATGTTAAAATAGTTGTTATAACATTATTTATCGATATGTAGACATTTTGTATTCTTGGAAGCTATGGAAATTAAAAATATAAAACACGAAATGCATTAGGACCACTGTTGTTGTTTACATCCCTCAAAATGGTCTACATGTATAAAAAAAAGGCTTGTGTGGGGGCCCTGAAATACTTCGTTATTGGGGGGACCTTGGGGGCAAAAATTTTGAGAACCACGTTATCTAAACAGACTAATAGAGTGTTAGAGAACTTTAAAAACTATTCAGGGCTTAACAGATTCTTTATGGTAGCAATGCTATATAGCACCTCAATCTCAATCAAAGAACTTCTAAAAAACATTTTTTTGTGTTGTGTTCTTATAACAAACAATTGCTTTGAACATTAAATAATTTAGGATAGCAAAAGAAAAGTTTGCTTAGAATCTAAATATTAAAGCATAGGCAGAGCTTCATTTTTGCTTTTTTTGGGGGGGGGGGGGTCGCCTACCTTTGGACCATGTACACCATATACCATATTTCCTAAGTTTAATTTCCTAGGGTAGCCTCTATATTGTTTCTTTAGTGGGATTGGTTTGGGACTACCTTGTGAAATCTTAAAAATTAATTGTAAAGTATTTTTACAGCCCAAAATGTGTGGGTATCCTTTGAATACATTCGAATAAAGGCTATTTCTGACATGATATTAGATTTATAGTGCAATAATATGTACATTTTGTTTTCATTTGTTTTCAAATAACTGACAGTCTTTTCTATTTGTTTTGTTATTATAAATGTGATGAAAAATACAAACCTCACATAGTAAATATACGTAACTGACTAGCAATTAAACTGGGACATTTCACTGCTTAAACTAGCTCTGACTGTGTCTGAAACACGGCATTAAAGCTCCCAAACATGCTTCGTAAAGTACCAATGCCTTTTTTGTCATAGCTGAACACAGTATCACATGCCACGCTCAGGGCTTGGCATGGGCCGGTATAAGATTCTGACGGTGTGATAACCTTGGATAAAAATATCACGGTTTCACAGTATCACGGTATTGTGATTACTGCTCTAAAATATATTCTTTTTAAATGTCTGGGGAAAAACAAAAACTTTTTCCTATATTCTATTTTTTTGAAAGATTTATGATATTTAGGAGCAGTAAACATGTCAGGCTATATAATTCAAATAAATAATTGACTTCTGCCGTCTTCATTAGTTTCAAAAACACAGATTTCTTTTCAATTTAAAACAGCATCTTTGGATTTTTTTTTCTGCTGGAGATACTGTTGTAAAAAAACAAAACAAAAAAAGTAAATAAAAAATCTTACACATACCTTAGGGACGGTATTACAGAAAAATTTGCCGGTATTAAAACCTTGACTTTTCCAAACCGCGGTAAACCTTGAAAACGGTTATCATCTCATGCCTACTCAGGAACACTGAATTAGTTGAGAATCACCTGTCTAGTTCTGCCAGAGCCTCGACCACTGTGTCAGTATTAGCAGCAGTGGAATAAATATGGGAAGTGTCAGGGTTGGAGATCTCCACACTTTTAGTTATAAAATAATAAATATATCATTTTTTTCAGACTAAAGTGAGAACTGAGAACAGAAGTAGAAGAGAGTCCAGTCAGTTTTTAACACATTAATAATTATTTGGATTAAGGAGCCCCTATTTTGCATTATAAAAGGTCATATTTTGGTTTTGGGGGTCTCCAACAACAGGCTGATATGCATGCAAGGTCAAAAAACACTTTCATTGTCTTATAATATGCATTTATTTTTACCTAATTATCTCAACGACTCCCATATAATTTGTTCAGCGATTCATTTATTCACAAACCTTTGCATGAGGCTAATCTGCTGTGATTGGTCCGATGACCCAGTCTGTTGTGATTGGTCGACTGGGTTCAGCACGAGAAAGAGAGAAACGCCCACCACGGCTATGAAGTAGTGTGAGAGCCCAATGCAGGAATGCAATAAAGCAAGTAATAACAACGACACACTTTCAGTATTAATCTACACAAAGATTACCAAAAGTTGAACTATTTTGAAAATTGACTGCGCCACAGGTTTGTAGGAACAGCTGATGGTGTCCATAGTAATGACAAACAGCAGAGGATCCCGAATTCAGAAACGCATTTAAATCGGTAAAGTAGGAAGCACGCATCGCATGCATTTTCAATGTGATTTTGGATGCAATATGTGAATAACCCCATAAAGATTTAACCTGAGAGATACAGCACAAGCCGCATGGAGCAATTACAAGTTACAACACACTATTAAAACCATATTTTGCAAACTACAGAGAACAAGGCAACAATTTTAATTACACTTATATGTTATGATCCGGAGGAAAAAGAAACTGGTCCATAGTGACTGAAAAAAATCCCTGTCAGTCTGATAAAGTCCCATACATAATAGTCTCTGCTGCTCCTTCCTTTAATAGCAAATGGCTGACAAATCCCGCATCGCAGCATTGTATCAATCATCAGAAAAATGACAGGAACAAGCACAGCACAAGGTTGGTTATTGACCTTATTCTTCAATGCGGAAGTGAGCTCGTTTTTGCGATTGTTTTAGAACTTCCGATTCAGTTGCCTATGGGAGAAATGACTAGGAATAATAAACGGCTGAAAACGGTCAAACTACTCGCCCTACAAACAAGTGTTTGCATGATTATACAGACAACATAGAATAATATAATAAGAAAACCTCAGTTTGCAACATCAAGCAGCAGAACGAGCTGTTTTTAATGTAAAATGAATGTAAGTGAAAGAGACCGGAAGTCTCGAGCAAAAATGATTCAAATGGCTGCGCCCGCTCGTACGCAGAGAATAAGGTGAATACTGTGGTAGTGTTGTGAAAATGAACTTCAACCCTTTATTCCCCATAGCCGAATCTTTCAGTCATTGTCATCTTCGTGTCATGATCAGTCCCGTGATCCCCCACGCTCTGCTAGTGTCTGAAGGGAAAGGCGTGTTCACGTTTTACTGAATCCGGTACTTCATATTTGTTGCAAAGATCCGAACCCAACACAATTCATTTATTAGACACTGAGTCGACTATTTCATTAAAGAATCAATAGTTTTAAACACGGTGCACTTTCAGATTTAACCCTCAGCAGGATGTTTTCATTCACTTGGAGCTGTTACACACTGCATGGTAGGTCATTTTCAAAAACCCATAATAGGGGCTCTTTAAAACAGGATAATACAAATAAAATGAAAAACAATTTGAAAATATTTTTTTATCCATTGCTAATCAGACCTATCCAAACATATCTCAATGTCTAAAAAAACATTAATATGTTTAATTCTGCTTGTGGTAGTATTAAGGAACAGTATACATGAGGTAGTAAAAAAAAAAATCACCATTGGGATAGAGATTACTAAAGTCAACAGATATTACTAAGAGACCTACCTATCTCAATGTTAAAATAACATGCTGCTATCTCTCTAAAACACTTTTTATGCAGTGTACTGACAATCTTTATGATGTATGCTTAAAAATTGCTTTCAAACCACAGCACATAGTACAGATTAAAGCGAAATGAACACAAAATGGCCATTCAGATCTGTTCATGATTCAGGAAAGCGCTTATATTGCTCAGCATCCAGTGCAAATTGCATTCTCTGGCACACTCACACACATTCTCATCTACATATGAGGCTGTTATAAACACCAGCAGGAGGTTCCCGAGCGTCGGATATATAAACACATTTTGGAGAGTGTGTCGATAATGAGCTGAAGTGTGATATAGCCGGCCAGCCTTGATAAGAGTGCGGACATACGTAGATGCCTGTCGAGGGGTTCACACAACGGTCTGGAGACACTATTGTGATTTCAAACTGAGCTTATCACAGGAGACGGAGCTGGCAGCCTTTGAGAAGGCATTTTGTGTTTTCTGTTTCTCTCATCTTACTCAACCAAACATTCGGCATCTTTCTTTCATGCTCCAAAGCATGCGGAGTAGGTCTGCGAAATTTCGAGGATAGCAGTGCAGGATAAATAGCGTACTGTACTGGTATATTGCATTGTTGCCAAAAAATTATTATTAAAAAATAATCAGTAATTCCAGTCTTACTTCCTACAGAAACCTATATAAGAAATTTGCCAAATGCTTTGTCTACTCAGGCCCTAAAATGCAATATATATATACATTTATGGTGAGGCTTTAAGGAGTTTGGATTGTGTTGTTGACATGTCAAGATAGCACCATTTCTGAACAGCCTTTCCAAAGAATAATGAATCAGACAACATTACTGTTTGTATTAACGTGTATGCTAGTGCTCAGGAAACCTTTAGGGCTGAATTTAATGGGGTAACTGTTCTTGTCCTCTCCAATCTGTATTATCTTAGCCAGACATTCAGACTCATGGGTCACTATAAAAAACAATGTGTGCATGAAAGACTGTAAACATTTTTTAGTCAAATACTAAACATTTAGCTGATTTGAATGTTATCACTTGACTGAATAGGCGTTATTAGTGGTTATCAGTTGATAGATATGGGCCAGTAGGGGTCTTCTGCACCTACTGATAGGCTCAGAAGACTGTTATCATCCATCCACATGTTTAATCAGCTATAGATCACATACGGTTGCGGCTGGAAGTTAACGAGAATTATTAATATTATTTAATAAATTTCCTATTAATTATATTTTATTAACGTCTACCCCTACCTCAACCCTAAACCCAACCATCACAGTAATGTAAAAACGGATATGGATCTGGAGTCTTCGCTATTAGTATAGCTGATTAACCACGTGGATGGATGATAGCCTTCTGAGCCTACAGTAGGCGCATAAGACCCCTACTGGCTCATATCTATCCGCTGATAACCACCAATAACGCCTATTCAATCAAGTGATAACACTCGAATCAGCTGAAAAATCAGTCCTGTGAATCTTGTGCAATCAAATAGCACATAGAAGGTAAATCGCATCATAATGAACTACCTCAAGACATGAGCGATTTACAATAGCAGCAAACTGTTTGGAAGCATTAAAAGTGTCCAAGAAGATGTCCAAAATTGTCACACACACTGACCCAAAGTCTGTTTAGATGCAGGTCACTGATGAGAAGATGACGGATGTTTACTGTATGATGACCGAAATGGCCTTAAACACCCAGCAGACACAAGACGTCAACATGATGTTAAATTGACGTTGTACCCCAACATAATCATTGCATTTTGTTTGGAAATGAAAATCAGGTTGATGTCAGACCAAAATCAGACCTAAAATCAACCAATTATCAACGTCTAATGATGTTACAGCTTGATGTTGAGTGGACGTTACCAATATGACGTCTATCAGATGTTGGATTTTGGTTGCCATACCTGACGAATAAATGTCAGTATTTGACGTCAATATGACGTTGGTTTAAGATGTTGGTTCGACGTTGAATTTTGGTCACTATCCAACTCAACCTAAAATCAACCAAATATTAATGTCTTTTGACGTTGTTATTGAATGTCAAAATAACATTATCCTTAGACTGGCTACACATTGAATTTTGGTCACCTGACATCACAACCTAAATTGAACCTAATATTAACAACTTATGATGTTGTGTGCCTGCTGGTCAATAACTAAATGCACTGCAGAATGTTACGTTTACACACATGTAAATTATATGTAAATGCATCAGCTTTTCACAGTATAATACTAGTACTTTTACTTTTTGCATAGTACTTTTGAAAGGGCTACTTTTTACTCATACTTTGAATAATATTTAAAACAGATAATTTTACTCTACTTGCACTACATTTTTAGGCAAGTAATTGTACTTTTACTTAAGTATGATTTTTCAGGACTCTTTCCACCACTGCTGCTAGTTTTTGAAAGTAAAAAGAACACTTGTATCATTTACAGTGGAAATAAATTAACAATCTGAGAATCAGAGGTGCAAAGAGAAGCTGAAAAATTTATCCATGCATAAAACCATAAAAAGTGACACGTCTCAGTGAAATCATGCAAAATTCAGAACATTCAGAAATGCATTCAGATGGTGACTTCTAGAGTTTTGTCAATGTGGACATTTAAGACTAACTAAAATCTTTTCAGCATACCATCAAAACACCAATAAAGTTTATGTACCACATGCGGGTGAGTAATGATGACAGAATTTTCAAATATGGGTGAACAAACTCTTAAATCTGCTCTAATCATTATTTCTCCATTTTACTTTTACTAAAAGTCAACATTAAGTTCATTCCATTAGGAATTCCTTCACCTCATTTCCTTTACAGATCGTTAAGGGGACATTTAACGGCATTACTATGTGACATTTGTTATAATTATTCCACAAATCCACAAAGGTCACAGTCTCCGAGGGCACAAGTAAGGAGATGTAGCTCTTTGCAAAACTATTTGAACCCTTAACCAGTTCTCTAAATGAACCAACATTAAAATGTAGATATTTTTATTTCTAAGCACTGAAATTAATTATTTTGCAGTCGTCGTGATTGCAGAAGCCACACAGATGAAAAACAATTGCCCTAACGAGGACTCAATTGCATTATAATTGGCCTTTACCTGCGAATTATTAATATAACTACTACATTTTCAGGGTTGTTTAAAAAGAGTTTTTTTATTATTCATGTCGTGATAGATATTTCTGCCTAATTTAAATGCATTAATTAAAATGTGGCCCAAATTTTTCACAGCCCACACCTCACCAGATGAGTTTAGTATGTAAGAGCTGTGAGGCAGCAGGAATATTAAAAATGTCTGTTTAATGTACAAAATATTAAAGAGCAGGGACTTATATGAGAAACTAGAGCTGATTGCCACAGTTAATTTCAGTTAATAGTAAAGTTTTCTATAGGCATGTTTTGTATCTCTTAAACATTTACAATAAAACAGCCCATGACAACTTAAACATGTCTAATAATACACAAGACATTTCACTCATATAGTTTTAAATGGAGAAAAGTGTAACGGTCATATGACGAATGAAACCCCGATATAAACTGAAGATTCTCCAGAGAGAGGGTCTTGGACCAGAGGTGAGTTTCTGCAGATTTTGTTTGATTTGAACATTTAGAAATTACACTAAAGAGACAGTTGTTATTTAATTTTATTGGTGCTTCCTAATATGAAATGTAATAGTAAACTTGTCAAGCATTTTTGTAGAATTTGATGTTTTCCCATTCCGACAGATTGCCCAAGCATACTACCCAAGAGGCATTTCAAAGATGACTGCCAAGTGAAATGACTTACCTTAAAGACTTTGTTAGTACTTAGCACTAGTAGTATTCATATATATATATATATATATATATATATATATATATATATATATATATATATATATATATATATATAAATTCATATTGAAAGTCATATTGAAGATTTTTGTCATTTTTATTCGTTACTGTTTTTAACTTTTCTAGTTTTTAATGAAATTTTTGTTCAGGTTTAGTTATTACAATCTCTTTTTATATCTTGTCAATAAAATTTGTCAATATTTATTTTATTAGAAGTAACACATTTTTTTTCTTGTTTGTTTGTTTTGTTGATATTGTTACATTGTGTAAACCGTGACAGACCGATGGATGGACGACAGACGGACAGATGGATAAAGTGGATGGATGGATGGATGGATGGATGGATGGATAAAGTAGGTGGATGAATGAATGGATGGATGGATAAATCGAGAAGGTGGATGGTTGGATGGATAGATGAATGGATGGATGGGTGGATAAAGTAGGTGGATGGATGGATGGATGGATGGATGGATGGATGGATGGATGGATGGATGGATGGATGGATGGATGGATGGATGGATGGATGGATGGATGGATGGATGGATGGATGGATGGATGGTTAAAGAAGGTGGATTAATGAATGGATAGATGGATGGACGGACGGACGGACGGACGGACGGACGGACGGACGGACGGACAGACAGACAGACAGACAAACAGAGGGTAATATACAAAAACATATTTAAACTTTGTTTTGCCCTCCAAAAATTGTAATTAACGAATTTAAATAAAACACATGCCATAGCCTTTTTAACCTGACATTTATATTCTCGTCCTGAGAACAAATTAGCCTTATTATATATCTGAACTTGCTCATAATGTTCACAAGTTGTTTAATTACTGCATGTTCAGCAGCTTCTTACAAAAAATATTTTAGAGAACACAAATATTATTCTCATTTCATTAATATCACAAAAACATCCTTATTTCTGTGTATGAAAACTAGCTTTCACAGTTTACAGAAACTATTTATATAATTAGAACAATTAATATCATTGACTTTTTCACATTTAAGAACATCTAGAGACTTTGAAAAACACATTTGTGTTTTTTGTGTGAGTGTTTAAAATAAAACACAAACTTTCAATATGATATTTGTTTTTGAAGTATCTGAATCTCTTCTAGGCATTATACATGAGTGAGTACACTAGAACCGACACTTTGGCAGAGTGTTAGTAAACTAATAAGCATATTTATGCAGCACTGCAATCAAATGCATTGTTTTATTGTTATTGCACAGCCTGTAATTATCAATAATATGTGTGTATATGTTTATTCACCCTTCTAATTCTTATTTGTGCTTGTGGGACGCTTCCCCAGCTTTGAAGGATGTTAGACCCAGCTGCTGGCACACTGGAGATGCAAATTACTGGCAAAACAGCAAATGAGGGCGGCTTGTGCCAGTAGCAGGACCGTGCCAGTTTTGGAGAGACATGGACTTCTCATAACTCTTTCTCTCTCAATCTTGCTATCTTTCCAGGGATTTGGTAACCCTCATTAAAGGTGTTTAAGGCAAGACATTGCAGGTGAACAGGGTACAAAAAACGAATCGTTGTCATCAGAATTCCCCCATTTGATTGATTACAGTAGGAATTTGTTTGTTTGCATACATTTATATCATAAAAATCAGAACATTGGATAAAGGCCAGGTTGAAAATTCTTGTTTCATTTTTTGATATATTAGAGCAAAAGGGTTTTACAGAAGGGATTATGAGTATCTCTTTGTATCACTCCATAATTCAGAAAGCACTGCAAGCAGCCATAAAAAATACATTTTCAGAATTTTGGTAGAATCTTTTGTTGTTGCACAAGTATAAATATTTTTTGGAAATAACCAAACATGCATTTTATATTTCAAAATGATTGATTTTTCTTGCCAAATTGACATCTACTATGCCAAAACTCATTAGGATATTAAGTAAAGATCATGTTCCATGAAGGCATTTTATAAATTACTATTCAATTTTAATATTTTCTTCTTTAATCATTTCATTTTTCTTCGGCTTAGTCCCTTTATTCATCAGGGGTTTCCACAGCGGAATGAACCACCAACTTATCCAGCATATGTTTTTACACAGCAGATGCCCTTCCAGCGGCAACCCAGTATTGTGAAACACCCATACACTCTCACATACACTATGGCCAATTTAGTTTATTCAATTAACCTAGAGCGCATGTCCTTGGACTGTGGGGGAAACCGGAGCTTCCGGAGGAAACCCACACTAATACGGGGAGAACATACAAACTCCACACAGAAATGCCAATTGGCCCAGCCAAGGCTTGAACCAGCGATCTTCTTGCTGTGAGGTGATATTTAATTACTAATAAATGCAAATATATCTACAGTAAGTGCATTTTTGACCAGTAATATGCATTGCTAAGCACTTCATTTGGACAACTTTCAATATTTGAGCTTTTTTTAACTCTCAGATTCCAAATTTTCATATAGTTATATCTCTAAATATTGCCAAATATTGTCAAATCCTAACCAACAATACAACAGTGAAATTATAAATCTGGATTTTGAAAAACTAAGCTGAAAAACTTATGACAGATTTTGTGGTCCAGGGACACATGTAATCATAAATGTACATTCAGAATACGAATATGAATAAAACTGTCAAGTTTTTTCTTTGTAAGTGCTTCCAAAGGGTGGCATGGTGGTTCAGTGGTTAGCACTTTCGCCTCACAGCAAGAAGGTCGCTGGTTCGAGCCCCAAATGGGCCAGTTAATGTGCTTCTGTGTGGAGTTTGCATGTTCTCCCCGTGTTGGCGTGGGTTTCCTCTGGGTGCTCCGGTTTCCCCCACAGTCCAAAGACATGCACTAAAGGTCAATTGAATAAGCTAAACTGGCCGTAGTGTATGTGTGTGAATGCGAGAGTGTATGGGTGTTTAACAGTATTTTGTAGCAACAGGCAGCTACAAAGTCGCCGCTAGTGTGAATGAGGCATTAAACATATGCTGCATAAGCTTAGACAGTGGTTGAGAAACACTGACTTAATGCATCTTATCTAGTCAATAACACCGAATTGATCAGTGCATTAAAACAGCTTCAGATTGAAATAATTCTTGGACAGGAGCAGCAGAAACACTGATGCCAACTCCTCACAGGAATGCATTTTAAAAGCTTTCGGATGTCAGCGTTATCTTGCGTGACCAAATTAGGGCCAAATGAGAAAAGTTTATCTGGTATTTTCGAGTACTGGAAGAGCTTTAGGTTCATAAATTTGATTCAGTGTGTGGATGGAATTGTGGGTAAATCGCATGAGGAGGGAGCTGAGTCCTTGTGGATTAAAGCTGAACGTTTTTGTTTTTTCTTGTATGGAAGCCATGAGAAGAGTTTTACAGGCAGATTAAACAGGTTAAACTGTTTGTACAAATGCGCACAAGCTGTCTTAACATGCATAGAAAATCATGAGGTAAACTGATTACAGCTGACCACCCATGACAAACAATCAGGGGAAGTCATTTAACTTGCCTTATTAATCACAGTCATCACTTGTGTATTGTGATTCAGCAAAGTCTGTAGTCATTAGTCTCATCAGCTACATGAGCTATAATACATTTATGATGATGAACAACTAGCAAAGTCAAAATATTTCACAGAAATTAAGTATACTAAATGTGAAAGAGGGTGACATGGAGGCTCAGTGGTTAGCACTGTCGCCTCACAGCAAGAAGGTCGCTGGTTTGAGTACCAGCTGGGTCAGTTGGCAGTTCTGTGTGGAGTTTGCATGTTCTCTCTGTGTTCACGTGGGTTTCCTCCAGGTGGTCCAGTTTCCCCACAGTCCAAAGACATGCGCTATAGGTGACATGAATAAACTAAATTGGCCGTAGTGTACGTGTGTGAATGAGTGTGTATGGGTGTTTCCCAGTACTGGGTTGAAACTGGAAGGGCATCCGCTGTGTAAAACATATGCTGGATAAGCTGGTGGTTCATTCCGCTGTGGCAACCTCTGATGAATAAAGGGACTAAGCCGAAGCAAAATGAATGAATGAATAAATATGAGAGAAAGAAACATTAGGATATATTGGATAAGGTTGAACTGTACATTTTGATTCAGTTTTATGTAGAAAATTATAACATTTTGATGAAAAACTGTTTGAAAGATATTTCATAGTCAGTTTTGAAACAATACTGACCTGTATTGTGCATTGAACAACAATAATTTTTCTGAACATAAATCTTGAAGCATTTATATATACAGTTTTGGGAAGGGAAATAGTTTCTCAAGATTTACAATTTATAGTTTTAAATGTGAGTTTTGATTTGTTCTGAATCTCCTGATGACATTTCATACCAATTTAAAATAAAAAAGCTTTTATTTTTCATATAAAGTAGCAAAAAAGAGGCCATCATTCAGACGTTTTCACAAAATATCAAATTTAAGCATATGTTTTTGTGGCTTTTTGCATCTGCTTTCTTATTTATTTTTTAAGTTTATATATTTTATTTAAAAATAAGATTATTTTGGCTATATTTCTGGCATTTCTTGTGTTGATTTGCAATGAAATATAACTTTTTTACACTTGAAATTGTCAGCTGTGTCACAAATCCTAAAGTTGTGAAATTACAAAGATATACTTTACGTAAATTCTATTAATTTGATGAAATAATGTCATAAATAAAAATATCAATAATGTCATAAATAAATATGAATGATGCTAAAAATAAAAGTACATTTCATTTACTGAATGCATTTAAAATATGTATTTGTCCTATATTTACTTTTTTACTTGTGCTTCATAAACCATATCATTAAAACCCATTTAGCCATTGAAAAGACAGAATGAGTCATCAAAGACGAGCCTCGCATACAAACTTCAGCTGAAGATGCTGCACCAACATCTGATTCAACACACACTTGCATCAAGGAGACAGACATAAGGTAGACAGAGATTTTAGATTTTAGATTTAAAAATTATTTTAAATATGTCCTACTTGATATTTACTTATAATAATATTATAATAACATTTGATAGATATTCATTTTAAGACATTAAGAAATAATGTGTTAAAAAAGCTAACAAATTAAAAGAACATACATTTTTGGGGAGGTGATTTATGCCTTTAAATTTAACATTTACTATTCAATGTTCAGAATAGTGGCATTAACTATAAATAACATTATAACTGTCAAGCCTCAGTGAATTTATAGCAAAACAGGGAGCCTCATGTGGGAAGTGCGTTATGCAAATATTCACGTCTCTCATTTGGCACCAATCCAAATGTGCGTGCCCTATGCTCGTGTTTTATTTGCTTGATGTTAATTGCATTACTGAAGTCACAGCACATTTCAGATGATTAAAAAAGTCACTTATATTTCAGAAAATAGGGTTAACGCATTCCAACAGATTTATAATAATGATATAATGCATTTTACACAAAGGCTACGAGTGCAGGGCTACCAAAAATGTTTCACTATTTCAATGTTTCAAATATTGTGCAACAGTATGACGATGAGTGAGTGATGACCTTTTTTATTTTAACTCCATTTTAAATAAAGCCACTTTTCCCAAATTCACAATTTCAAATGAAAATTAAGTCATTATTGTTTCAATGTAAACTACAAAAATGTATAAGGACATTACATGTATACACTGTTAACAATTCTACAGCAGTTTAAATCAGTTAATCAAACTTACAGCAAAAATACTGTATTAACATTTATTTACAGCACAATTTATCTTGCTGTAGACACATTTACAGTATTGAATATATATTTACTGTAAAGTATACAGTAGTTTTAGACTTGTCATGTCTTATATTTTCATGCAATAATAAAATGTACTTGTAGTTAATTTATTTATTTATTGCAAAACAGTTAAAAATGGTAAATTACTGCATATACTATGACTAGCCAGGCTTCACGCTATTTGTATTCACAGCAAATTAAAAATACTGTTTTAATAGCATGAGGATAATTTCCACAATGCAACTTTACAATACAGTAACATACTGTGTAACTGGCAATCAGTAAAATATAATTGATTTAGGTGCATCATTGTCATGTAAACATTCCCTAAGCTTGATTATTCACATGGACATTTAATATCTCTAATTTAATATCTATAATGTTCAAATTATGGACAGCAGCTACGCTAATTATTTTCTTTGTTCTCTATTTCCACCTGGGGATGCCCATCCCGAGGCCTCTAGAGATTGTGCAGCGCCACTGATGGGATCCAAGACCTGGGAAGAGAGGATGCCAACCATCGAAGTCTTCAAAGACAACATGTGAAATTTCTGGCATGAAACTCCATGTGCATGCAGGCTGATAGGTCACCTAATCTGTTTCTGTGTTAGGGCTGTGTGAAAATTTTTTTAACAATTTGATTTACGATTTAATTTTGTAGTCAAAATTCAGCTCAATAATCTGTAAGCCGTGGCAACAATTCTGCGACAGCTCTTAAAAATGACCTGTTTTTGTTTGGTGTCTGTGACTTTGAAAGCAAAATATAAAAGTTTTTCTTTGATATTAATTAGTCTATTAATGCTTCTGAAGCAGCAGATGCCATAATCCCACTTGTCAATGCCTTTCTGTTTGTTTTCTTTTTTTCATAGTGGCCATAGTTTGGTTGCGGAATTCTGATTTGGCAGAACAAATGTGTGCTCAATCAATTGGCTAGTAAGACTGTCACACACAGCCAGCAGTCAAGCATTTGGGGGAAATTTTATATATATTGCTTTTCTACGATTCTGCCAATCATATTTTCAAGTTCAGGAGAGAAGCAAAGGTGGCTGCACAAATCTTCACGTTGTTTTACATGCATTGCTCAGCAACGTGGACACCTCCAAATGGTGTTAAAAGAGTCACATACTGTATTTAGAAGGTAGAATTCACCCAAAAATGTCATTTCTATCTTCATGTAATGATTTATTCGCGGCCCCGAAATCACACGTGACGTGAGCTGACCATGAGCTGTTACCACAGAGAGGGCGGGTGCGTGACTGAATGAAGTCTACTTTACTGAACAGAACCTGCATATGCTGTGAATAACAGGTAATAAAGTTGTGAATAACATTCAGTTTGTGACACAGAGTGATCGTTTGGGAGCCGTGTGGGAAGTATAAACCGCACTTAGCAGTAAAAATGAAACAGAAAGCACGCACATTATTTAAATAATCATATCGCATTTTAGAGTTACGATTACGACAAGCATTTAATATGTTTTTCTTTCATAGCAAACACAGAGTGTTGTGCATGAGAACAAACGTTTAACAGTGTCAGTATAACTACTTTAGCCAATGTAATGTTAAAAATAATGCAAGAGGGAATCTGATAATGACAAATGTCTCATTTTACCAGTAGAAAAAAATTGTCTAATAATGTTGCTGTAACAAGAGGAGACGCTACAACATAGTGAGGATCCGTATGCAGGATTTTATTAGCAGGATGGTCAGGTAAGCAGTGGTCAAAACAGGAACAAACAGATGCATAAGGGCAATCCAGAGTCGTAGTCATAACAGCAGGCAGATGGTCACAAGGCAGGCGGCATACAGGGAATAACAAAAAAAACAAAGCAAAGGTCTAAAACAAGGAAGGCAAGGCAAGGAGAAACGCGTTGTAATGTTCACTTGTTCAGATTGCAAGACTCAGCCCCAGTGTTTGTGTCAGTGCTCCTTATGTATTGCATGAATCAGTCCTTGAGTGGCTTCAGCTGTGAGTAGGCAACCAGTCATGATCTAGAACATGTGTGTGTGAACGGAGTGCATGTATGGAGTTGAAGTCCAAAACATGGCGGATTTGTAGTCCATGTGAATGTGTGTGTGTTTACCAGCGATCTCTGGCTGTAGATCGCAGGTGATCGTGACATAGCCCCCCCTCTATGGAGTGGCTTCCAAACGCTCCTGACACAGTTCAGGCGGGAGGTGGAGTGGAGGTGGACCAGGGGGAGGGATGGAGAGCCAGGACCATGCAGTGGAGAAGTACCTGGAGTGTGGATCTTTAGAGGACCTGTAGTATGGAGCTGCAGAGGGCCTGGAGTGTGGAGCTGCGGAGGGCCTGGAACATGGAGCTGCGGAGGGCCTGGATCGTGGAGCTGCGGAGGTATGTCTGGAGGGTTTGGTTCAAGGAGCACTGGCAGTTCATATAACCCCAGTGGGTCATGAGGGTTAGAGAAGTCAAACAGTTCTAGTGACTCTGGGAAATCACCTGGCTTTGGCAGCCATTCGTGGGACTGAGGTGGCGGCTCTGGCCATTCATGGAACTCAGGTGGCGGCTCTGGCCATTCATGGGACTGAGGTGGCGGCTCTGGCCATTCGAGGGATTCAAGGGGATCTGGCTTCCACCATTCTGGGAATTCGAGAGGATCTGGCGCCCGCCATTAGAGGGATTCAAGGGGATCTGGCGCCCGCCATTCGAGGGATTCAAGGGGATCTGGCACCCGCCATTTGAGGGATTCAGAGAGATTTAGTGCCTGCTGTTCGGGGGATTCAAGAGGATCTGGTGCCCGTCATTCGGGAAACTCAGGGAGTGGCGGCCATTCAGGAAGCTCAGGCGGTGGCGGCAGCAGCTCTGGCAGTACTGGCGGCAGTGGCTCTGGCAGCGGCGGCGGCTCTGGTAGCTCTGGCAGCACTGGCAGTAGTGACTCTGGCAACGGCGGTGGCAGCTCTGGCAGCACTGGCGGCAGTGGCTCTGGCAGTGGCGGTGGCTCTGGCAGCTCTGATGGCAGTGGCTCTGGAGGATCTGGCAGCTCTGGAGGATTTGGCAGCTCTGGAGAATCTGGCAGCTCTGGAGGTGGTGGTGGCAGCTCTGGCAGTAATAGCTCTGATGGTGGTAGCAGTTCAGGTAACTCAGGTGGTGGTGGCCATTCTGGTGGCTCAGGTGATGGCTTTTCAGGAACAGGAATGAGAACAGGAACCATGACAGGAGCAGACTTGGAACAGGAAGCCATCTGGGTCACCTGGCAGTTTGGCAGTGACCACCGTTTGAGTTTCCCTCTTAACTGTAGCCATCTTGGGAGCTTTTATGCTGGAGTCAACCCCCGGGCCTTGCTGTTGTGTAGCATACAGGAGTATCGGTAAAGACAACATGATCGTTGTGTTAGACTGTCCAGCAAACCCCGTTGTCAGTTAGTCTTGCTGTACACAGTACACTCAAACACAATAATTCAACATCATAATTATGAATATTTGTATTCTGATGTCATCACTTTACTTTGCATTAATGACCAGGACAAATTTAAAATCTGTTCAAGTCCACTATTTCTAGTCTAGTCAAAATTTAGCATTTTAACCAACAGTAGACCTACACATAATATTATTATTGTTGTTTTACCTTATGTTTGAGAAATAACAGTAATAGCCTACTCATATTAACATTTATTTTACATCTACAGAATCGTGAGGAAAATCCTGATCTTGATTTCAAGATAAAAAAATCGTGCAGCCTCTTGCGAATTTCAAATAGCGATTGCGATTTGATTTCGATTTGATTTCGATTAATCGCACAGCCCTATTCTGCGTTATTAACTACATGGCACAGGAGTTGGTTACTGTCACCTCGGCAGCCAATGAGCTTGGTCCATCAGTATAAAAGCTCTGCATCATTCTACGCAGTTTAAGCTATGATGCGTTTTCACAAACCCTCCTCTACCCCAGCCCCACCTGTGTTTAGATCAGCTACGGGGAGTTACATGTACTGTATATTATGTTAGCAGCAGCAGCGTTCTATATTCTCAGATGGCATGTCTGTGTATAAACTGGCAGTAGCAGGTCTCGGTACTTGCTCTGCCATAATAATTGAAGCAGCAGCAGTGTAGCAGATCTATACCGCCAAGACCAAATACATCAACACTGCCATATACATATTCATTACCATATTAAATGCTGAGAGTGTTCATGACAGAAATACACTTAATACATAAATACACTTCATTAAACATGTAGACCAGGGATGGGCAAACTTGGTCCTGGAGGGCCGGTGTCCTGCACAGTTTAGCTCAAACTCTGATCAAACACACCTGCTTATAGAGTAGATAATTAGTGATCTTGGAGACACTGATGTTCAGGTGTGTTTGATTAGATTTGGAGCTAAACTATGCAGGACACCGGCCCTCCAGGACCGAGTTTGCCCACCCCTGATGTAGACATAGACATCACCTATATGCTATAAAACTGCATATTAACTATGTCTATATACAGTATAATAACTTTAACAGTTAAAAAAAGTTAATAGTTAAATAAAGTTATTGTATTAGTAAAGTTAGTATTAGTAAAGTTATTGCATTTGATTGTAATGCAATAATGTGCAAATTTTGTAAAGCTCCTTTGAAACAATAATTATTATGAAAAGCATTATACAAATAAATTTGAATTGAATTGAATTGAATTATTCTGCATGCACTGATGACCCCCTGATAGTGGTTTTAGAGACTTGGATTAAACAATATGGTGTGCTTGATAGAAAACTAGACTAAAATCACTTCAGTATTCATAGGCGTAAGCAAAGATCTGCAGCTGCCACGAAAACAACCCAGAACGTCAGTGTTATTCACAAAATAAAACAATAATCAGTGACCTTTTAACCTCCATCATCCACAAAGGCATAAACAGTCTGTGATCCCATATGCTTATTACCATCTGTCATTTCCAAATGATCCCAAGAATGCTGTCCATTCCAGACATGGTATCTAAAATAATTCAAGTTGTTTATCAGTAGTAATATTTACATTTTATGGCAATAAGAAAACAATTGCTTTGAAGGCGGACGGTTACAGACTTCAAAAGGAGCTGGACAAGGAATGCCAAACACTTGGCGAGCATTTGATCTTTAAAGGCCTTTGATCAGATATACGTCCACCTAGGATAGCCATCTCTATTGTTCCAGCTATTGTGTTGCTCAGGGCAGCTTTCTCAATGACAAATTTGGTCCTGCAACAGTTAATGCGACAATTCAATAGACCTTCCCTTGTTCCTTTGTGCTCAAGCAATATACGTGTTGAGATACAGATCTGACTGTTTGTAAAAACACCTCTGAAGCAAACTTACAACGCGCGCATGCACTTAATATTAATCTAGGGGAACTTCATCCGTTCAGTGTCCATAAAAATAGATAATGCAATCATTTTAGTAATTTTTACGCTATATTTTTCCTATTGCTGATGTAATAGATATAAAGACAACACGATGTGGGAACCGAAAATCGAATATAAATATGACTGAATTACTTTAATTACCTTGAAATGAGGAAGCAGATGCTGGTATCGCTGGTTAAGCTGTCATGCATCTATTGTCTTATCATTGATGAAAATTTTAATTGATTTGTTATCGATTTGCGGGGAAAAGAAATTGTTTCATTTTATGATCATAATTGAAATCCCAAGAAGTTTTGTATTTTTTAACAAAAAACACATAATTCATCCGAGAGCACATGAGATGTAATCCACAACTCTTGACCAGATCATTCGATCTTATTCTACTTTATGAACAGATTAACCTGTAATGGGTGGCAAATAAAATGATTTATATTACAATTTCATGCATACTGAAGTGTTTTGCTGGCTTGTTGTGTAAATCTGATGTCTTATTTTGATCGCTAATGCACATATTTGTAAAATAAAAGCCCACAAATCTTGCATTAAAGAGGAAAACTAAAATGTAAGATCTGGCTTTCTGTCTGCTTCACTTTACCAATTGTACATTAATTTTTTGCTCTCCTTTACCCAGATTTAAAATGCAACACAACTTTTCAAAATATAGTCTTGATTTGATGGAAATGCAAACATTTAAATAGAAAATTAACCATTTCTGTTATCTGGATGTAAATTTTAAATGTACAGCAAAAGCATGTTTTGTTTTATATTGTTAACTTCTAGGGCGACACGGT
Source organism: Danio kyathit (assembly GCA_903798195.1). Classification (NCBI taxonomy): domain Eukaryota; kingdom Metazoa; phylum Chordata; class Actinopteri; order Cypriniformes; family Danionidae; genus Danio; species Danio kyathit. The sequence goes on along the minus strand of LR812531.1, from coordinate 23,319,041 downwards.
GGCTCAGTGGTTAGCCCTGTTGCCTCACAGCAAGAAGGCTGCTGGTTTGAGTCCCAGCTGGGCCAGTTGATATTTCTGTGTGGAGTTTGCATGTTCTCCCCGTGTTCGCGTGGGTTTCCTCCGGGTGCTCCGGTTTCCCCCACAGTCCCAAGGCAAGTAGTATAGGTGAGCTGAATAAACTAAATTGGCCGTAGTGTATGTGTGTGAATGGGTGTGTATGGATATTTCCCAGTACTGGGTTGCAGCTGGAAGAGCATCCGCTGTGTAAAACATATACTGGATAAGTTGGCAGTTCATTCCACTGTGGCAACCCTTGATGAATAAATGGAGCCGAAGGAAAATGAATGTTGACTTCTTGTGTAAAAGAGTATATATCTTTTTTTGTATCTTGATTCCAAAAAATAAAGATTTAAATGTAAAGTAAGTAGTAATTTGTGTTCATGGGAAGATAAAATAGTTTTTGGAAAATGTACTTTTCACTGATTTCCACTTTTTAGTACACATCATTTTTAGGAATCCACCAAAATGATAACTTGGGTCGAAACCAAAAATTCTGAATGTTCTTGGCCAGAAACCGAGACCATAACTGATAATGCTTTGTAAAATTTATTATTATTTTATTGAATAATATAAAATGATGTATAAGATGTTTTAAATGTTCATTCATTCATTTTCTTTTTGGCTTAGTCCTTTTATTAATCTGGGGTCGCCACAGCAGAATGATGCCCTTCCAGCTGCAACCCATCTCTGGGTTCACACACTCATTCACACACATACACTACAGACAATTTAGCCTACCCAATTCACCTGAACCGCATGTCTTTGGACTGTGGGGGAAACCGGTGCACCCGGAGGAAACCCACGCGAACGCAGGGAGAGAACACGCAAACTCCACACAGAAACGCCAACTGACCCAGCCGAGGCTCGAACCAGCAACCTTCTTGCTGTGAGGCAACAGCACTACCTACTGCGCCACAGCGTCGCCATGTTTTAAATGTAAATCTATAAATTTAATTTTACTGAATAAAATAAACACAAGCCAATAAAATAACCACATTTTAAATTTGTAAAATTGTATTGACAGTGAATGAGTCAAGAGGCATAATTTTACCAGTGTTGCCATGACAGCACATTATCGCTATTACAAGCAGCAGGAACAAGTATACTACGTAAAAATGTTCTGTCTGTGCATTATTTGGGCAGACGTTGTTTCTTGGTCAGCATGAGTGCTATGCATAGATATGTATACGAGTACATGAGCAGAATGTACGAATATACACAGAGCAGAATATTGAGCTTATTTGAACTTTAACACCAGGGTGTGTCCAAGCTAGTCATGGGTCCGTTGCTCTTGTGTTTTGGCCGGCGCAACAACAAACTTTCCTTGTGTGGCACAAGTCATTGACATGCGCTTCATAGTGCAGTGCAGCACTTTTGTTGAGCAGTGCCTTTGGTGCATCCAAGTCAGATCGCAGGATCTACAGTGTGGAGCACTCAGGCACACAAAATTATAATGTTTGTAACTTTAAGAAACTCTATAAATACAAATACTGGGTGATTATACATTTTGCACTGTATACTGCTAAACTTCCTAAAATTGATAAAATACTGTTTATTTAGTTTGTATCTTTGCTGTACTGCATTTATCAATGCTCATGATTGGTTTAGTATATTTTATGCAGATGCACTTTCCTGCAAAATAATCCTAATCAATCTAAAGTGATGAATTCTTGCCATGTTGAGCTTGAACTTGACAAAAACTCTCGACAACTAAAAGTTACTGGTGGCTGTGTCTTTAATGTGGTGTAAAGATTATTATGCGTTATTGAAACATCAAGAAGGACGCAGAAAAGAAATATCCCTTATAAATGAAAACTACTTTATTATTTTATAAAACAGCCTTACATTTAAAAGGAAAACATAAGGGCAATTTTGAGCAAAAAAAAAAGACCCCTAGCCTATAAGGTGTTTTATTGAATAGCCTTAAACTGACCAGCTATATGTTTTTCTTTGCCTTTATTTTTTATTTTTTTGCCGCATGTACTCCTTTGCGTTTAGAAAACTAGTGTAATGGGGCACGCCATCTTTACCAGACTCGGGCAAACTCCGCCTCTCCTTTCACTCCGCCCTGAAGCCCCAGCTGGCCTTCTTTGGCCCAAGGTATTCGGTGGGCCGAAAAAGGCTGGCCCCGAAGCAGCCCTGCTTTGGCCCGATCAGGCCCCGGAAGTGACAGTGGAAACCAAACTGGCCCTGGCTCGCCCTGGCACACTCGCTTTAGGCGCGATAGTGGAAATGCGGCTAGTCTTTGTTTGCTAAGGCCATGGATTAAAAGCAACAATGTTGTAATTAACATTCAGTTTCTCGGACAGAGCAGTCATTTTGCTTAAAAAAAACCTCAATGTATCATCCGTAGGCAAAGGAAATAACTCTGTTATGCCTGCATGTGTTTTATACCATTTACTTGCACTTTTACTTGGTCTTAAAGACCAAAAAGCCTGGGGTTGGAGATAAAGCTCATTTTTATCTTGCCCACTACCTCGATTTCATTTTGGTCTGCAGAATGCCATACTCCGTCAGTCTCCGTACATTTTCTAAACCATACAATCAAACTACGAATGCCAAATGGGCCAGTTATGTAAATCAGTTACGACTCCTTTTCGCTTCTAGGTGTAAAACAATAGCTCACAAATCATCCATTAGACAGGATATTTAACACGCTCGTGTAAATACTCACACAGACACACGTAAGATCTGCTGGCTTTCTGTCTGCTGCACTTCACAGATCTTACATTCACTTTTCCTTCTCAGCTTCCCACACTGATGATTATATCAGTGCTATTCTGGGATGTTGAATGTCTGCCAGGTGTTTTAATGTCACTCATTCCTTCATTTGAGTGTAAGGAAATAAACACGTCAGAAGGGGACGCTGATATATTAGTAAGTGAGATGAAATTGCTTTGCTGAGCCTCTGGCAGAGCATTCAGTGAACTAATAAGGCCGATTAGGTGATTTCAGGGGTGAATGAGTGAGTGTGTCAGTGTGTTCAGAGCAACCCCTCATTTCCTCTTACCCTGGGGGCGTGTCTGAACAGCCCCCCAACCAATCAGCAGCTGGACGGTGAATGTCCAGAAACACCTCCTTTGTCCCAATACAATGCTTCAGAAGAAAGGCATGAAAGCATTGAAGCAGTGGACAAGCCATATGGTTAAAAGGGAAGGTTGGGAGGAGGCAAGGATGCTAAAACATTTTTAATTCATAGAAATTATATTTTTTAACAGTAAATTTTTTATTTATTTCAGTCTTCAAATATAAATAGTATATTTCAAAATGGAATGTACTACTATATACATGGACTAAAGTGAAAAAAAATCTTCTTTTTTCAGGTCACATTCCTTTAATCAACACTTTTTTTTATAGATAGCTGAGACCAACAGAATGTAAAGAAGAGATGTTTAAAACCACGTTAATCTTACCAGTTTGTGTATTTTAAAATGAATTTTTAAATAATTGTTAACTTTGTACGTTTTAAAAAAAAAATTCTTCAAAAATATTTGGTATTTTATGCCTTAGTAGAGTCAAAAAGTTGCATAAAACACCTTTAACTTGCTACACTCTGAAAATTAAAGGAAAGATGTACACATGAACTTCAGGTTTACATTTGGACATGTTTGTGTAATTATATTTATTAAATGTGTTGAATAAATCCTAAACCATTAAATATAGTATTATAGATGTTGTGTTCAGGCCTTAAAGAAATAAAAATGAAATAAACATACAAATAACTTTTAAGCTGGAGTGGACAGAGTAGTTTTTGTGGGAATGGAAAACCCTGAGTGGATCCTAATTATATATCAGATTATACAGAACTCTTAGTAGAGAGAAGAATGTGCTTTCGGTCCGCTCCAGGCTTTGATCACATCTAGGCTAAATACAAAACTCGTCTTTTCTTTTTTAAGACCTGATCAAGCTTAAAGTATGATATTTATTACAAGGATAGGTGGGATCCAGGCAATTGACAGAAATTCGTCATTGACTCACAGCAATTAATGAAAATTCATCATAGCAACTGAGAACTTTAATCCATGTATATATGTTTTGGCTATTACAGTGGCAATCAAGAAGAGGTTACTCAATGTGTCCTTTCCTTTTTATTAATATTTTTTATATATGTTTTTTTTATTGTTTAAGTATGTTCTATGTTCTAAAGAATGTTTTAGACATCAAATATTTTTTATTTTAAATAATATACAAATAATTATTAACATTAACATTATTTAAAAATATTTTGGCAAATTTTTGTATATTTTGAAATTTATAATCACAATATATTTGAAAAATGCATCTTTTACTGTAGACCATGAGGGTTGACAAACCTGCATGGAGGATTGTGTGCAGTCTGCATATTTTTGAAATTTTAGATATGCCAATTTTTGCTATATTTGCTATTATATTTATTTTTGAAAAAGGTGAAAGTCTGCATGTGAGTATTAAAATCCACACAATTATGAATATTTTTGTGACTTCTAAAAACACTTAATTGAATGCTTTCTTCATCCAAATTTGTGTTAGAATGATAAAAATGATGAGCATGATGTTTCAGATGCTGAGCATATTCAGTAATATGCTTATTAGATTTTAAAGAAGCAAAGGCAGCACACATAAATAAAAAAATAGAGTAATTCACTCCCTCTAGAGGTAATAACAAAGCCTTTGCTGTTCCTTGCACTTTCAATAAAGCTTACCATCAAACACAAAGGGCTGAATTTTACAAATGTACAAAATATATGTAATTATGCATGAGTAAATTGTTCTAAAAGATTTAAGAATGGTCACATAATGAATTACAGTCAAGAAAAATTATATCACATTATATTTCTGAGAGATATATGTCTGGTTACTTTATGTATGTTAACTTATAGTGACATTTTTTTTTTAATAAATGTATTTATTTTATTATTATTATTATTATTATTATTATTATTAAAAATATATATGTTTTATTCCATTGATTTTTAGGGATGCCATAACGTTTGGGTTAGATTTGATAGGATTGTTGGGTTCCAGATGTTTATCCACACTGTAAAAAATTATAGGATCAATTAGTCCTGACAGCATTTGTTTTAGGTCATTGTAACTTATTAAACTAATTTAGTCATGTTCTAACTTAATTGTATAAGTTACGCAAGCTGTTTTAAGTCAGTTTAACATAATATAAGTTCAATGAACTCAAAAATTCATTTGATTCAGCTTAAAAATTTAAGGCAACCAGGATTTTTTTACAGTGCAGGTATTTGTTGGTTGTGGGAATCATGATATTTCTTACAGAGGCAATAAACTCTAGAAATGTGATGATAATAAACTCATGCAGACTTCAGTTAAGTTCAAAGTACATGAGATACAGCCTTACATGCTGCTTATTCATTCATTAATTTTCTTTTCAGCTTAGTCCCTTTATTAATTATATTATACCTAAAAAGTACAAATATGTTCCTCTTCAAATTTTTAGGTACAAATATATACTTTTGAGGTACCAATATGGACCCTTTAAGTACAAATGCGTACCTTTTGAAAAGGTACCACCCCAGTGACAGCTAGCGTACCTTTATTTTTGAGAGTGTAGTTTAGTTTAGTTTAGTGTAGTTAGTTTAGTTTTGGAAAAACTAGAAACAGATTAATTAAAATTCAGTAGTTACACTTTTTTTTTAAATGGATGTGCCATTTTCACATTGTGCAGTATATAAAAACGATATGGTATTCTGTAGGTTTATTCAATCTTTTACATGCTTTCCTTCTACATTTCACTGTCATTACTATAGAAAACTCCAAATTTCAAAATCTCACAAAAACACTTTTTTTTTCTTGTGTTGTTGGGTTCTTGTAATGAACTGATTGTTGATAGTTATCAGCTCTTGTTGCACATGTAAACACACTCAACGTCTTAATGAACTGCACTGTAGAGCGACTGATCCCTGCAGTAATTACCATCTGCCTCTTTATACACACTTAGTCGTGGAGTAATGCCAGAGAACAGAATCACTTTTTCCTCCCATTTTTCCCCTCACGAACTCTTCAGACTGCATCTAACAGCAGACTTAATGTACAGTAAGCAATCAAACTGTTTGGTGGCCAGTTTTTGGTTTAACACTTAACCAAATATCGATTATTAATTACAACATTTCAGATCGCTAAGAAGGCAGTTCGGCATTAAAATATGTTTTAACTGAGGAAGCTTTGTTATTGTACGACTTCATGCTTTTTTTCGAACGCACTCCAAAACACCAGTAATTGCCCCTCCATTCACCGGGGCATCTCTAGAGAAAACACTTATTCCAGCACAAACTGGAACTCCTTCAAAAACACAGTTGCACTTGGCGAGCATCATTAAATGGCCGTTTTTAAAGGACTTCAGGTGTGCTCAGGCCACAGAAGTGTCTCCTTTGGGAGAAGCTCTTGACAGTTGGATATGGGTGTGAGTGCACTAGTTCACAGCGGTGACCAGCAGTGGTGGGGATACTGGGGTTTGGGCCCATTAGCCGAATACTGTTTAATGAGAGTAAGAAGGTGGGATGGAAAGAGAAAGAGAGAGAGCAGAGCTAAAGGCTGACTCTTTTTTAATGAGCAAAGTGTGAGTCAATAAGCAATGGACGGCTTCTGCAATTCATGGATGCTTAATGACATTGCTAATCCCTCAGGCAACTATGGCAGCGAAACAATTGGTTTTCACCCTCGTATGGTGAAATATTCCAGCAACACCTACAGTACCCTCGGCCTTGGCTGCTTCTCAGATGGGGCACAGGTTACAATATGAGGCCTGTACTTAAATGCTGGGATATTTAAATGCTTTTTTAGATGCAAATATGAAACTGTAGCACTTTATTTTGAAGTTTTGCCTGTTCGTTTACACTTGCAATGGATTTTGGGAGTGAAAAGGCATAAATCTGAAAACTAGAAGTGAAACCTGAAAATGAGAGTTTTTGAAAAAGATGATGTATCATGGACGTGCATGATACATGTTTAGGGAGGTGTAGATTAAAGATTTCTAACATTATTCCCCCAAAAATAATATATATAAAATATTTTTCAAAATATATTATTTTGTGTTCAACAGAGAAAAAAAATGCATAAAAGTATGGAACAATTGAAGCGTGAGAAAATTGAAATGGGTAAACTATTAAATATACATGTTCCATTCATAAAGTTTTGTACATTAAGATGCATCTCTTCTGTGTCAAAAATAACCTGAATTCATAATAAGCAAGCTAACAAATTTAAATCCCATATTACAAACGTTTATTATATAGAAAATAATATCAAATAATTTCTAGAAAGAATGTTCATCTGTTCAACATCTTTTCCATTTACATTTACATCCATTGCCAACTCAACTTCAGACATGCTTCCCATATGGAAACAGATATGCAGATTTGAAAGTGAAAGTAATTGGAAACTAACTGCATTCCACATCACATTCCAGGCTGGACTTCAATAGTCTTTGCTTCCAAGCCACTGCCACATCAGATCTGGCACTGGATGTTTGGAGGTAAATCTAGAATTTGCTTAAATTCTCTGGGTTTGGGATAAAATTGTTATGTATAGGGCCCCCTTTCCCTTATATTTAGCAGTGTTTTAGTGGGACCTGTTTAGTAATAAGGCCTGGAATGCATAGTGTAAAAACAAACTGAAGACTACTAGCACAGAGAACATTTACACATTCAGTTGAAGTCAGAATTATTTGCCCTCCTTAATTTCTTAATTTCTGTTTAACAGAAAGAAGATTTTTTTAAACACATTTCTAAACATAATAGTTTTAATAACTCATTTCTAATAACTGATTTCTTTTATCTTTGCCATGACAGTACATAATATTTTACTAGATAATTTTCAAGATACTAGTATTCAGCTTAAAGTGCAATTTAAAGATTTAACTTGCCTAATTAGGTTAATTAGGCAAATTAGGGAAATTAGGCAAGTCAGTGTATAACATTGTTTTTCTCTCAAAATATTGATGGAAAAAAATATTGCTTAAGGGTGCTAATAATATTGACCCTATTTATTTTAAATTAAAAACTGCTTTTATTATAGCTGAAATAAAACAAAGAAGACTTTCTCCAGAGGAAAAAATATTATAGGAAATGATGTGAAAAAATCCCTGCTCTGTTAAAACATCATTTGAGAAATATTTGACAAAGAGAAGAAAAAAAAATGCACAGGCTGGGTAATAATTTGTATGTTGATAACAGAACTTTGGTTTCATCTATTGCAAAATTGTACATCACATGTGTGTAATAATATGAAACCTTCTGACAGTAGGTTTTCCAGATAAAGAGCATTGATATGAACCTTTCAGCCACAGAAAGAAAAGTTGGTCATTCCAAATCTGTGATTTCAAAAATATAGCATCTTTACAATGTTACTAAAAGGCTGGTCATCCACAAAGGACAAATGCACAAGAGTACAGGTTAAATAGGTTAATAAAGAGAATCTAAATGGTCAGTCAGTTCAACACTGCAGCTGGAATTGCTCACCCACCATTCAGCACTGAACATTGTAAAGATCTGTTTCGACAAAGCCCTGCAGTGACCTTCATCAGCAGAATGAATCAAAACGCTAAAATAAACTTGAGGATCATGTTGTGTGGACAAAGAACTGCTCCAAAATTCACTGTAGTGAAGAACACAAGTTTATTTTTTTGAGGTCTGATGGAAAACACAATGTTTTTCATCAAACTGGGGAAAGACTGAAGCCAAAGGCCTATAATAACTTCAAATAACGTATTTAGCTCCAACATAATTTTAGCACCAATTATTTTTACAGAAAAAAAAAAAAAAATCTTTTCTACTTTTATATTTAAGTGCACATATTTTACCCCTTTTTAAAGATTTAATATAAATCTTTTGTGTCTCCAGAATGTGTCTGTAAAGTTTCAGCTCAAAACACAATTCAGATTATTTATTATACCTTTGTGAATATGGAAAATTTGAGCTGTTAGTACACTGTAGATGTTGTGTTGCCTGTGTCTTTAATGCAAATGAGCTAGTTCTCCCCGCCCATTTCCCACGTGCGTGTCAGAGCCACAGAGCTGCGTCTCACGCATAAGCAGCACAGTGACAGACAAGAATGAAGCAGATCTCCATTACTACAGTAAGAACTTTCTCAATGGTTATTTAATGTAATTGTTGTGGAGTTAATTCAAGCCTTTCTGCAACGATGAGTCACACGCAATGTCGTTACAAAGTTTGCACGCTTGCACACACACAGACGCAAACATTCGTTTAATTTAGCAGTTTTGCATGCAAATGTGACATTATACACACTATTATACAGTGCTGTATGGATATCTGATATGTTAATGTTGAAGTGCAGATGATCACAGAGAGCTGAACAGATCTTTTAATCGCAGTTGCTTTGCACCCATCCTGTCTTGTTGATATGATTATACGCGTTACATTGGAGATATGGTAATATGTGGCTATCAATCAATTCAGTGGGCGGGGAAAACAGCACTCCTACGTCACATAGCTGTGGGCCTCAAAATTTGTAGGATTTAGATCCTATTTTTAACGTCAGAAATTTTTGTCAACAAAACTAATTGTCTTTATATCACCTCAATATGACTGTAGACACACTATACCTACACACGGTTCTGTCCAAACAGCTTACAAAAGTTCATTTTCATCATAGGTGCCCTTTAAAGTTCAATTCAATTGTGCCGGTTTTTTTATTTTATTTATTTATTTATTTTTTTTGTAATTATTGGTAGAATTTTACCATTTCCATTTGAAAATGTCTCACTATTTTTTTTTTATTTACTGCAATCCTAAACTTCTTTAAATAAATACACACAGTTGTTTTTAATAAAACAATGAACGAGCAAAACCACATACACCGTTTGTGTGATTTCACAGGCTTATCCTTTCTCTCACACACATAAAGCTAGATCCAGATGTCCTTTGCTTTTCAGCCCAGTCTGTCTGCCAGCGGAGGCAAGAGAGCCGCCCTGGCAAGAAGAGACAGACAGATGAAAGAGAACCAATCGAGACAGAGAGTAATGAAGCAAAGGGCAAAGTGAAAGAGAAGAGAGAGGTATGAAGATAGATGTATATGCAGTAAGACAGAGAGAGAGATTTTTTCTTCCTCCCTGATGTCTTTATTGGCAGTTCACCCTGGGAGCTCTTCATTGCTACTTGAGTCCAGAGAGACAAGAGCAAATGTGCTACACGTCTATTCACTTCAGCCTTACACTCTGACAAACTGTCCCGCTTCGTTTCAGTTCTACATTCCACCTGTGTGGAGATGTAAAGAGACTGAAATGAAAACCAGAGACCTTCCTAGTGCAGTGCTGAATATATTATTCAATTTGGAATGTAGTGGTCGTTTATCTATGTGTGTGTGCATGTGTGTGTGTGCGTTATCAACCTTTTTGTCATGTAAAACTACATCACCGATGAGTTAATGCCCAAAAGAATTATAATAATCTCTATAATAATAATAATATTAATAATATATTATAAAATCAATATTATAATAATATTAATAATAATATTAATAAAATATCAATAATATATAAAAAATATATATTGATTACATCTAATGTGAAAATATATGTATATGTAAAATATGTATGCAAATGGAACTGATTTTTTTTAAGTTTGAGGCTTGCAGTATTTTTATGTATTTATTCATTCATCCATCCATCCATTCATTCATTCATTCATTCATTCATCCATCCATTCATTCATTCATTCATTCATTCATTCATTCATTCATTCATTTATTTATTTATTCATTTATTTATTTATTTAACCCAGGCTGCATTTATTTGATCAAAAATCCTTTAAAAATAGCAGTATTGAGAAATATTAGATATTAGAAAACAAACAATTTTAATTTTAAATAGTTGCTACTTTCTAATAGTTGCTTACTTCTCCATAATTACTTGTGAAATTTACTAACTATTTCTGAGTGCAAATTTTTTTATATCGTCATATTTAAGTCGCCATTTTCAGTTGAAAACAGACATATGTGCTTTGTGTATTTTGTCTATTCGTTTACACAACAAACATGTTGCAGGCCTAAGAAACACATTTGAAAACAAGATTCAAATTATAGGTAAAAACTTATTATTATCGTAGTACCATTATCGTCCCTGTGTGAACTACAACAATGTGATTTTGTGAAAGCAGTAGACATCATGTATTACATGTCTATAGTCATGTAAGCATACTTGACAATTAAAAAACAACAATGGTGGACTACAGGACCATATTCGCGCAGACATGTAGTTTTTCTTTACAAAGTGGCCTAGCATGCATAATACAGCAATTTTTGTTGTATTTGTGAATCCAGGTAAGTATTGTTTTTTACCTTTCATTTTCTACATTAGGAACTTAAAGTCCCCAAGAAATCAAAACTAACCATATGGTTTTATTAATTCACATTGCCAGTTTTGTGGTGAACAATTCATCTGTGCATGTCATTAGAAAAAAAAACTTTTTCCCCTTCGAAAAATGTACTTCCTGTTGTTTTCAGTTAAATTATCAGATTACATGATTTTGAGGTAATGGGCGTGGCTAACATACTTAACCACGCTAGTTTAACTGTCAGTTTTGACAACAAACAGAAATGGTGAGCAGGAGTAGTCTGTTAGGTTGTAATAACTCTTCTAAAACCCCTTTCCCAATCTTTCTGAAACATCCATTCAGCCCACAGTAGAAAAAAAACAAGCCATGCCCACTGTTTGCTCATTTAAAATTCCGTTTCTCTAGGAACTGCGTCACAATACTTTGTTACTTTGAAAAACCAAAACAAGTCGTTAGAAGCCACTGTGAACTTTCTTATACTTGCTGGGAAATTTTACTTTCACAAACGAGGTTCCTTAAAAAAAATCCAATCTTTATAGACTTCCTATGTGAAATGGAACATTTAATTAAATCACTTAGATTAATTGAAAATAAGAAATGTGCTTCTTTCTTGAGCAAATATGATGAGATCTTTCATGCTGCTTGAATATTTATCTTTTTTTTATTGCATTATTTAACTTTTCACAAATTTTTTTTTATGTATTGTATTTTGGTTTCGCGCTTTATCCTGTGTATCTAATGTGATTATTGTGTAAAAGAACTGTTATCTTTTACTGTATTCTAAGTTGTATTATACAGTTTCTTGAAAAAAAAAAAAAAAAAACTGCGTCACAATACGAAAAAAATAACGATCACAGTTTCCGGTTCAATGGGACTTTAAAAGAGACAGTTCACCCAAAACTGAAAATTCTGTCATCATTTATTCACTTAACTTGCTCCGAACCTGTTTTGAGTTTCTTTTTTCTATCTGCTTGTTAAGTGTGACGTCACGCAAAGCGGCTTTTGGGTCCAAGCGCTCCATCAAACTGTATGGGGAGACTCAACAAATGGTAATATTAAACGTTAACAAAGCGATGTAATACTTTTGAAAATCACAATCGCATTATATATATATCCATGCTTATTATCTGATGACCAGAAAGTGATTATTTTTTATAAATTGTTAAAATATTGGTGTCTGAGATGCAGCGAGTCCAGAGACTGTTGTGTACACTAATAAAGTATATAAAATTCCCTTTAATGTGTGATAGGACTAAAAAGTGGTCATAAATTAATATTTTCTCAATTCAAATGAGCGGCTCGGACTCGGAAACAGTATTTCATATGTCGCAACTTAACAAGCAGATTGAGCACAAAAGACAATATTTTGAAGAAAGCTAGAAATCTGTAACCATTGACTTTCAAAGTGTTTGCTTTTACAACTATGGAAGTCAATGGGGTTTTCAGCTTTCTTCAAAATATCTTCTTTTGTGTTCAACAGGATAAAGAAACTCAAACGGGTTCGGAACCACTTGAAGGTGAGCAAATAGTAAGTACATTTTAATTTTGGGTTAAACTATCCCTTTAAGTACAGCAGTCAAGTAAACAATTACTATCAACTTGGTCATTGTGTAAATGTACACTGAAAACACAATTTTTGTTCCATTAAAGACAGACGACCCCTGTCAAACCCCTCACTGTGCGAGTTGTTCCTCTCAGCATGACCTCAGTGATGTGAGTAATCTTTCTTCCTTTCCTCTTTTCCCCTTTATTTTAATCGCTTCTTCCCCTGCAGTAGAGGGTGCTGTGTGGTGAACATCTACACCAATCTTCAGATATAAAGACTCAAACATCCCACCCCTCCAGCCTTTTTCCACCCAGCTCACACATCCACTCCAACAGGGGAAATTAGGGCCAGTTTAATAGATCTTAGAAGCCACTAAACAGCACCCGAGATTGGCCACTGATTGCTGGGTTTGAGTCATCGTCCAAACGCTCGTCTCTAAACCTGCACAACCCCCTAGAGCTTATCTCTGCCTTTGGCCAAAATCAGCTCTTTTACTCCTCTTCACTTAGAAAGAGCTGTCCAGAGAAAATATATAACCCACTTAATATAGCACTCACCTTCTCTGAGGAGTCCAGAGATGCTATCAGACGAGGGAGTTTCCCTGGAACTAGGGCTTTGTGGCTGTTACAGAAACACACAGTTGGTGCATTTAATTGGTCTGTTCATACAGTAGTGGCCGAAAGTGATTTCTGGAAGAGACAATATTTGCTTTTGATGACCCTTCAAGTTTAACTAAATCATCAAAATATGAGGGATGTTATATTGGAAAGATAAAAAAACAACACTAAATTTGGTTAATAAAATTGTTTGACAATAAAGAGAAACTTTTGCTAATCTTCGAGTATGTGATTTATTTTACTATACTTGTACCGTGCATCCGGAAAGTATTAATAGCACTTCACTTTTTCCAATTTTTTTTTATGTTACAGCCTTATTCCAAAATGGATTTAATTCATGTATTTCCTCAAAATTCTACACACAATACCCAACACAATCTGACAGAAACTAAATTCTCTGGTCTGATGAGACTAAAATTGAACTCTTTGGAGTGAATGCCAGGCGTTACGTTTGGAGAAAACCAGGCACTGCTCATCACCAGGCTAATACTATCCCTACAGTGAAGCATGGTGGTGGCAGCATCATGCTGTGGGGATGTTTTTCAGCAGCAGGAACTGGAAGACAAGTCAGGATAGAGGGAAAGATGAATGCAGCGATGTACAGAGACATCCTGAATGAAAATCCTGCTTCAGAGTGCTCTTGACCTTAGACTGGGGTGACAGTTCATCTTCCAGCAGGACAATGACCCAAAGCACACCGCCAAAATATCAATGGAGTGGCTTCACAACAACTCGGTGAATGTCCTTGAGTGACCCAGCCAGAGCCCAAACCTAAATCCTATTGAACATCTCTGGAGAGATCTGAAAATGGCTGTACACCATTGCTTCCCATGCAACCTGATAGAGCTTGAGAGGTACTGCAAATAGGAATGGGCAAAAATTCCCAAAAACAGGTGCGCCAAGCTTGTGGCATCGTGTTCAAAAAGACTTGAGGCTGTAATTGCTGCCAAAGGTGCGTCAGCAAAGTATTGAGCAAAGGCTGTGAATAATTACTTACATCTGATTTTTCAGGTCTTTTATTTTTAATAAATTTGCAACAATTTCAAAAATAAATAAATTTAATCCATTTTGGAATGAGGTTGTAACATAAAAAAATGTGGAAAAGGTGAAACGCTATGAATGCTTTACGGAACGGATGCACTATATATTATATATTCATTCATTCATTCATTCATTTTCTTTTCGGCTTAGTCCCTTTATTAATCCGAGGTTGCCACAGCGGAATGAACCGCCAACTTATCCAGCATATGTTTTACGCAGCGGATGCTCTTCCAGATGCAACCCATCACTGGGAAACACCCATACACACTCATTCACACACATACACTACAGACAATTTAGCCTACCCAATTCACCTGTACCGCATGTTTTTGGACTTGTGGGGGAAACCGGAGCACCCAGGGGAAACCCACGCAAACGCGGGGAGAACATGCAAACTCGACACATAAATGCCAACTGACCCAGCCGAGGCTCGAACCAGCGACCTTCTTGCTGTTAGGCGACAGCACAACCTACTGCGCTACCGCGTCACCCCGTATATTATATATATTATTTATTATTATTATTGATTTATTTTATATATATTTTACTCCCTCTGTTTAATTTTTTCCTGCACTAAGATCATCATTTACTCTCATGTCACTTGTTTCAAATGATTGAGTTTCTTTTTTTTTTCTGTTGAATACAAAAAAAGATTTTTCAAAGAAAGCCAGAAACCTGTAACCATAGACTTCGTAGTATTTGCTTTTACTTCTAATTAAGTCAATAGTTACAGATTTTTATAATTTCTTCAAAATATCATATTTTATGTTCAACAGAATAAAGGTTTGGAACCACTTGAGGGTGAGTAAATAGTAAGTATTGGTTACACTTAGTTTTTGATACACATCATTTCTTAAACTAGAATTTAATTTGGTCGGATTGTTAGGCTTCGATCACACTACGAGGCATAGTGCTCTAAACTGCCCAACGCAAAAGTACAACTATGCACAGCGCATGTGTATGCTGTATGAAGTGAATAAAGCACGTTGTCAGATTTTGTTTAATATGATTATTGCAATTTTCAGACAGCGCTGTGTTTTTTATGAACTGTAAATGGTTACAGGCTATTGGTAATGTTTGGTTAACAAACGCTAGTTGTCATTCAAAAAATATTTAAAATGAACAACCTTAATTTTTAGTAAAGTATTTGCCCTGTGTGCTATTCATCTATGCTGTTGAGGAGTAAAGGATGATTGCAGCACAAACTAGTACAGAATAATGACAAGTGTTGAACAAAAATTATGTAAAGGACACACGTTCACACTGCAGTCAAATTGCAAATCATCAGATCTGTATCTGATTTAATACCACATATGAAAGTGGCACAAATCAGAATTGAAAAGTTCAGATTCCATGCAGTTTGGGCTGTTCGCAAATCTGGGCCACAAAATCAGATTTTGGGCCACATTTGCCTGCAGTTTGAACGCAGCCTTTATAGTGTCCATTTTTACGACATTTAAAATGTCCTAACTGCAGTCTTTTAGCTTCATTTTCATAGACACATCAATCCATATCAGAAGTGTACAGTCCTAAAATGTACCATATAAATTGCCAAGTTCCATGACATTCTAATTTATTTAATAATGACTGTGTTGATTCCATCCAAAATAAACGATATCATCGAACTACTATGAAAAATAAATGATCATTTAATAAGCAAGTTACCTTGTGTCATGAAGAACAAATAACTGTTCTACACTTTCCAAAACACACTAAACATGATGGATGTTTACAACCCAAATTTGGGTAAAATATTAAAAATATAATAAGTTCATTCATTCATTTTTATTTCAGATCTCGCCACCGCGGAATGAACTGCAATCTATTCCAGCATGTGTTTTACGCAGTGGATACCCTTCCAGTCGCAACCCAGTATTGGGAAACCCCCATACATTCTTAAATTCACACTCATACACTACGGACAATTTAGTTGCAAATTCCACACAGAAAATGCAACTGGCCCAGCCGGGACTCCAACCAGTGACCTTCTTGCTGTGAGGCAACAGTGCTAACCACTGAGCCACCGTGATGCCCCCTTTTCTTGTTCCATGTATACATTTCATTATTTGGTATCAACAATCTGATGTGGATTAAACATCACATTACACAAGATGAACACTTAAATTATAGAAATGTAATATATATATATATATATATATATATATATTATATATATTATTAGTTGAAGTCAGAATTATTAGCCCCCCTGTTTATTTTTTCCCCAATTTCTGTTTAATGGAGGATTTTTTCAACATATTTCTAATCATAATAGTTTTAATAACTCATTTCTAATAACTGATTTATTTTATCTTTGCCATGATGATAGTTAATAATATTTGACTAGATATTTTTCAAGACACTTCTATACAGCTTAAAGTGACATTTAAAGGCTTAACTAGGTTAATTAGGCAGGTTAGGGTAATTAGGCAAGTTATTGTAAAATGATGGTTAGTTCTGTAGACAGCTTAAAGGGGCTAATAATTTTGACCTTAAAATGGTTCACACATCAACATAAATAGCATTGCATTGAGCCACCGTGCCACCCAAATTTAATAAGTTATATTATTATATAATTAAAAAATTCAACACTTGTGTTTGTCCAAATTTGGTTTGAAAAAAACGAAAAAGAGTGAAGATGCTTATAAAATGCTTATAAAAACTAGATTGGCACAACATTAATGCATTTACATAAAAAGAGAAGATCAGTTTTCCTAAGCCAGATATCACTTTTGGTCATGCTTGTCTGTATAATGGTGAAATATTTAATTTGGTTTATGTTGTTTTAACTTTTTCAGCCCACACAAGAAATGGATTATCTGTTTCTTCATGAACAAGCCCTGTTATTTTTAAATGTGATGAACCCACTTTTTTAAGTGCATGGCCTTTATCCTTCTAATCTGTTGTGTTTCACAGCAAAACTGCGGATGGAGAACTCAATTTCCATTCGTCACTCGTCACTGTGGTTTATTAGCACCCTTTGGGGTTGATCAACCTTTGGGTAAAAATGTCAAGCTCCTTCAAAGGATTAAAAACCTTTGTGGGTTGTCTCTCATGTCAGGCTCCTAATTCTCCTGATGTACTGTTTTATAAGGGGCCGTGACCTGAGAGTGTGGCCCCTGAGAACGCGGTGAACACGCTCTGCACTGAACCGCCAGGTGCAGTCGGCTCAACATGGCTATCAAAACACAGAGATTTGTTTTGCCTGAGATGCAGCCAAGAAGAAGAGCCCCTTTTAAAATAATTCTTTATTTTTGAGTGATGCAATGTTGTTATGTGTGAAACCGCGGAAGGCAGTTTGGCTTCGGGCCAGGCCTTTCTGTACAGAGCGAAAAGCGTCAGCCGAAGCAGCAGGAATGCAATACAGGCAGCGATTTATGAAATGCTATTGTGAAGAGGTTATATGGTCTACATGCCGTATGATTGCTGTCGCTCTGAGGGCTTGTTCCAGTGATCTGCCCTTTAGATGTGGGTCAGTGACTTTATTAGTGCTGCGTATTGTTTTATTTGATACATTTAAATACATTAAAACTGACATAGGTTTACTTGAATACAGCTGATGAGAATCACTTTCATTTGTTTAATAAATTAATTATGGCATATTTTATGGGCATAATGTAAATTGACACTTTCCTCATGCCTAAAAACAAAAACTCAAAACTAAAACATATTGTGTAAGAGGAATTACATGTTTGAAAGGCATTTTGGCATAAGATTATTACGAAATAAATTATTTTTTTCTAAAAATTTTCAAAATTTCTATTCATCAAAGAATCCCCAAAAAAAGCATCATGTTTTCCTTAAACATATTAACCAGCACAGCCATTTTAAACACCGATAATAGCAAGAAATGAATATGGCAAAATGCTTCTGGTAAACTTTATATGGCACTAAGAACTGAAATAATTACTCCAGAAAATTCAGCTTTGATATGCAGGAATAAATTACATTTTAAAATATGTTGAAATCTTTATTAATTAATTTAAATTTTTTAAATAAAAATAAACTAAATAAACATTTTAAATATAAATATTACAACTATTGTCAGTCACATCAAAACAAATTTAATTATTGGTCCACAATAACACAAGTAAACACATCATGCAGTTTTAAAATTAAGCCTTGCATTGAGAAAAAGTGTTTGCCCCTATACCTAATGACTGGTTGGACCACCTTTAGCAGCAACAACTGCAATCAAGCATTTGCAATAACTTGCAATAAGTTTATTACAGTGCTGTGGAAGAATTTTTGTCCACTCATCTTTTGAATTGTTGTAATTCAGCCACATTGGAGGGTTTTCAAGCATGAACTGCCTTTTTAAGGTTCTGCCACAGCATCTTAATTGGATTCAGGTCAGGACGTTGACTTAGCCACTTTAAAGTCTTCACTTCTGAATGGCAGAAGAAGTGGACTTGCTGGTGTGCTTTGAACGGCTTTCAGGTCCTAAAGCAGCAAAACAGCCCCAGACCTCCAAACTAGCACCACCACATTTTAGTATTGGTATGATGTCCTTTTTCTGAAATACGGTGCTACATTTACACCACACATAATGGAATACACACCTTCCAAAAACTTTAGCTTTTGTCTTGTCACACAGAGTATTTTCATTCAGATGTTTTCTGGCAAAACTGAGATGAGCTCTTATGTTCTTTTTGCTCAGCAGTGGTTTTCCTCTTGAAACTCTGCCATGCAAACAATTTTTCTCAGTCTATTTCTTATAGGGGAGTCATGAACACTCACCTTAAAAGAAACAAGTTAGGTTTGCAGTTCTTTGTATATTGTTTTGGGGTTTTTGTGACTTCTTGGATGAGTTGTTGCTGCATTTTTGGGGTAATTTTGGTAACCCAGTCATTCCTGGAAATGTTCTCCACTATCAGAAATAAAGGTATGCGGGCTGTCACTGGGGTGGTACCTTTTCAAAAGGTACAAATTTGTATCTAAAAGGTTCATATTAATACCTCAAGGGTACATATTAGTACCTAAAAAGTACGAAAGTGTTCCTCTTGAAATTTTTAGGTACTAATATATACTTTTGAGGTACCAATACGGACCCTTTAAGTACAAATGTGTACCTTTTGAAAAGGTACCACCCCTGTGACAGCTCGATTACCTTTATTTCTGATAGTGCACTGTTCGCTGTTTTTGCCATTTGTAATGGGTCTTCTGTAGCTTCATTGCTAGATGGCTGAAATGGCTAACATTGAGATGTGCTATGTGCGTTCTTTAGAAAGGTTGAAGGCTGAAAAACAGCGTACATTCGTTCAGCGCCATGTCTGAGTCAACTAGATCCTTTCTGAGGTGCACCCAGTTCTGTGAGTTTATCAACTCCTCCAGAAACTATACCTGGATGATGGAAGCTTTCAGTGGTGCTTCTGACTGTGCCGAGCCCAGTTTGATTAGCTGTTGGTGTCGGCAAGAGGATTTCTCCTTGGGACACAACAGGCACTACATCGTAATCAAGCCCATACAAGAGAAATCTCCCGATTTGTTTAATGTGGCACGAATGTCCAATGAAGTTCAGATTTTCCAACTCGAGCCATTCAAGTGATTTGCATGATTCGCGTGTTAAGCGCGTCAAATGCGCAAAATGCTAAACTCTTGATTGATGCTTGACGTCTGGTGTGAACACAGCATTAGAAATGCCTTTATAGCATTTTCCAAACTGGTAAATCTCTTTTTTTTGTTCTTATTTTCTCATGTTTTTAAGGTTTTTTTTTTTATATCAGTATGATGTTTAGCTTTTGAGGATCTTTTGGTCTACTTCACTTTGTCCTATTTGAAGAGTTATTCAAGTAATTTCTTGATTGTGAACACGTGTGGCAGTAATCAGACTTGGGTGTGGTTAGAGAAATTGAACGCTGTTAAGTTGTGTTTTATTAGGGGGGCTAACAGGGCTATGTAGCTTTAGATATTGTTTTCCCTAAATAATAAAACACTTCATTCAACTGCATGTTGTGTTAACTTATGTTATCTTTGACTAATATATATACTATTTTTTAATAATATTATTTTTATTGTTTATTAACAATATTTTTATTTTTATTTTATCTCAGTCAAACAAATAAATAACAAAAAAGTCTAAAAATTTCACAGAAGGTTATACTCTAATGTATAAAGCTGCACTGGCTCAGGTGTTGCTTATGAAGCGGCAAAAGAGTTTGAGATATGACATGATGGAGAAGCCTTTCACCACTCTTCATGTCACCTGATCTAGGAAGGAATGCAGAAATAACCCAGATGTATGGTCCATGCTGCAGACAGTATTGCACCATCAAAAAGAGGCAAACAATTTCCTTGCCTCAAGGAGACGTTTAGACATCTTTTGAAGTAGTACACTAAATCGACTTGTTACGTGAAGGCCAGATGTATTGTGAACAGCACAGGTACAGTTATGCTGAACGTTTTTAGAAGCCCTGAATTTGAGAAGGAAACCACTTTGCTCATGGGTTTTTCCACAAAGAAGCCTTTGGGTTCCATGCTGCATTTTGTTTTCACCAAACACCTGGGTTTGGAATTTCCAGAGATTTGGATAAACATTCGGAATGTTAGTTCCTTAATTTAACTGTATCTTTAAACTAATACCTTGTAAAATGCACACACTGCAGCCAGTGTTCGTAAATGAGTGGACATTGGCGAAAAGGCTTTTAGCTGTGAGTGTAAACAAACGCTCTAATTCTAGATAATAGTTCACTGCACATGATGCTCAGGGAGCAGCAATGACCAGTCTCAGTGGCTTCATTATCACTCTAATTTGTATTAGTGAGGCCTATTCTCAGAGGAATAATTATGTATCTAGTGTGTGCTTTCTTAATGAGGTTAAACTTAAGTCTTTGCAGTGAAAGCGGGTCCAGTCTCGCCAGTACGTGAAGAAAGTGCAGTTCTCAGCGGTATGCTGCCTTTTCCTGTAATTGCTGTTTGTTAGCTGTACACTATTATTACACTTAATAAGGTGGCAAATAGGCTTGGAAATAATACTCACTCACTGATATATGCACATGTTTGTAATCACTTTTGTAATTAAAGCTCACCACTTGAATTTGTGAATATTAACGGTAATGTATACAAATGTAACACGTCATTGGTATAATAATAGAAAAGCACTTTCAATGTGTATTGCACTAGGGAGTCGTTGTGTATCTGCTATCAGTAGCTTATCACTGCGTAGAGTGCATGTAAAGATCTGTGGTATAAACAGCCTGATCCTGCTCCACAACTCAGCTAAAGCCATTTAAACACCCTGACCTGTTGGAGATACAATCAGAGAAGACTCTTATCAAAGAGATGGGCTCCTGTCATCGCACAACCCTCTCTAACCTTGTCTCCAGGAGCTGCTAACTGTTGAATCACCAGTTTAGTTGAAGGTTGATCTAGCAGATCAATCACTGTTAGGATGTTTGTTGGTATCTGGATTATCAGAGGTCTCACAGCTTGCTTGGGTTTAAATATCACTCCTGTAAAAGAAAATTGCAGAACTATTAAGATACCTGAATTTATGTATTAAAGCATCTGCATTGATTATATTATATTATATTATATTATATTTTATTATATTATATTATATTATATTATATTATATTATATTATATTATATTATATTATATTATATTATATTATATTATATTATATTATATTATATTATTTTATTTTATATTATGGGGTGACACGGTGGCTTGCAGCAAGAAGGTCACTGGTTCGAGACCCGTTAGCCAGTTAGCATTTCTGTGTCGAGTTTGGATATTCTCCCCATGTTGGCGTGGGTTTCCTCTGGGTGCACCGGTTTCCCTCACAGTTGAAAGACATGTGTGAATTGGATAAACTAAATTGGCCATAGTGCACGTGTGTGAATGAGTGTGTATGTGCTTCCCAATACTGGGTTGCGTATGTGTAAAACATATGTTGTATAAGTTGGCGGTTCATTCCGCTGTGGCGACCCCTGATGAATAAAGGGACTAAGCCAAAGGATGAATGAATGAATATTATATTACAGTTTTTCTCAGTGGCTTTGGTGTATTTCTCACAACACTATTTACATTTGCACAACTGTTAATGCATTTCTCAAAACAATTAGTCATTTGTGCACATCATAGTAGCAGTTTCTCATTCTTTCCAACAAATTGCAAATGCTTTTGGACATGCATCATTTGCTTTCACACAACTCTCTGCTGTTTTATAACGTTATCATTTCCTTATGTCATGTCAGTCAAAATTAACTAAACTTGTGAATATAAAACTAATAGTCCTCATTTCATTACTTGAGTCATTACATACAAAAATGTTGACCTAGTTGTCAAAATATGTCAAGCAAATTTTATAAAAAATGTAAATCTTTTTTTTTCCTGAAAATGTCTTCTAAATTGAACAATTTCATGAATGATTTACAGACCTGTGTATGTTGTAGGTTCAGTTCCAATATGTACGGCAATATTGTTTACAGTTGTGCACAGCTCTACCCAAAGGAAGTTTATGTTTGTTGTAAATAAGGGTGTATTTATTCTTTTGCACAATGTTGTGAATAAATTAGAATAGCAAAGAGCAAATGCAGTAAACATGTGAAACATACATATTCAGTGTCTTGTACTCAGATACCTCACTAAATGCAGTGATGTAACTTTACTGTAGTGTTCAAATGGCTGTGCAAATAGTATATAGTGCTGTCTTGAGCATTTTCAGGAATTGTCACCAAAATCTGACTTTTTTGCATTGGAAAAAATTTACAGAGTAAACTGTCATAATGAAAACATGACAAAGCCATTTGACTATCTTGTTCATAAACAATGGTGGCAGGACTTTTCATCTTGATGACACTGACAGTTGCACAACAGACATGAACGTAACACAACAGTTGACGTAAACGTAACATTCTGTAGTGCATTTAGTTATTGCACAGCAGGCACACAACATCATAGATGTTAATATTAGGTTAAATTTAGGTTGTGATGTCAGGTGACCAAAATTCAATGTCTAGCCAGTCTAAGGATAATGTTATTTTGATGTTCAATAACGACGTCAAATGACATCAATATTTGGTTGATTTTAGGTTGTGTTGGAAAGTGGCCAAAATTCAACGTCGAACCAACATCTTAAACCAACGTCAAATTGACGTCAAATACTGACATCTATTCGTCAGGTATGGCAACCAAAATCCAGCATCTGATACACGTTATATTAATAGCGTCCACACAACATCAAGCTGTAACATCATTAGACGTTAATATTTGGTTGATTTTAGGTTGGATGTTGGACATTGACGTCGACCTGATGCTGAGTTCTGACGTTAACCTGATTTTCATTTCAAAACAAATGCAACGTCCCCACGATGTTGGGGTACAAGGTCAATCTAACGTCATGTTGCCGTCTTGTGTCTGCTGGGTTGTTTAAGGCCATTTCGGTCATCATACAGTAAACATCCTTCATCTTCTCATCAGTGACATGCATCTAAACAGTCACTGGGTCATTGCGTGTGACAATTTTGGACATCTTCATGGACACTTTTAATGCTTCCAAACAGTTTGCAGCAATTATAAATCGATCGTGTCTAAAGGTGATGCTATTTACCTTCTATGTGCGATTTGATTGGACAGAAATTGCAGGACTGATTTTTTTAATCCCCACAGACAGGAAAAATTAAAGTAGTGACTGCAGGTTGAAGGAGTAAAGTAGTGGAGTAAAAGTACCGATACAGCACTAAAATGTACTCAAGGGAAAGTATAAATACACTTTTTTTAAAACCTACTAAAATTACAATTTCTAAGAAAATCTACTCAATTACAGTAGTTTGAGTATTTGTGTTACTTTACACCACTGATATTACACTATTTAGATATATACACACAACATCATGTAACTTAGCAATGGCAACACTCATGTTTTCCTCATACTAAACTAATGTTGCTCAAACATTAAACAAACCCAGATCATCTTAGTCATCATCAGACCAAAGCACCAACTACCCCAACACCACCAGCTCACCTCTGTCTCTTGTCTTCCTCCCTCCTCGTTAAAAACACCTCTCTCTCTCTTTTTTTTTTCTTCCTCTGCGAGGTTAGGGAGGCAAACCAGCTTATCAGTGATGGAGAGGGATTTATTAGTGAGAAAAAGATAATAGCTACCCATAGGGCCATAGAGGCCTGATTTACTGCCACTAATATTTAGGATTCCTACAGCCAGGCAGGCCGTGGCTCTTTATCTTCCCCCCTGCCTGTGGCGCTGAGAGGTGCAGGGTCGAGGCCGGACGATGAGGGATGAACCCCCACGAAAGCAATGCTCTCACCCGCTCACTCAAAGCAATTTGGGACACAGAGTGATGTGAGAGGAGGAAGTTTTCTGGTGCTGGAGGCATCTGTTCGAGCCCAGCTCAGAGATCTGTCAGGCACCTGCTGAGAAACTGACAGAATTCCCAACACAGGCTCTATTTTTAATCTGTCATGTAGTCAAGACCAGCAGACCAGGATCTTTATTAGAACATTTCCCTCTGTTCACATGGACTGCAAGTAATTTGGCTATTTGCTGTAACTCACGAAATACAGTGAGATTCTGATTTGACAAGTGCATTCACTGCTTTACAAAAGCTGCTCTGTGTGTTCTGCTTAATACAAATCTACAAAAATGTTTCTTTTTTCTTTAATCATTCATTACTTGGTTTAATCTTTTGTCTTTTCATTTCAGTTGGTTTGGTTTCTTGAGTCCTAGACATATTATACTCTAATACATCACCAATAATGTCATTCATTCATTCATTTATTTTATTTTCGGCTCAGTCCCATTATTAATCAGGGGTCGCCACAGCGGAATGAAACACCAACTTATGCTTTACGCAGCGGATGCCCTTCTAGCCGCAACCCAACACTGGGAAACACCCATACACACTTGCATTCACACACATACACTACAGCCAATTTAGCTTATTCAGTTCACCTGCATGTCTTTGGACTGTGGGGAACACGAGGAGAACATGCAAACTCCACACAGAAACGCCAACTGACCCAGCCGGCGCTCGAACCAGCGACCTTGCTCTGAGGTTATCATGCTCCCCACTTCGCCACCGTGACGCCACCAGTAATGTCACTAAGTGTAAAAGGTCTAACAGAAATATGTTATAAATCAGGATTTCTGCAGGTTTCACCAAGTCAAATGTAAGACTTTTTAAGACCAGCAAGAATTAAATTTCAGACTTGTATAGGGGTAAACGCTAAGAATTTATTAAATGGCCCAGCAGAAAAAAAAATTTTTACTTGCCCCGTCAAAAAAAAAATAATTCTAAGTAAACATTTTTTTAGCCACAAATTTTAAATAATGTGTCAAAAACAAGTAGACCTTAGTTGTATACGTACAACATGGTATACATGATAAATTTTTCAACATAACTTATAATAAACTCATAAAAAACTTAATAAAATAAACTAAATGTATGCCCAACAGACTGTTATAATATTAGTAATGAATAGAGATTTGCTATTAGTTTTGGATAGTTGGTGATTGGATGTGTTGGATCAATTGGGTAGCTTTACATAAATGAAGGAAAATTAAGACCTGTTTAAAATGATTCAAGACAAACAAGACAATAGTTTAATGAATATTTGACTTTTTAAGGCCTAAAAGTTTGTTTTTGAAACTTAAAACATTTTCAGACCCCACGGACACCCTGCAAATGTAAGGGACATTTTACCAGAAACGTACATTTTCTCTTATAAAAAATGTGACAGAGCCTGACATTTAAGCTTGTCAACCTCAGAAGTCAAACAAAAACAAGCATAAAATCATACCATTCAATGATAGAACGCATCCTTGAGCACTGTCAGTTTCTCCTCCATCAAATGATGTCACTTCTCAGTTATAATGTAATGTAATGTGTGTATTTATACAGCGCATTTATCGTGTATGTCCATACTCCCAAAGCGCTTCACAATCATGAGGCGGTGTGCAGCATCCACTTGGATGATGCTACGGCAGCCACAGGACAATGACGTCAGTGCGCTCACCACACACCAGCTAATGGTGGAGTGGAGAGATGATGATAGAGCCAATTCGGTGAACGGGGATGATTGGGAGGCCATGATGGTTAAGGGCCGATGGAGGAAATTTGGCCAGGACACCGGGGATACACCCCTACTCTTTACGAGAAGTGCCATGGGGACCTTAAAGGTGTATTGCACGCATTTTATGTTAAATTTTATGAAAATGTGACAGGACTGACAGAAACATGGGGACAATTGTGAAATAATTTAATCAATTGATGTGAATGATAACAAAAAGGGTTTTCTTTTTCTAAATAACAGTTTTTAGCATAACAAAACTATTAAAACTGGAGGTTCAATTAGGCTAAGGACAAGGACAATGACAGGGTTTACAGTGTAAAGTGTTTTTAATAAAGAACAAAAATTAGAGAACCAAAAATGAATGGCATGTTCCTTTACAGAACAACTCACAGAAATCAACCATCAGTCCATTTTAGACATTTCTGGTATGTAATACTTTTTATTCACTGAATTTATGTTTTTATTTCAGGGACAGATAATGTATGTTTCTGGTATAATGTCCCGTAAGCTGAATTATATAAATATTAGCCTTCATTTTACAAACGTTTTGTTGTCTGTGGTTGTTTAAGAAGAAATTTAAAGATTAAACTAAACACTCTTTCAAGTTATGAAAACACCTAGTCAAAATTTGATATGGAAGAAAAAAATTTGCATGAGAGAGGATCAACTGTCAAGACAAGCAAATATTTAAAACAGCCTCTGGTTCCAGTTACACTAATACACAACTGTTCTGTATGCAAATGATAAAGTATGTATCAACATTGTCTGTCGAGCAATTCCATGCAAATGGCAACCTTGCCATGAAAAAAAAATGTTTTTACCAAAATACCGAAAGCCTTCCTAGTTTTTTTGTGTAGGGATGTATTTTACAGAACTGTAAAAATACTCAAACATTTTCTCAAACCATATTTGATTTACCAAAGTCACACAAGTGGCAATTTCACATCCGTCACATCCATAACCAAACTTTTTCCTCATAAATAGAACAATGTAAAATAAAATACAATCAATCCTTTTTGTTCTATAGTGAGCCAACTCTTATCCTTTTGATTAGCATTGTTTCTTTTGGTTTGTGCAGTTTAATTCACAGAATTTCTAAAAAGTATGTTGTCTACTGTAAACTTGCAGATTTTTTTGGTCACATCCATAATGCATGCTTATTTTCCTCATTTAAAGTATAAAAATGTTCACAGATTGATATTTTTTTCTGAACCCTAACTCTGTGGTCAGTTGTTTTGGAAAAAATAAACAGATGTTTCAATATAATGTTAACATATACTTTCTCTGTGAATTTATGTTTTGAGTTTTTACTGAAAATGTCACATCCATAACGCTGGAATTGCTCTGTAGTTAAATGGCGCAATTTTATTACTAACTAACTAACTAACTAACTAAATAAATAAATAAATAAATAAATAAATAAATAAAGACCTTCTAACTAAAAAAAGGGAAAAATATGTACAAAGATGTGTGTGAGAACATTTTGAGAACTACGCGTTGTTTCTGCAAATAAAATATCTAGAATGACGTCACGTGCAGCTGTCAGTCAAAAACAAACTGCCACTAACCTCACTGGTGTGACAGATTATCCTTCGACATCACATCGCTTGACTCCGATCCCACTATTGAAGTTAAACTTATGTTTACCACGCAGCTGGATAATATTGGGAATGTAAAACGGTGGTGCTACGGATACCCAGATGCAACATTAGAAGAAAATGTACGTTAATCGCGTGGAAGCGCGGGCGAAAAGCAAATCGTTCACACGAGCAGGTAGGAGTTTTTGTTATAGGGCAAAGAAGTTTTCTTATTCTTGTGGGTGTCTGCTACAAATATGACTTTAAGGTTAACTATTACCTAACGTTAAACAGCTATCTATCGTCACTGGTGAATGTCCAAAATCGGTCCTGGAGTGCCGGTGTCCTGCATATTTTGGTTCGAACCCCAATTAAACACACCTGAACCAGCTAATCAAGCTCTTTCTATGTATACTAGAAACTATGCAGGACACCGGCCCTCATGGACTAAGTTTGAACACCCCTGGACGAACCTGAAGGTAAAGTGAAATCTGTGTGACTGTTGTGTGAATTGCGCCTAAATACTAAATAATCCCCAAACACGTGGATTACTAGTAACGTTACTGAGAAGAGTGGAAAATTACCTCAACAATAAGTAAATTCGAGGTAGGTTGACCAGACATCCCGGTTTTCCAGGGACAGTCCAAGTTTTGGTGTCCTGTCGGAGCTGTCTCTATAAATGTTCCAGCACGTTCAACAAAAACACAAAATAAAAAGTTATATTATGGTTCAAACACGTTGTAAATACACTGCAAAATTCCCACGTACGCTGCTTTGTACAACGACTATGTTTAATTTACCAACAGAGGGCGCTGCGAACTACACGGATATCTCGCGCCAATGAAGAAACGCGGGAGAGAGCAGCAGGGCGCTGTCATCATCAGTTATCAAGTCACCATGCTGTTACCGGTTTCAAGGTAGTCACATAATAACTGTCCATGTTAAAATAAAGTAATACTGTTTAAAAGTAGGATATAATGGGAGCTTAACTGTGCGCAGGTTTGTTTTGCATAAAATGTTAAATATTCAACTTCCTCAAAGCCAATTCTAACACACATTTCAACAATATGCAAGGGTGAAAGTAACTATTAAGTTAAATTATTACACATGCAACAATTATCTTACATTTGCAGAAATGACCACTTATGACCACTTTTTAAAATGTAGTAATTATGGTTTTCGCAGATTGATTGCCATTTTAATAGCCACAATTTAACTACAAATCTGGCAAAAGCATTGTTGGTTTGTGGTTACCACAGTTTAACAACAACAACAACCATGTTTTTATTTATTTAGTTTTTGGGAAAGGGGTGATGGGGGTGGGGTTAATAGGTAAAACCTTTTTACATAAACAGGTGCACTTGTGCATCCCTTTCCTGAACAATTACATAACTCACTGCTTAACTACCCAGCAAACAATCTGTTGTCCAATAGACATCTAGCTTGGCTAAAACAAGGCTAAACTTGGGCTGCCAGTGAAAATCTAATAGACATCTAAGAATAGCCTAAAACTAGACTTATCTTTAAATAGACAGATTAGACAGACTTTATATGTGTAGTCATTAATTTCTGTCATTGTGATGCTAGTTTTGGCCTGTTCTTAGACATATATTAGATTTTCACTGAAAGTCCAAATTTAACCTTGTTTTAGCCAAGACAACTATGTTTAGACATCTATTAGACATCTCTTAAAAACAAAAAATGCTTGCTGGGTGCAATATTTATCGGTCACAAAAAACATACACTGAAACAACACAATTCTTGTGGTTTTAAAACTTAATTGTTTATGTTCAATCCACTTAAATTTGTAAAAACTAATAAGATAACTTAATTCTTTCATGTTGTCCCAACACAAATCGATTGTGATTGTGCACAAATTGAATGCACATACCCATGCAGGGAATAAGCACCAACACAACATGTTTTGCGCACTAGTATGTTTATGTTTTATAAATCATGTGTTTATGTGTCTATACATACATTCATGTTTTGTTTTGAAACTACTGATAGCCTTCACTGTCTTTACCTGAGCACAGGTGACATATCTTCAGGGCTGGATACACCGTCCAAGATGACAAGGAGTCTAACCGGATATGAGGAGATATGCAGCTGTCTGTCCACGCTGATCCCTGCGCTGACCAGGAGGTACAGGGAACTTCGGCAGCTGCTCTTATGAAAGGTCACTGGTTCAAACCACAGGTGCTGTGCCCTGCAGCAGGACACTTCCAGTCTAAACAGTGTAAACGGTTTTCAGGAATGCAAAAGTGCACGACTGGATCAAAGGAACCAGCCAATCAGGATACCGTTTACACTGTATCTTTTGGAGAGTCTTTGGTTAAGCCATGCTGGTTTAAGTGCTGAGCTCTGACAAAGATGTAAGCTGTGTTATTAGCTGGCTTGTCTCTGTGTAATGAGGTCAACATACTGTAAGAGCTGAAGTTTAGGATGAAAACAGGAAATTATATCATTACCATAGCTGTTGGCCAAGGAGAGGTTATCTTGAGCATCAACAAAAAAAGAAATACACCTTTTCTTTCTTTTTTGACCTTCACTCTTAAATTTAAAGGATCTTTATTTGTATCAATGGTTACAATGCACAGAAGTTTGTTTAAAGTAAAACCATTTTTGGTTTCCAAAAGAACCTTAGTGTCAATAAAATTTCATTAGATCAAAAATTTATTATATAACGAGCTGGTCCCAGACATGTAAAACATCTCTAACACATGTAACACATGTAAAACATCTCTAACACCCCTGGAATCATTATTCAAGAGAGCACTTAAAATCCATGATAAAAAAAAAACACTTGGCTGTATCATCACTGTAATATATTAAAAAACACAGCCTTTTGAGTTTTGATAATATGATTAAATATTCCAACATTCCTAT
The DNA here is from genome assembly GCA_903798195.1 of Danio kyathit. NCBI lineage: Eukaryota > Metazoa > Chordata > Actinopteri > Cypriniformes > Danionidae > Danio > Danio kyathit. Next base: position 23,287,979 of record LR812531.1, on the reverse strand, counting down.
TGTTTTTAAAATTATTCATAATCTTTCTGCTCCTTCGTTAAGAAAATTTTTAACTCTTACATCAGAGAAAATATCTCGAACGACACACTCCCTGGTAAGAGGGGAATGTATTGTCCCTAGATGTAATGCTCTTTTTTTTTATAAAGCCACAAGTCTATGGAATATTTTTCCAACAGAATTAATCACATGCACAAATTACAAGATGTTTTCACACCTGACCACTGAGTGTTGTGTTTGATTTGTCTGTATTTAATCTGTATGTGATTGTGTCTGTGTGTTTAAAATTGGCAATTTTATTATATACATTTTTTATATTAATTAATTTATTTATTATTATCATCATTATTTTTTTTTTTTTGATTATTTAAAAATTTACCTGTAGGGACTGCAGGTGGAAAATAGCAACCTTGCTAAAACCTGGCACAACGCATCATTCCTTTTCAAGGTTATTGTAATTTTTGTGCATGTCCTTGTTAAATAAATAAATTCAATTCAATTTAAAAAAAGATTTTCTTCACACTAAGAAATAAATAGGTCTTTTAAGAACCGCTGATTGAATTTTTCTCTGGGAAACCAAAAATGGTTCTGTGGCATCCCTACAAAAAACCCCCTTTCCAAACCTTTATATTTAAGTGTTTGTTGTCCAAGCTAAGTACTCTTAAGTTTTAATTAACATGTGGCTTTTGTTATTTGCCTGCACACAACTAAGATGTGGCTAATTAGTTAAAACTGCATAAGTGACTTAGTTTGTTGTCCCTGGCTATTTAGAGCCTAGAATAATCAGGAAGTTTTTGTATTATGCTGCAACCAATGTCACACAACTAGTGAGTGTTTTTCACCATTACTTTGTGCCTCAGGTGGTAAAAACTCTGCCATATGACTGCCTCACACCCTTTAGTGGCAAATAACACATCAGTGGAGCAGGTGGAGCATAGTTAGCTGTTGAAAAGCGGGCACCAAATAACACAAAGGCATACAAATATGTTCAATGGACCATTGAGCAACAAAATATCTCTTCTTACTTCAATTATATATTATTCTTGTCTATATATTCCTGATGTCATCTAATATTTCGACTCTTTGGATTAAAATGCAAGGCAACAAAAAAATCTACTGTGTAAGTGCACACATTAGAGTCGGGAGTCCACAAATTAGCTTCACTTTAAACTTTTTTTTAGCTGATTCAATTTCTAAATCTTTCATTTCCTTCTTCTGCTCTGAAAGACATCACGTCTTCAGAATATTTCATCCCTCCTGCATATCGCCACCTCTTTAAAATAATCTCTTTGCCCAGGCAGAAATCGTACCGTCAGATAATCGGAGATAAATATGCTTAATTGAGGCCAAGTGAACTTTCTCTATCCGCACCACAGTCAAGCAATCTAAAGTAAACGTGCTAATTAGAGCAAAGCTCTGTTCCCGCAGAATGCTGAGTGGGCCGGGCTGCTCGAAGGATGCTTCGCTATGGCTCATCTATTAACACAGGGAGGTTCAAATACTAATGCATTGCGCAACATCACAGTTCTTCATACATAAACTGAGCATTATTGCAGATCTCTTATTGATAAGGGTCAGTGCTGGGTAGTATTAGAAATCATTGGGCGATATGTAATCAGATTCCAAAATAATCTTTTTATTAGCAGTTATATTTTAAATTGTTTGTAACTTTATGTACAATTATTACATAATACACAGTAAACAATTAGAAATTTATTCCCTAATTCTTACATTTTCTGGTTTTCATTGCTATTTACATTGATGTGCAACACGTTTAATAAGTGTTTTGTGGTCTTTTAAAAAAAATATATATATATATATATATATATTTTACATTACATTTCTATAATTTAATTAAGCATTCAGCTTTTTGGAAACCTGTGTAATGTGATGTCTAATCCACATCAGATTGTTGATAACAAATAATGAAATATATGTTATATGAAACAAGAAAAGGGGGTGCCATGGTGGCTCAGTGGTTAGCACTGTCGCCTTACAGCAAGTAGGTCACTGGTTCGAGTCCCGGCTGGGTCAGTGTGGAGTTTGCATGTTCTTCCCGTGTTCGTGTGCGTTTCCTTCGGGTACTTTGGTTTCCCCCACAGTCCAAAGACATGTGCTATAGGTGAATTCAATAAACTAAGTTGGCCAAAGTGTATGTGTGTGAATGAGTGTGTATGTTTCCCAGTACGGGGTTGCAGCTGGAGGGGCATCCGCTGTGTAAAACATATGCTGAATAAGTTGGTGGTTCTTTTTGCTGTGGCAACCCCTGATGAATAAAAGGACTAAGCTGATGGAACAAGAATATTCAATTCAGATCAATGTGATAAACGGGTTAAATCAAAATGAATCTAAAAGTAATGCAAAAGTAGTCAGATTATATTACCTAAAATATGTAATCTACTAGATTGCTAAGAACTTTTGTCATGTAATTTGTAATTGGTAACAATTTACAAATTGTAGCTAGACTGCCCATGCAGCACTTATAGCTGTGAATTATGAGCCTCTTTCACCAACAAAATACATCCCAGATGTAAATAAAGCCACTATAAACAGGTCCAACTGAACCGCACCTGCTCTTTTACGCAGCTTTCTCCATTTGCCAACTAACAAGTTTACATCTCGGCAAACTGAGATTCAAAATGTGGGAAAAACAGCTGAATAGCTGGCGGGGGAGATATAACAGATTCAGGTCAGACCGAGGTGAAAATTAGCGTTTCTCTCCATTTTTCTGAAGAGTCTGAGAGCCCAGTGTTCCTGGTCAGACCGCAGGCCCTAGCACTGATGAGACTGGACCACTAACACCCAAGGGAAGCAAGTTCCTAATTACCCATTGTGCCTGACAGAAGCCTCTTAATTACCAACTTCATTAGCTTGCTGGTCTTTGTTTTTCTTCAGAGGGGGCCGGTTGGATGGGGGTGGCGACTCGTAGGAGGGAGAAACGAGTTGCTGTTTTAGCACCTTTTCTCCCCTTTCTGAACAATTCTTTTCTGTCTCTCTCTCTCACTCTCTCTCTCTCTCTCTCACTCTTTCCTCTCTCCGAGGAAATGTTAAGACCTCAGTCAAGGATCTAATTAGATTCATGGTGAGAATCAGACACCTTTTAACTAGCCTCTGGAGTCCCTAAAAGGACAGCAAGTGACTGGGCAGGAGAATGGAAGAGCTGCTTACGCGCACACACATGTACACACCACCTTTCACGTGTGAAGTGGCCTGCTTTACTATTTTTCTCTCACTTAGATTAAAAAGCAAACCTCCAGTGAACACAAACTGTAAGACTATAAAAAGATCTGATGCGCTTTACATTTTTGGAGCTTTTTTTGTACTTTTATTTCATTTTAAATATATATTATTATATAATAATCAGGTTGAAAATTAATTTATTCAAATTCTGAATCAATGTTTTAAATATTAATCAAAAATTTATGATGAACTACCTTTAAGATATTGTACTTTTCTATCTATAAATAATCCCATTCATATATAGAAAAGTACAATATCTTAAAGGTAGTTCATCCCAAATTTTTATTTCAGCTTGATCTCAACCTCCACTTGTTCCAAGCATATATGAGCTGCTTTCTGATCACACAGGAAGAATGTTTTTAAAATGTTGATAACCAGGAAGTTGTCTATAACCACTTGCTTCCAATGTGTTTTCCCCCCTAAATGGAAGTCAGTGGTTACCATCAATATTATTTATTATTAGCATAAAGTAGTATAATCAAGCTTTAGAATTTCTTCAGTGTTGAACTGAAGCTGTGTTGTGCTGGAATTTATGATCACATATCAGTCAAGATTCACCTTATTTGATTCTCAGTCATGTTAGACTGCTAAAATAGACCAACATGTTTTTTTCTCATTATAACAACAAATAAAGCAATATCAAATAATAATTGGCGCATAACAATATATATTGCTTTATGTTTAGCATGCTTGTTTTTCTAAATTCATACTCTGTTTTAAGAAAAAACTATGACCTTGAACACAAACTTTTACTATACTCTTTGCAAATGTTGTTTACGTTTTTTTTTTTACTAATCTTCTGAAATACGTTGTTAATGGCACAACTTAGTGCAAAAATTGTTGGTTAAAGATGCTTTTGGGAAACACACCCCTGTTGTAGGCTATTAAAACTTTAAGGTCATAAAGTTGAAACTGGTTTTATTTTTCAGAAAAATCTTCACATCCAGTTATTAGTTATATTAATGATTGAGCTGAAAGCATATTCACAATATAGCCTTCAATTCTTAAACACAAAAGTGAATAGAGTTCTTCAACTTTTCAGTTTCATGATCCACCCTCCTCTCTGCTCTATGCTTTTCCACTAAATTCCATTTGCTAAACATGGATCATTAGCATTTTTCCCCTTTAGGAACATTTTTCTTTCTTATGCTTGAGTGTTGCAACTGTTGGACAATGTATACTTTAAACAAACCAGTAGCTGATTTGAGAGTGGTTTGCCATTGTTTTCTGCCTGCATTAGACATGTCAAAGAATTATTATGTCCCAAAGTGAGAACCAGATTAGTCTGAGTATCTCAGACCACAATCTGTGGGTGTTCTCATATCAAGATTATTTTACAATCAATGCAAATAATGCTTTAGCATGAACGTTTCAGATGTTGCAGATCAGATAGCCTTAAGTTAAACTCTCAAGCCTTAATAGCATGACATGCATAACCGTTTTATACTTGTGTTTATATCCTCATTATACTCATCATATACTTATATGCCTATCTCAGTAAATTAATCTATAACTGACTTTCAAGCGCGAGATTTTTTATTTTTGTGGTTGTGAAAACAAAATTTCAGCAACTCACTGTCATTCACTCACATATATCAATACAGTCTGTTTTACTTTTGTTATATGCAAGCAAAACAATAGCATTGCGTATGTTTCCGCTGATGATTGACTAAGTGCAAAGAGTGTTGTCTAAATCAAGGCTGAGTGCGGTAATAATGTGTTTCAAAGCACACTTTCAATGAACTAGTGTTAGAAAGCATACCATTAACTTAGGCCACATATGAGACGAGTAACCACGAGGGCAGTAGACGAGGCGAATCAATACGGCAACACATGTGATATATTTAGTGAAGCCATTGTTTGTTTTATTTAGGGAACGAATTGAGGATTTTCCAAACAGCGAGGCCCCAGAGATATTTAATCAGGTGTACAGTCCTGCCATGTGGAATACATTAGGACTTTAAAGGAAATGTCTTTTGGCAATTAATATTATTAGTCCTTATAGTTGTTGTTGATGTTGTTCTAGTTGCAAAGTCTTGTTGTTACTTAAGAAACCATAAGAAAAAAACGCTATGCACTTGGAATGTTCAACATTACATTTGCTGAAAATTTGGATCAAATATTGTTTGTGGAATAAGCAACACTGAATAAAAAGTAATGTCCATACCATTAAGTGATTATTTTGAAAGTCGTGTAGGCTTTAAATACACAAGGTTCACTTAATTCGAATGTGATTTAGTTTTAACTCACTTTGAATGCGATGTGGTCAGTGCACCAATCTGACATTGTGAGATCCAAGATATTCAGTTGCCTGACAAACAAACCGACGCTATGCTATGTAATAAAGGAATTGTTAAAATTCCGGCATTTAAGCACTACAGGTCTGTTTCCAGGCTTACAATATTTGTGGTGTGTGTGTGTCTGCGTGCGCGCGCGGAGGCGCTTCCCTCTCTCACTTACTCTCTCTGTATGCGTGTTTCTTCAGACACCAAAAATATGCAGACGTGGTAAGATTTATCCATAGACTAATATGGGGAAATATTGTTCATTTTATAACTAAAATTAGAGTTTAGTTTCATTAAGTGATGTATGTCCTTTTACCGTATATCATTATAGGTTGTCATTGCTTTTATTTTCCAAAAAAAGTAATTTTATGGAGTTGTGAATATTTCAGATTTATTTCTTGGATAACATTTTAAAAGCGTTTAGTTATCCCAGCACAAACGATCGTAACGAATCACTCATGTTGCGTAAACCTTCCGACACTTAATTAATTAGTTAATACATTTTGATAATTGAGGCCATTGTACAAAAAACGCACATTTTACATTTAAAAGAAAGTTTAAGAAAAAAATTGCTGGCAAACGTCCCCTTCAAAATCATTTTTACAGTCTATGATACTTGATAGGTCTAAATTTACATGATAGATAACTGTATAGGCCTATCTTGATAAGAATGGTAATTTCATAAGAAATTAACTTTCAATTAGATTTTACCAAGTTAACAAAGGACATTTGATGGAGATTGTGTTAACTGGGCACCTCTCACTTGTTCTTCCTCATCCCCTTTTTCTACAATGGCAGGTTCAAATTTGCTCCAGTCTAGTTTATGGCAGCCACGTTATTTATTGCAGTTACAAAATGCATAACGTTCATTATTTCTTTAGTTGAACTGTGGCCTATACAGTATACACTCCTTTCAAATAATCTGAACATTTTCGTAAGGGCGCTTGTTGGTTTATTTCAGACATGTCTCCTTTGAGTACGTGCGATTTTGATGTGTAGCAGTATTTCACTCTATTTAGTTGGGGATCAACCTGGGAGACAAATTTTGCTATTTCTGACAAAGTCGCGGGCGTAGTTCACCACCTTTGAACTTGACCCAGAAAGACGATAGATAGATTTATGCTTTACACGATAGATTTATGCTTTACACCAGTGATCTACGTGAAGTCGTGGAAAACGTCGGGTTTTTTTTCCCCATTTAATCGAGGGTGTTATTTGCAGCTTAATCGCTAAATCCAATTTATGTCGTAAAATCGTTTTTATAGGCCTATGTTGTCGTACTTATTGTTGAGAAACATTTAGATAGTTCACGTTTTTAACCTCACCATAAATGCAAATAATTTTGCACAAATAGTTATACATAATTGTGTTTAATTTAATAATTGGTTTTTAATAATCATTTCTAAACTCTCTTTAAAAATTACTTTTCATTTAAATCGACGCAATCATTAATTGCTAAAATGCTCTTCGTAATAAAAAAAATTATTTGCATTCTTAAAAACAAACGAAAACCCTTAAATGGTATATCTATAAAATCCCATTCTGGGAACGCGGTGATAATGAAACACGTGTAGAATCTCTGCGGATAAATAAGAATAGACTTTTCAATGCGGAAAACGTGATGCTGTTAAATTTGTCAATGAAGCAGCGCTCTGAGCTATGCAGGTGAACGCCATAACAAGGCTAAGGTAAGCCTTGAATCTCACGCTGCGTGTTCGATAAAGTCTCAGCAGTGTCACTGCTGTCACCCGTGTTTTACCTTTGATCCATTGATATTTGTGTGTAGTGAAGGGGCGGGGCGGAGCCTTCGTACAAGCAAGCTGAGTTAGTGGATTTGACAGCTGCCAAAAGATAAGTACAATGCACTTGACCAAGGCTGCAAAAATGAGGTAGCCGATGCAATAAAATCAGTCCCAGTTTACTATTATCCCGTCGTGTGTCTTCTAGGAGTTGTGCCTAAATTTACTCAGTGCAATTAATCGCCTCTAGACCGGCATTACTTTAAGAATGGAAACTCATAGGCCTGTTTTTCGTTAATAATAAAAGGAGAACCTGAATCTAAGATGATGATATTTAATTTGTAAGGTAAACTATTTGAAGGGTGATTATTCTGTAATTGCTCATTAGTCTTGTATATTTTTCGCTGTACCTTATGGCAAGGCCGCGGGAATTGTGAGGGGGTTCATTCTCCCATTACAAGGATCAGTTTCAAAAGCAATTTGTGAAACTGGATAGATTGTGTTTGTCGTGACGTCACATTTCAGTGCATGCTATAAATATCACCTCAAACCAGCTTCAGTGGCCAGTTGCAACTGGAACGCGATTCTCTGGAAATATAGAGTCCAATGAAACTAACGCAGAAACCTGCAAAATGTTTGGTCCGTACAGTATATTTCGATCAATAAAAAAGCTTATTACATTTTGCCAATAAACTGAAGTGGAACTGAAACGTAAGGCAGGCTGTATATAGCCTACTTTTGTTTTTTCAAATGTAATCGTATAGCTATAGTGCAATAGGTTGTTAATGTTGATAGGGATTTTAAATCAAGGCATAGACTAACTTTATTTTTCACACGAGTCCAGACAGTCCACCGTACTGCCTTTTAGTAGGATCAGCGGACGTAATTAAAGCTAGTAATTGCAGATTAGAGGTTTTGGGTCATTGGGGTTATTTGATAGGAGGCTGTTTTAAATGACGGCTAATTATTTAACATCACTCTTGTGCGCAGGTTTTTCACCTGGGCTTAAAACCCAGACCTCAATTTCAGAAACCACTGCAAGCATTTGGAAGCTACACTAACTTTTTTCCCCTCACTGTATGATGAATCATGGCAATGGCCCTCTGTGATTGATCGTTTTCCCTCTGCATAAGCGTGGCGTTGTTGAACGTTTAAGTTAATGTTGCTTCTGAAACAAGTTATCGCAGCACGGGGTAACTTAAGCGGGTCAGAAGGTTCTCAATACAGCGAGTCCCATGGCCTGTATGCTTGTTTAGAAAAGCAAATCGATTAATAGGCCTAGCCTATACAAGGTCGTATCATAGTCTACCGCTCGCTGTTTGTGAATAATGGCGTTTATGTAGGTAAATATTGTGTCCCTTTTTTAAAGAAACAAACATTATAGACCTAGTAATATTTAAATTATATTCTAATTAATTCGCCACACAATCGAAGCATTTTATTCTTAATTTTGCAAGCTCTCTGGGCCTCTAAAATTAATTTAATGTTCTCAAATAACGTGATACTACAAACGTTACCAGATAATAAAAACTTTCTAAGCCTGAAATATAAATTGCCTGCTTTAAATTCAGCTAATTGTCCACCATTAAATGCAAAACACAAGCGCATTTAAACCGGCAATGCAAAATTAATAAAGGGGAGCCGAGCGGTAACGAGGGGGTGTCCTGTCTTTTGAGGCACAACGGAGGGAGAAAGTGCGCCAAATTTGTTTGCAGCGGATCAAGGCTCGCCGCCTTCACTGCACTTTCTTTATCTTAATTCCAACTTGAAAAGATATAATTATCTAGTTTGAACAGGGCTGCTATCAAATCCTTCTTTAGGCAGGGTAGGGAACAGCTCGAGTGGATTGTGGGCTCTGAGCCGCTCGGTGTTGCCCGAGATAGGAGTAATGAAGTTGTGGAGTCCGGAGATACAAAGGGCATTAACCTCATTAGCATGAAACCTTTTCTTCTAACTATTGTGGGACCCTTTCAGCCTTCTAATCCCTCTATTTCAAAGCTGGGTTTGTAATAAAGCTTTTAGGGGTTTTTCAAAGCTAATAGTATTCTCCGCAGATTTTTTTTATTACCGTTATAGTCCACAGACCGTTCAAAAATCCCTTTATATAGCATGTGTATGTATAGCCGTCTGAAAACTCCAACATTTATCAAACTATGATTAAAAGTTTTTGGGACAACACGAAAAACGCTCAGCCATAGTTGTGGATTTCGGATCATTTTATCAATAATTGTATTTCATGCAATTTTGTTTTTAAATAGTCGACTATTTTGGGATACTTAGCATTTTAAACCGATGCAAAATACAGTCTTTGAATGTATTTAGGTGTGCTTACATACAAATATAAATTTCACATTCTGTTATTCATAATAATAAGCAAGAACTGACAACAAATTCAAATACAGCCCAGCCGTTGCTGCAGACAAGATTTTAAACAAAGCTCCTATTTTGCGGCACATTGCAAACCTTCTCTTATCGCGTTGTGAGAGGTAGTCAGATTGTACTAAATTATGTCCAACCAGGCCCCCTTGGATCCACGGATTAACAGATTAAAGTGGACCACTGGGCAATGCATCCCCTTTCCCCCACATATTACTCGTATGATAATTGCCTAAACTGATTTGCACTTTCACAAAAGCTCGCAGGACTCTTTGTAGCTTGAACAGACCAGACGCTGCTCTTCTACCAATGGAAATAAAACTGGTTAATGCCAGTCTATCAGACTGAGCGGCAAATGAGGCAAGAAAAAAACAAGCACTTCGCTCTGGAAAAACCGAGCTCAAGACCGTTGCTAGCATTTCTATTTGTGTTGCAATTTAACCAGTCAATTTCCCCGTTACATGTGCTCAAATTAATTAGGCAGCTGGTGGAATATTCCATTGATAAAATGACGATACCTCGCTTGTTGTCTGTCTTTGAAGGACAATGAAAAAAGGGACCGCATCTAAAGAAGACAACTGTCAGTGCAACCCATACCCAGTATTGTTCTAAAAGGAATTTCTAAAAACAGACATAATAGGATGCATTCCAAATCATTTACTCTAGAGAGCAGGTTTCATTTTGGCCTTTTTGTAGAACAAAAAGGCTGTTTTTTTTTTATTCTGAGCAACATATTGATAAAACTTTATTGACAAAATATTGACAATTACATACTTCTTGGAAGTATACTTTGTGTTAAAATTGTAGCAAACTTAACACAAACACAAAATTATTTACATTCTTGTAAAAGACGATTTAACATAAACATTAGCTTTTAGTATCTCTATACATGGAATACGCTCAGTGCTTGAAGTTTTGCTGCCTAGGCGGCCGTCAATTCTTGCATTAATCCTTCGAGGCAACTCTATAGAGAGGGGTGGGGGGGGGGGGGAGTCCCGATCATATATTCGCACCAAGATTACGGAGTCATGGTAAAGCTTAAATTTTAAGGAATGTCATGGAGAATTTTCATTATAATTATTATTGTATGTGGTAAAGTTTTTTATAATCTGATTTTAAATTTGTTTACTTCTTAAAAACACTATAACGCAGCACTGCTACTTCATATTGTTTGCACAATCACTTTAACACGAGAATCATAAATTCAAAGACTGCACACTGTTGTAAAAAAAAGGAAGAAGCACACAACATTTCTCAGATTAAAAATATAATCAAAACAAATTTACTTTGAAAAAAAGGTCAAATTAATTAACCTACCAAAAAATTCATTGCTCTACCATGCAATTCAAGTTTTACAAAAACAGTTGTATATTTTGGTTTCTTGATGTGGAAGGTTCACGTCTTGCAAAAATAAAATGAGAGAAAAACCCCTCAGAAGTGCAAATGTCCTATGCGCATTTGAGCTATGTTTTGTGATAGTGGTGATGAGGTGGTGCGGGTAGTGTGGTGATGGGGCGGGAGGGGCTGCGTGTAATACCTGTCAATCACCTTGCCTTGGCAACGTGAAAATTATTGACAGTTCCCTTGTAGTGACAGCAGTGCCACCAACAGGATCTCTCACCCTCAAGCTGCCGATCTCGAAGAATCAAAATGTGATATTGGCTTTACCCTCTCCCTCTGTCAGTACACAGCATCCTTATCCGTGACATTCTTCAGGCCACGCCGCTGTCCCGGGTTCAAACAGTTTAAGTCTTTTAATCGTCTGAGGTGACGTCAATTTCCTCAGGGCTTCCTTGTTTTGTGGCCAGTCTCCATCGGTTTATGTGATGAGTTCCTTTCTTTTTCTGTTGTGAATCCGACCCTTCCTCCTCCAGTTTCTGACGCTTGAACTTCGTCCTTCGATTCTGAAACCAAACTTTTACCTGTGACGGGGGTGAAAATAAAAATAATCAGCGTAAAATACAACGACTCTTCTTTGGGCTCTCAAATAGAACAATTAAACAAAGAGACTTGGCCTAACAGAAGGTATCACTAACCCGCCTCAAGAATAACTAGGGCTGGACGGACAAAGAACTGCCAGGTATCTCACAGTCAATCTAGTCGGGCGACCATTGGTCGACTTTCATTTAGTGGTCTGCATTAATTAAAACAGCATAAAGAATTTAAATGAGGTATTAAATACATATTACTGATATATGAGAATGGGGAAGAAAATACACGCTGGCATGGCTTTCCTTTTAAAGTGCACCTGACTTGTTTATGAACGACAGGTTGAATCATCACCACCATTCTGCAACTTTAACCTCAAACTTCATAAACTTGAGCGGAATGACTTTAGTAGACGTGTACATTATAGTGTGATAGCCCTGCCATTGTAACTTCACCGACACTGTCGCTTATTATGATGGATCAGTATGTTAGCTGGCCTATTTACAATTCATCCCCTCATTACTGCATCCCCGTATTAAAGCTTTTCTATTAGCACACATTGGTAAAGTTCAGTCTTTAGCTTAATTCATCACCTTTATCATTCATATCATCCGTAAAGCTCAAAGCTGACAACTTGGCAAGTGAGGCACATTTAATGTGCTTTCAGAGAGCTAATTGAGGCACTGAAGTGGCTCGTAGTCCATTTCTCTCTCTTGGTCTTCTGAAAAGCGCTATTTAGAAAAGGGCCGTTGCTGTCACCGGGACAATAGACTCCGACCGGGCCACTGAACGATACGCGCAAATACGATCTTAAATATGGTTGGACAAATTCATAGAATCCGCCTCATTCTTTTAAGTGTCCATTTAAAGCGGTCAACTGGTTAATTGCCAAACATTTTACACAAAACCTCACAAAAAACGTGGTGAATTGAGAATGGTGGAATTAACTCACTTCAAACCATTACGCATTTATAACAACGCATAGCTCTCCATTTAGCCCAAGTCAAACAACAACAAAAAACGCATATATATATATACACGATATATAGGCCTATTTTTTCTGCTATAGTCAAATAGAAATCTAATTGTCACCACACATAGACTAATTAATATACAGTACAGGAAGACACGTATTAACCTAATTAGTACGACTATATACGGTGGTAAAAAGAACAGTTAAATGTTAAAAATTATGGCATAAAAATTTTAAATGAAAAGCTTCTATTGTTTATTAAATGTGTAATTGCATTTTGAACCCAAACACTGCTTATGTAATGAATGTATAATTTATTTTACCATGTATATGTAGCCGTACCAGTCCATTGATTTCAATATTTGTTTAGGCCGTATATCCATAGCACTAAGCGCACTTCGGCGTATGACTGCTAATGAAGACAGGTAAACACATTCTTACCTGAGTTTCTGTGAGGCTAAGGCTGTGAGCGAGTTGTTTTCGTTCCGCACCGACGACGTAATGATTTTTTTCGAAAGCATGTTCAAGCCGTAGTAGCTGTGATGGTGAAAAAGCTGTACGAATCCTTTTAGGCTTTCTTGCTAGCGCATTGTGCAATAGGAAGCTTTCAGGACTCGTTTCGTTTCCTGCGAAGAAGAAAAAAAGACTATGATTAAAACTCACCGTCTCCGGTATAGTAGCATTCTTTCTCAATATTGTTCAGGAGCGTTTTCAAATGTGTTTTCGCGAATTAATTTCTGACTGGTCCTGAAGTTTAAAAAATATACATAGAGAGCATGCAATACTTTACTAAAATATATCCCACAATAATAACAATTAGGCGGTCTTCTCAAATAAAATTATGTGAAAAAGATTTTTTTTCTATCATCTTTGAAGTGCTCTGGCACGAGTTAGATAGCAATAATGTTTTCTGCAGCCAATTAAACTTTTGTTGCTAATTAACTAAAAATAAAAATAAGTAAAAATGCTAATTAGAAATATGCTCACAATAATATTAAATAAAGTTTTATAATAATAACACAGAAATATAGTACGGCTGTTTTTAATTCAGAAAGTCAATTTAAGATATTCAGCCTTGAGTGCCTTTATCTGTAGTAGGCTAAATTAAGGTTTTTGCTGCGGGTGTTTCGGATCTACTAGTGATGAAGGTTTTCTTATATCATAGCCTACTACTGAATTATTATAAAAGTTGAAAAAAAGAAAAAGAAAAACATTGTAGTATGTAGGCAATTTATATTATAGGCATTAATACGATATCGTATGTATTCATGATTATAATTATTAATGTTCGTTCTTGTGGTAAATAACAGGACAATTTAACACCATTAAGGACCGAGACGCACTTTCCGATTATGGCGAAATTTTTATTTACGAGGGGAAAAAATAAACTGGACGCAAATAAAACTTCCGTTCAATTCAATTAATTTGTTGCATCAATTATTTCCTGTTATTTTCCTATTCCTTATGTGTATTTTTTGTAATATACAATTTTTATTTATATTTAACTATTAGGCTATATAATGTTCGATATGTATTATCATATTATTTTTAAAAGCGACGTTTGCACTAGAATAATTAAGTATGTTAAATTATCTAATTGTTTTAATGAGTAAAAATATAAGTACGAACGTTGTAACGAGATAATAATAAGTTTTAAACCAGAACAATGTTTGTAAATGGATTAATGCCAGGTTGCTTTCTTTCAGCAAATTACTAGGCTAAAAACGTTTCAAAAAGTAAAAACTTTACAACATTAGCTGATATTTCGATATAATAAAATGGTTCTAATGTTTTTCCGATAGCATTAATTTCAGCATTTCTATAAAATTAAGAACATTTAGTTATTTATCGATGGAAAGCTGCCGCGTCCCAGGGCCGTGTGGCCTTTTTTCTCCGTACAACTGGTCAAAATAAATTGCGAATAAAATATTATAAAGGCACTTACCTTGAAATCTGTGACCCAAGTATCTATATCTATGTATCAACCACGGGTAAAAAGTTGAAGGGTCCCTTTGCTGGCTTGCGAAAAGAGGGTGCGGACTGTGCGAGGACGACAGTGGGTGAGCAGCCAAAGCATGAGGAGGAGGTACTGAATGGACTGGGACGGCGGAGTTGGGAGGATGTGAAACAGCCTCAGCGAACACCAAGTCCGGGTTTGAGTAGACGCCCCTGCCGCTGGAGTGAAAGCCGTTTAAAAATGGATTCATCTGGCTGGAGTTTGCATAGCTGAGAGCCGCTGGTCGTATGGGCTCCTCGGATCTCGACGATGGCAAAGGATTATCCTTCGCTACCAAAGACTCTATGGTAAAACACCTCTTCGGTGTGGGTTGAAACATAGTTTTACCAGTCAAGATTCCCCAGTTTAAGTGAAAACGGCACACGCGTTAGCACTAAAAAATACTCCACACCCAAGACCAAAGTTTTGTCAAGCAATAGACAAGTTAGTGACAGCTAAAGAAAGGGTAAAAAATCTTTAAAAAGCGCACAGCTCAACACATCGTGAGAGAGGTGGCCGACTTCTCCAGACAATCCATGAATGTGATCGGTTCCTCACCAGTTGTGCTAGCGATTTGTTAGTTCATGAGCCTAATTAGCTCTGGAGTCACATAAACAGTTTCCTCTGAAGCCTGTAATGGCTTGGTGATTGGTCGCTGCCGCTCGCCTTAAGGTTGAGGGAAGAGTCTTTAAGTGCGTCAATACGAACGAGCACGGAGAGGCGGATTCAAGCAAAACGGAAC
The DNA here is from genome assembly GCA_903798195.1 of Danio kyathit. Lineage (NCBI taxonomy): Eukaryota > Metazoa > Chordata > Actinopteri > Cypriniformes > Danionidae > Danio > Danio kyathit. The sequence continues at coordinate 23,272,702 of LR812531.1, read as the reverse complement.
GGATTCGCCCAGAAACAGAGCTGTGGAGCAATTTACATACGCAGCTGATCCCATTGAGAGACTCGAGGTACTTCAGCATGTATTTGTGTTGCACGCAGAGCATAACGACGCTTTTACACCCTCTTAGTACAGCACCTCAGTTCTTAATCAGTGCACGTTTAGATGGAGAGCTACACATGCTGATTTGTGCTTGAATATGACGCGTAAACGCGGACTGTTGGTTCAAACAAACGGGTGCAGTCAATGAAATCATGTCAGGAAAATCCTTGCAAATGACAATCACGGTTTATATTAAACTTTTGAAGGGTCTACTTTTCTAGCAGGTCGGTGGGCCTGCTTAACGCCCCCTCTGTATTGTCTCTCCACGTTTTCATTTTCTCCGATGGGTTTGTGATTAGTTTAGGGATGAGAGACTCTCTTTCTCTATTGGCCAGGAGACAGGGATGAGGCTTATTAGACACAGACAATATTTTCAGCTCTGTTTGTTTGTCGTATGACTACAAGAGTTTATTACCCTCTAACTACTCATTAAATTAGCTGAGTTCAATCCCATTATGGACTGCTAATGTGCATAATGCATCTCAAAAGTTCAGGTATGCAGTTGTCAAACCGGGTTTAGAGTCTGTTTTGCCAGATGTGAGACGGTTCGTTGATATTTTAATAACAATTGAACTTTTTAGAATAAATTTTTTTAAACTTAATTTCATATAAATGTCGTGCAGCTGTATATTTGCTTAACATGCACATGGGTGGAAGGCATGCACTTTTGAAGAAATACGAAAATATGAAGAAACGGAAGAAGAGTAAGAAAAAAAGTACTGCTTAATTTCTACCGATATGTAGACATTTATTAAGTAAAAACTATTCTTCTGAAATTGTCCATGTGGCACACTCGCGTTTTATGGTTTTTACTTGTGTTTTATGGAACTTCGTGCAATGTGGAAATAATTAAATTGCCAAATAGCTTTAAATTTTCACCGTTTATTGAGTATGTCTATATAGCTCCCAACGCCCCATATTTATTAAAATTGAGGTGCAATTTGTTAGAAGTTTTAACGCACGATCGCAGCAGGGCTGAATTGATGTAGCCTACACGCTTCAGTATATAGCTACACTGCATAAAATCGAGGATTTTTTGTTTTGTTTTCGCTTGTGTTAACATGAAGTTAGTTTATGGAGTCTTTTAAATTTAATTTAATAACAATAATGATTACTACTAATAATTGTATTATTAATATTATTATTATTATTATTATTACTAATACATTACTATTATAATAACTGTGTTCGATATTCAAGTCTATTGTGTCTAATAGCAAACACATATTCTCCGACTGTTGTGTTCTAGTATACTAGCCGTTTTTGTTTTTATAATCCTTATATAATCCTATCTTAAATAATCGAGTGATTTCTTGATTACATAGAATCCTTTACATGCATGGCAGACCGGCATCAACATATAGGCCTATTTTCATTTTTAAATAATGCGATGTAATGTCCTGCATAGAGTTAATGTCACGTTTGCTCTTCCTGTTAACGCTCCTAGTACTTTGCATGGATAATGTTCCAGCGCTACACTTTTAATTTCATTAACTTTTTTTATTTATATTTTTATTAACTTCTATTAATTGGCCGCAAATAAACGTCACCACATAAAAAATAGATTATACAAGTACAAATAGATAATACACACATTTTTGGAGTGAACGGATCATTATACTATTATTATTTTCACTTGTCCGACTTTTATCTATTTGTTAAATAAGCTTAAGTTAAATAATCAGTGTGCTATATGTGATTTAAAAAATCTACTTAGACATTTAACATGATTATTTCAGCTTTGCATTCTAAAGAAATATATGGTAGTGTAGAAATAGATGCTAGGGCACTATGTGCTTTTGGAGCTGATGCTGTTCGAAGGGGGTCAGAAATGCTCTTCCACTGGCGCACTGAAGAGTAAGGATAGTGCGACACCAACTGGTGATTTTACAACATGCACTTCTGCCAGTGCCTGGACTCGCAGAGTCGGCAACACCAATGGAAATGTAAGGTTACTGTTTCGATTGTTTATATCTCAAATTACCATCTTTGCAGAAATGTTTTTAGGGTATAGATATAGGCTATTGCATGTTTACTCTTCCGTTGCCGTTCATACAAGGATTTCTAACGCTTTGTGTTTTTTTTATTTTATATAAATATATCGGTCACCCCTAAAATAGTAATAGCCTAATAATAACAGAAATAATAGGTCGGTTAATATTCTGATCTCATCAAATAATTTGTGCAAGATATTAAGCGCAAAAAAAATAGAAAAACTTTTTCTATAAAAATGATTAAAAAATGTAAAAAGTTGCCTCTAACGTAAACCCCAAGGAATCAGAAGACAAAGGCTCATTGAGTTTTATTCGACAGTTTATTTGATCCATCCTTCAAAAATGTGTCGGATACGCAATAATCATGTGGATTGCTTTTGAAAAGAGGTTATGAAATGTAACTGACGCCCATGAAAAGCTTTTCGAAGAGCATCGCAATAGAAATGTCAGCTGAATTATGTTCTATCGTCAAACTGCAGGCTTCACGATGAAGTATTCAGTATGCAAGGCCTATCAATTTCAATACAAGAAATTACCTCTCAGAGCTGCGCTTTTTCACTGCATTCATAACTTGTAAACGCATAGATTTCGCACAAACCCATTGAAATGAATTATTTTTGTAGCATAGATATTTTTCAAGATACTTCTATACAGCTTGTGTATATCAGACATACTGTAAAAATTACCTTGCTCTGTTAAACATCATTTGGGAAATAAAAAAAGAGGGGGAAAAATCAAAAGGAGGCTAATAATTCTGACTTGAACTGTGTGGACTATAGCCTAACCGTTTCAGTTTTTCTAAGGGTTTTAAATTTTTATTCATTAATACTATTTTTATTAACAGAGCAATAAAATAATAAATGTTGCGGGCCGATAGAAATAAATGCAGAAAATGTAGCCTACTAGTTGGTACAAATCAAAATTTAAAATCTAATGGCTATAAAATTGTTCTAAATTATGACAACAATTGAATCCCGCGGTTAAAATTTACTTGCACAACTTCAATACACGCATGTATTATATTACATAAAATAAAGTTATCCTATCATCTACTGCTTCAATATTTTCATAAGTCAAATTCGACAAACCATTTGACATGATGGAATCTATCAGTGGTAATATTTCTTACACAAGCCATGTGTAAAGTAGGCTACAACATAATTATATATAAGCTATACAAGCCATAAAATATTATCAAAAATATAAAACAGGCTTCCTGCAAACATTTTAATTTACGTGCCGTAATTCTGGTTACTTGCATGGCGGTTTTCATTATCAATGTCTGAACTCCCTCCAGTGATATGTTAAAAAAATGTAACATGATTTTAGTTCTGAAAGATTATACGTTTAAAATGTTAATGTTTGCACATTATTTCGATATTGGAGTTTAAAAGTAAGAGTAAAATGACTGAAATGGCTAAAATATTTTTTTACACACATATACATATATAAAGTGGAAACTGACAAATGTCACTGGGTGGCAGATGCATAGATTGAGCTATAAGTGCCACGGAAAGCCATACATCTCTCACATTGAAAAGCAGCACCCCTCACCCCTCTGACTAAAGGTCCGCTGAGTTTACACACGGTGACCCGTGGTCAAACTTCACAAAGTATGTCTTAGCAAATATAAGGGTCTAATCTAGTTTGGGAGTTCATAACCTCTTGCGTGGGAATTTGAGGCTTCAATTGCGGGATTATTGGCCTTAATTGTGGATTTTCCACTAGAATGCAACAAAGACCTCTAACATAATTGTTTCTTTCTTCTAGTCTTTTCTGCATAATGATATAATGCGAGCAAAAGTTTATCACCCTCGCAGCGGGGAAGAATCACGATCCAAAGAAGCCGTTGGACGAAACTAAGAGCTCGCATTGATGAGGTTTACCGAGGATTACCTCTTATCAACGTGTGCGTGTGGTCCTCCCACACCAGTTAGTTTAACCAAGAGCCAGGAAGTCTTTTTAAAAAGGTTGCATATAGCACCAAACAATTTCCTGAAAATGTCCATCCTAGTCGAGTTTGTGACTGTATAATGCTATTGTTATTTTTTATATATATGAGCGCACTGGCCTGCATTTTATTGTTCTGTTTGCCACACACACACACAAAAAAAAAAAAAACAGACTGCAAAGTGTATTTACTAAACCTTTAATGCATCAATCAGGAGGACCAACGGCATTGCATTAAACGCCATTGTTTTCTACTAACAACAGCATAAATGAATATTATAAGGATCCAATCAATTGTTCTTGGTTCATTTGACACGAGATACATTTAAAGCTTCTGAAAAAGTTGCTGAGATTTAGATGACCCCTAGTGGCAGAAAAATAACCAACCATTAAGAAGTCTCATGCTACTAATAACAGTGTTTATATGGTCTTCTGCTGGATGACAATAACTGAAATTATAGACGTGTAATGATGAATCGACTTTATTAATAAAGATTTGTTTCATGTCTAGAGGGCATACAACCACAGCATAAGCAGCAACTACAGCATAGACACAGCTGTAAGGATAACCTGATGATTTCATCTCAACACCTCATCACAACACCAGTCTGCAAAAACTTTAATGTTCTACAACATCCAAACCGCAAAGGAGGAAGAAAAAAAAAAATCTACCTTAATTCCTGTGATCAATTTTATCATCTAAGCATGCATAACAAAAAGGAATGAGCTACTAAGTTGAAGGTCTTTTGTTTTTAAAGAGATGAAATATAAATTGCCATGTCTGGAAACCCTTTGTAAGTTTTGTAATTCTATAGCAAAGCTTCATGTATGTAATGTTAATGTAAGCAGTGACCTGTACTGATTAGAGAACACATCAAGGCTTAGTACAACATCAAGCAAAAGAAGACTGATGCTTCAGTTTTAGCGGCGGACAGTGGTCCAGCCATCATCATCTGTCTCGTTCTTGGTCCGGCGAGGGTTTTCTTTATCTTTGTCAGAGCGCCAAGTGCTCTTCTCACCAGCGTCACGATCCCGCTCACGAGGTCTGGGAGGAGCGTCTCTCTCTTCCTTGCGCTCCTCCCGTCGCTCTTCCCCACCACGACGCCACGAACCACCTTTGAGTAATAAAAGAAGATATAAGCAATATGCTCAAAGTAGATTTTATTGCCTAGTCTTGGTTCCAAAAGTCTTGGACATCACACTGACACCTGCTGTTCTGGATGTATGACATTGGGCAATCCCCCTGCCCTTTAATGTTTAATCTTAAAGCACAACAGCAAGGGGAAAAAAAAGGATTCTGGATTCATTTTTAGAGTCTGACCTGTTGTGCAGCAGCACAGCACTTTCAGAGGCATTTAATAGTGCATTGTGTGTTTGAAGTTGACATTTGAGCCGAGTTCTGTTTAATGAACATCAACAAAAGTTAATATTTCTTATATGGCCTCTTCTGCTCATCAAGGCAGCATTCATTTGATCAAAAATACAATAAAACAGCAATATCACAAAATATTTTATTTCCAATTTGGAATGTTTTTCTCTGCTATTTCAAGTTAAAATGTAATTGATTGCTGTGAAACAAAGCTAGATTTTTCGGCATCATTGCTTCAGTCTTTGGAGTCATATGATTCTTCCTTAACCAATTTAATGTGGTGATTAGATGCTTAATAAACATGTCTTTAAATGTTACACAAGATTTTATTTCAAATAAATGTCTTACTTTGAATATAGAGTTCAAAATTATCATGAAAAATGTTTTCCCATATTACGTAAAACAAAATATTTTCATCATAACACTTAAAGCAACAAATCAGCATACTCAACTGATTTCTGAAGGATTACGAGACACTGTAGTTTGACATGACACTTTTGTTCACAGGAATAAATCATATTAAAATTACTTTGAAATTGTTCTAATATGCAACTTTTCTCAAATTGAAATTTTGCAATACATCACTTTTTTGATCAAATAAATGTATCAATGGTGAACAGTGACTTTAATATTTCCAAACTTTTGACTGATAGCAAATTTAATTTAATTAATTTAGTTTTAGCAAACAAGTTAACTCGTTTTATTTTTTGCTTGAAAAGTAAACAATGTACTATATTTTCTGAAGAAGAAAAAAAAAAAAGTTTTAAACTGCACTGTTCAGAGGAAGTTGCAATGGTCTAAATGTTTTATTTGGGTCTACATGTTTTTGATTACAACATTTACAAATGTTATTATAAATATGCATCTTAGATCCCTTTAATCCACAACAATTCCTTTAAATGTAACCGTATTCATAAAAAAAACAAACTGATGAAACACATTTCAGATTTAATTAAATTGACTAATTAATTTCTAACATTTATATAGCGCTTTTCTGGACACTCAAAGCGCTCTACACATTGGGGGAATCTCCTCATCCACCACCAGTGTGCAGCATCCATCTGGATGATGTGACAGCAGCCATATTGCATCAGACCGCACACAACACACCAACTGATTGGTGGAGAGGAGACAGAGTGATGAAGCCAATTATGATATGGGGATGGTTAGGAGGCCATGATGGACAGAGGCCAATGGGCAAATGACTATTTTCTGGAATACGGCTGCTATTAGTAACTCCAGTCACTCATAACCCAACTCTGTAAATCAACTTTGTCATCAAGCAATTGTAAAATGTAAAAGAAATTAAAGTTGTTTGTATGGAAACACTGACTGCACCTATGAAGACAGCAGTGTATGGTGTGTTTAAGACTCTCACCTTCATCTTGGTCTCTCTGTGGGCCTCTAATATCCCGCTCTCGATCGTCTCTGCGCTCCCTAATGTCACGGCGTTCACGACGATCCTCACGGTCAAAGTCTTCACGACGAGAGTCTCGCCAGCTGCTTTGCTCATCTCCTCCACCACCACCACCACCGCCGCCGCCGCCGCCACCACCACCACCACCACCACCTCTCCTCCAGGCACTGCCTTCTTCCCTGCACACATACACACATTATACAGTTACACTTCCTGCCAACAGGCTTACATTTGCACGACATTTACTAGATTAAAAATACAATTAAAACAGTAACATTATGAATTATTAATCATACCAAAATAACTTTGCTATGTGAACATATTTTGAATTATATATTGCTGTGATATGGAAGCTGAATTTTAAGCATTTTAACTCCAGTTTTCAGTGCTGTTCTATTATTGCTGCTCAATCATTAATGATTGTTATCAATTCAGATATTTTTATGGAAACGGTGATAGGTGAAACTGATGATTTTACTTTATTTGATAAACAGAAAGACCAAAACAACGGCATTTATTTTTAATTAAAATCTTTCATAATAGCATTCCTTTACTGTCACCTTTGGACAATGTAATGTATCCATGATGAGTGCTAAAGAAACTTTGATAAGCCAAAATGTGCATCAAATAATCTGACATTTCTGAAGAGTCATGTGACACTGAAGACTTCAGTTAATGGCTGCAAAAAACTGGCTTTGGTTCACAAGAATGAGCACCAGTTTTCAATATCAAGCAACATAATGATCCGTTTCATACAGCTAAAAACAGCTAGCACCAGATGACACTTGAAGCCAGACACATTAAATTTAGAAATGACCTCACATGCTCTTACAAGTCAAAAAACATGCATAAAATGCGCACCAGTGTCAGCTGTTTGCTTTGAAACTCATATTAAAGTTTTCTTTCAGAAATGTGAAAATGTATTGACAACTTCTGTTTTTCTATTTCCGAAACACCTATAAAGGCTACGTCGGTCTGTTGATGAGCATCTGTCATCAGGCTCATGTCATCAAGAGTTTGTCCTATTTGACATGTAGAATTGAGGGATTGATTGGCTGTTAAGCTGTGGTTCAGATGCAAGTGCAATTTACCAAGTAAATGAGTCAAGAGGGAATACAAAGAATCCAACTCTCATTTCATTGTATTTCTCAAATATTTGCAATCAATATGGATTACCAGATTATCAGACATGTTTGCACAAGCAAAACCCTCTGTGGTGGTCTACAAAGTACTGTGAAAATTGACTGCAAAAGCTACTTCATTTGGCTTTGTGTTAATGCTAAACAATAAATTGCATGTAACTGTCATGTGCATTATTCTATACAGGCTTTCTGCAGGTTTCACAAAGTTAAATTTAAGACATTTTTAAGACCATTATGAATGACATTTTAGACTTATACAGGGCTAATTGCTAAGGATTTTTTTCAAATATCCCAGTTAGAAAAGATTTTCACTTGCCCTATCAAAAAATAAATAAAATAAACCAATAATAATAAAATAATTTAGTTTGAATATTTTTTTTATTAATTATCAAATATATCCATTCATAAACCCTGTAACCATTACCAAGAATAGAACAAAACAAGGCTATCAATTACTTCAGTCTACAATAAAAAGCAGTAAATAAATGAACTTAAGCAAATGTTACTGCAAGGAAAGTAATTAAATGCTATTTATAAATAAAAAGTTTAAAGTTTTATTGAGATGGATTGTTGGTGATTGTATGGTGTTAATGGCCAGATTGGGTAGCTATACATGAACAAAAGAAAATTAAAACTTACAACACAATATTCCAGTAGATTTAAGATTTTAAGGCCTAAAATTTAGCTTAGACATTAAGTCTTTTTAAGACCCTGTGGATACCCTGTCTATAAAGCCGGCTCTGTAATCAGCTGTGAATCTCCAACACGTTCAGCTGGAGCAGCATTTACAACATAGAGCCAAACTACGCAAAATATCACTTGCAATGTCATCATGTGATAGTCAAATCGCAAATAATCACTCTGCGATACTGACAGCTGTTTGTACAGCTATGCGTAGTTTTTACGCTTTACTATTATTTTCAGTTTTTTAAATGTTAAACCTGAAAGTGCAAATACCACAATTATTGATGTTTTTACTCAAAACTTACTTCATAGCTTGAGTCGAGTGTTTGAAATAAGTCCTTCTGTGAAAATGTTGTTGCAAAGGTGTTGCATCATTAGTGTGTTATAGGGAAAATTACAAGAACTCAGCTAAACCATACATTGTTGTGTGTTTATTAAACCTGTTGAATCAAAAGAAAGCGGTTGTATCTTATGTTTATCCTACACTATAAAATTTACATTGACTGCTATTTCCTGGGTATCTTCAGGGTATATTTGGTTATAGGCATGGGATGATAACCGTTTTCAAGGTATACCGTGGTTTGGAAACGTTTTTTTAAGGTTTTAAAACTGCCACATTTTCTGTTATACCATTCCTACGGTAAATGTATATGTAATTTGTTTTTTGCACAACAATATCTCAAGCAGAAAAGATCTCCAAAGGTGCCATTTTAAACTGTAAAAAAATTTGTTTTTGTGAAGATAGCATAAGTCAGAAATATTTTAAATGCTCCTCGAAATAAAATGTATTGGGTTCAAAGAAGAAAAATGTTTTAGTTTTTTACCCAGACATATAAAAAGAACATATTTTAGATCAGTAATCATAAAATAGAGAGAAACCGTGATGTTTGTCCAAGGCTATATGCCGTCAGAATCATATTAAGGCCCATGCATATTTGGTTGTGCTGTGCGACTACTACTACACTACTGACCACATCACTGTACATTCTTTACATGATGTACAAGATAATCACAACTTTTGCCAAATCCCAAATGTGAGTTTATGTCGATAAATCGTTCAGCCCTACTTTGTATGCGTTCTCAGTATTAGTGTGTTTTAGTACAGTCTGGTCAGGCTACTGTAGGTACAGAAAGGTAGATCCTCTCACACAGGATAAGGACACATTCTAGTTTCAGTGAGCTGTTGTCTGTTTGGTGTTCAAGCACAGCTTTTTGGCCAAGACAGGACAAGACAGCACAGGTAGACCCGTGATGTCAGCTTGGTGTGTTCCAGGCTTAAGGATGACAAGAATTCTCACACCATAGAAAACGAACATGACTGCTACTTGCAAAGTAGTTCAAAACAAAAAGACAATCAGACAGATTTTCTGAAACTAGAAAGGTTTTCACCTAGCAGGGCGGCGTTCTCTAAATCGTTCTCCTTCACGCTGGTCATCTCCATCTTGCTCGCCACCGTCATCATCATGGCCAGAATCACGAGGAGGTCCCCAGCTTTCCTCCCGCGCCTTCTCTCGCTCTCTCCATCCACCTGCAAAAGGTTACATGAAGGATAAAATAGATTATATTTGCTCCAGTAAAAAAAACATATAAACACCCTCTTCTTCAATTAAATGAAACGTCGCTGGACATGTGTAAACTTGTGTGATAACAACCCCCTTTAAACCCATATGTTTGACAAATAGGAAAAAAACATGCCTGCACCTGGCCTCCCAAGAGGTTTCCAGGGTCTAGAGTCTTCTCCACGACGCGGGCCAGAGTCATCCATACCTCTGCGGCCTCCCCTCTCATCATCTCCCCCTCTTCTGGGGCCCCAGTCATCATCTGCACCACGACGAGGAGCTCTGGGTTCATCCATGCCTCTACGGGGCCCGCGGTCATCATCAAATCCTCTTCTCGGGCCACGGTCGTCATCGCTTCGTCTGGGGCCGCGGTCATCGTCCATCGTGCGCCTTGGCCCCCGGTCATCATCCATCCCACGCCTCGGCCCACGGTCGTCATCGCCTCTCCGTTGACCTCGGTCATCATCAAAGCCTCTCCTGGGCCCGCGGTCATCATCAAAGCCCCGTCTGGGTGTACGGTCTTCATCACCTCCTCGACGTGGACCTTGATCGTCATCAAAGCCTCGGCGGAGTCCTCTGTCATCTGAAGCACCACGACGAGCACTTTCTCCACCTCTACGGAAGGGTAGGTCACGGTCTTCACGATCAGGTTCCTCACGGCCTTCTCGTCCTTCCTGACGCCAGTCCCTGAGATGAAGTAAAAGCAGATGCTAAATTTCAATACCTGGTATCTTTAACTGTATTTGTCCCTCTGCGTCTACCTGGCACTTACCGGTCAGGAACAGGACGTCGCCACTCTGACTCTCCCTCACCCCGTTTCCTCCAGCCACTTTCTTCCCGCTCAGCCCATTCCTGGGTCAAAAATGTTAATATTTTAGAAATAAGTTACAGTGCTCAGCATAAATGAGTACACCACTCACAGATCTCTCTTCTAAATTAATATTTTTTATAGGATGCTTCACAATAATACATTTGTGCATATACATTAGATTAGTCAGTACCAAAGCCAAAACTGGAATTAATCTAACAAAAAAAAAAACTAATTAATGTTGGGGAAAAATAATAATTACAAATTAATAAACTAGAATAAAATAATATCAAGAGAAAAAATAAAATATGAAGTTTTGCCAAATAATTTATTTTGCAATAACTTGTTTGAATTTAAATGTATTACCTTTATAGTCCTAAAGATGTTAGGTGACAAAACTTTTATTTTAATGGATGTAACGATTTAAATGCAGCAAAATATATTGTCAATGTTCACTGAGAAATTGATACAAATATTCATTTTCTTAAGGGGGTGTACTGTATTTTTGTATTAGAGATGTGAACGACACATTATACACATGTAACATTATAAAGATTAATGTTTCAAAGGGCTGTAATAAATAAATTAAATAAATAAAACAATAGCAAAACAGTAAAAAAAAAATCAATTTGCTTTTTCTCTACTTGCTACATTTATTCATTTTCTAGACGCTTTAATCCAAAGTGACTTACAAACAAGGATTTCAATTCACCAGAAAACAGCAATATATAGATGTCAAGAGTTCAGCTGTTTTGTCATTTTTTTTTTATTTAGTTTATTTAGTCCTTGTAACAGTGTTTGTAGGAAAGTGTTTAGTGCATATAGAAAGAAAAGAGTCTCTGTCCTACAAGAAGAGGTTTTAGATTCTTCTGTTGAAGACTAAAGAACGCAATTAGAATAATAATAAAGCTGGTGGCCTTTAATGTTTATGAAAATTTTCTTTCCTGTTATGGCTACCTGTTTTCAACATGGTTCAAAATATCTTCATTTGTGTTCACAAGAGAAAAAAAAAAGGTAATCCATTTAATATTTCTACAATGCTCTTGGTCAATAGGTGCAGCATTAGTGAGCAATCTTGCAAAGCTTAAACTTTTGGTTCACACAAGATACCTTGTTTGGTTTTTCTTCTGGTGCCCTTCTCTCCTCCTCCTTACGGCGCTCGCGCTCCTCAATTTCTTGTTGTCTGGCACGCTGCTTCCTTTCCTGTTCCTCCAGCTTGCGCAGACGCTCCTGGTATTCACGCTCTTCCTCCTCTCTTTGCTCCTGTTCCAAGCGTTCGCGCTCTTCCCGTTCTTTAAACAAGTGGCAATTTAAAAAATAAATTTAAGCACATGGAGAAAAAGCCGTTATGCTTTACATCAGATAAAAAAAAGGGAGCTATCATTTTAGGATGTTCTTTTTGCTAAATTTGCAAAGAAACTTAATGATTCATTCAACCATAAAGCAACAGAGGGTTAAAGAAGAGCAACCTTTCTTGAGCTGCTCTTCACGGATTCTCTGGGCTTCCTCCTCTTTCTGGTGATAGAAGGCCTTTCGTCTGTCCTCTTTGCGCTGTTTCTTCCGCTCCTCAAGGCGCTTTTTCCTCTCCTCAACCAAGCGTTCTTGAAACTGCTTGAGTTTTTCCTGGATACATGAGAATAGATTAAAAGCTTAGCTACCTGAAGTGTCTACAACCTTAATAAATGTGGAATATCTACCTGTATAGATCTTGTTTTTAATAAAGAAAAAAAAAACATTGTGATTTAAAAAAAAAAAAAAAAAAAAAGTAATTATCATTAATAAAAGATCTAGTAGAAAACGTGCATCAAGAGACATTAAGAAATACTTTATCTAATCATGAGGCAAGTGAAGAGGCACACATGTAATCCCAAACAATGATATACTGCCCTTACTCATAGCAGAAATATAACCCGCAAATCAATGACTGATTAAATGCCACTTGAAGTTAAAGTTCTGTTTACCTCATAGATGAAGCTTCGAGCAGCTTTAATTTTGGAGAGGAAGTTCTCCTTGTCCTCCATCATCCTGGACATTCTCTGTTTGTGTTCTAGTGCCTTCTCGCGCTCCATTTTCATGTTAGTGATCTGAGAAACAGACAAGCATAACAAACCTTAGCTTTATTGCCCAAAACAACATTTGGGTGATGCTAATAACCAGGTATTAACAACATAAGACCTCAAGAAATACTGCAAACTAGTTAGAGAAAGTATGTGGGGGATTTGAGACTACTTTCAGCCAAAAATTGAAACATGGACCAGAGGGCAAAGTAAATGGCACGTAATTCTGACAAGTGCAAAAAGCTGTATGCGATTATTACCCTCTCTTCCTCCTGCAGCTCCCATAACTCCATGTCTTTGATGCGCTGCTCCTCGTAGGCTTTCTTGATCAGAGGAATCTCCTCAAGGCGCTTGGCCCTCTCAAAGTAGTCAATCTGGAATATGTATAATAAAATTACTTTAGTGTCAGGTTTGGCTGTCGTCTACTCACCTGCACAGAATTAAACCTAATTCTTCTACATATTATGTTTACCAGCATGCTTAGCATCTCATTAATAGGTCATTAAAGCTGTACCTTCTTCTCCTGGTTTTTCAGACGCTCCTGAAGTTCTTTCTTCTCCTTTTCGAGTTGTTCTACTTGTTTGGCCATGATGAAGTCAGGGTCTAGTTCCTCTAGATCCTACAAGACAAAATTAAACCATTTTAACTTACAAAACACTTTAAAAAATGTCACTGCCACAGAATTTTTGGGTGAAAAAAAAAAACAAAAAGACAAAAAAGGTTCTAGGTTAAAATGTCCACATCCCTAACAAACTCAGTACCTCAATGTCAATGTCTTTGAAGGCTTTGGCTCCCAGCTCAGTCTTTTTAATCTGCTCCAGTCGCTCACGCACAGTCTTCTTCTTGATCTGCTCGTGCTCTTGCATGATGCGCTCCTTCTCTCGCTCTTTGGCCTCTTGTCGGAGTCGTTCCTCCTCTGCTTTGCGTACTTTCTGAAGTTCTGCCTCGCGCTGCTCCAGCTCCTCTTTCTCCCTCTGGATGTTGAGGCTCTCCAGACGCTCCTTTCGCTCCTCAATTGTCTGTCGGCGTGCCAGGATGCGCTGGTGCTCTTTGCGGGCGTTCTTCAAATAGGCTGTGATTGCCTGTTGTCTCTGTTCCTCATGGTCTTGCTGTGGACAAAGTTAGAATGGATCATGAAACTGAAAAATAAAACTAGGCAGCAGGGAGATAATTGATGAAACTGAGTGCCTTTCTTACCAGTATGGAAGCAGGTTTGATGACTTGGATGGCTTTGGCCAAGGAGGATGACATAGCAGTGAGCTGATTTCGTATCTGTTCAGAGGGCATGTTCTGTAGGAACGGACCTACTGGGGAATCTTCTTTAGTAGAGTAGTTCAGATCGGAGCCAAAGCTCAGGGTACGAGATGAATGATCAATGCGTACCTTTAGGTTTAATAAAAAATGCAAGTTAGTATAACATTTGACTATCTGGTCTCTTTAACATGCAAATGCCTAAACTAATACTAGAGACTGTGTGGAAAATATACAGCACACATGCATGCTAAGAAAATTAAAGACAAGTGAAAGTGAACTATTGATTGATTACAAAAATGTTATGTATTGTACCTGCAGGTCACAGTGCCGTGCTGCATCTACAATTGAGCGCTCCAGCTGGAAAGCATCAACAAATGGTACCAGAGATGCCAACCGGCTGAACTCGATGCTCTGGTAGATTTGAGCCACCTGTTACATTTAATGCCGAAAGGAAAATTAAAATGAACATTTACAAAGTAATGGGGCAGGCACTCATTCGACAAGCAGGTTATCTGGGGGTAGATCAACAAACCAACCTGTTGTAGCAGTCTGAGGATAGTGTTGTTCTGCAGGTGAGGAACATACTGCTGCAGGTCTGACTCCTTTTCGGCTTGGTCTCTCACCCAGTTCAGCACCTAAACCACAGCAATAGCAAAAGTATTGTCATCAATAAAATCGTGACATTGAAGACTCCTGTGTCGACATTAATAGGGTATTGAGCATGTAATTAATTTCAAATGCAATAAAATAACTGTGGTCACTTGCATAAACATATGTTAAGACTCTGCCTTAACTAGTTTGACCTATAAATTTGGATGGATTAATAAGACAAGAAAACTGTTGTTTATTCTTCTGGCAGCTAGTAAAAAAGTAATTACAAAAAAATGGCTAAAATTAGAGTCATCTACAGAAGAACGAATTGATACAGAGCACACTATACATGTCATGGAAAAACTCTTTTTCACTAACACAGACTGAATACTTTTTTCTAATTTGGAGTAAATGGGTTGAGTATTTCACCAATATGCCTGGATTTTTCTTTAATTGTAACTTTTAAATTTAATATTATGCGTCTAAATATTTATGTTTTCTTCTTTAAAAGGCAATATTCTAAAGGATTTGTAGCTCCCCATGTTTTACGGTTTATAGTTGTTCTAGCATATGCAAGATCTGTAAGTCTCTTTTTGTATGAGAGATTATGCAAGTTATATTTTCTTTTGGAAACTAAAAAAAAAATTTAAATAAAAAACTAGTTTGACACACTTGCAGCCACGAGGTAAGCGGTCTTGCTTTTTACATTCAAAGTAGAGCAGACAACATTTTTGTAACTGACTTTAAAAACTAAAAGGAAAAATATTTTGTGACCAAGTTTAATCTCAATAATCTTAGTAATGATGTTAATAGGGCCGTCTTAAGGGGATGTCTTTTGAATGTTTTTTGAGCACCACTTATGCTCCCTGTGCGCCTCTTGTTTTAACGGCCTGCTGCGCCTTTCATTTTTGCTGTTGCACACTGTGTTTTCATTGTCCAATCAAATGAAAGCAGAGCCTGGGTTTTCATTGAGGTGACAGCAGCGTTTGTGTTGTCCAGATGACTACAGGGACTTTTAAAGATGAAGGAGAGACTAGTAGTTGCTGTTTCAAGTTATCCAGTATGTATCCTGCATGACTTTACAAATCTTGAATATCACAATATTATTAAATATTACAATTATACCAATATTAACAGCAACACTCGCACACAACACGCAGCAGATTCAGTCGTGGCCTAGTGATGTAAAAAAATGCATCACATCTTATTTTCTTGTCAACAGAAAAGGCAGTGTGGTGCGCCTCCTGTTTTTGAAACGTAAAAGCAGGTTTGGTGTGATCGGCCCCTTATGATGATTGCTAACAGTATACAGTATAATTGGAAAAGTATTTCAAAATTATTTTCATCCATAAAACCTAGGAATTTCATTGCATATATATCAGGACACTTCCTCTATATGATAATTCAGTTAATAGAAATTAGTCTGGTAATAATTTTAACAAAATCACATTATAATGTTCCACTCACCTTAGTCACTCTTCCACACAGTTTAAGAGGGTGAAAGTCGACCTCCAACCAGTTGTAGAGCTCTTTGACTTCAGGGACAACATACTGAAGCAGGTTAAACCTCACCTATGATAAAGAATTCCCCCCAAAATGTGTTATTTATAATATTTTTTTCAATAAAACCATAATGTTCCAATCAAAAACTTTCACGTCACCATTTACTTAAAAGCTTTGATTAAACTGACTTTCAACAACAACAACTTTCTTATGTAAAAGAACAAACATTTCTTAGGTTATAATATTCACTTGTTCACATATTCACTTGTTCTTGAAGATTAATTAAACTCGTAGGTTTTTAATCAACATGAGGATTAGAAACAAAATGATAAATAGTTAGATCAGACAGATAATATATGGGCTATTCTTACCATGTCATTGATGAGACTCTGGCGGGTGGGTGGAGACTGGAGGCCAAGTAAAGTAGCCAGTCTGCGGTGTTTCTCCACAATGATGCCATCCATGTCCAACAGCCGAGCAATATCAGTGCGCTCAGGCGTGATGGGAATAGACAGAGTGGCCAAGAGCACTCGAGTAGACATTCTGAGGGAAAATACAACAGAGTTTTAAACTTTTAATTAAGTCTATTTGTTTGTGCTTAAAGCCATCACAGAGTTGAACAAAATCTAATAAATCAGGCTTCATGGATGAAAATTGATTTAAAGAACAGAGGATATTGGGCAGCACGGTGGTGCAGTGGGTAGTGCTGTCGCCTCACAGCAAGAAGGTCGCTGATTTGAGCCTCGGCTGGGTCAGTTGGCGATTCTGTGTGGAGTTTGCATGTTCTCCCCGTGTTCACGTGGGTTTCCTTTGGGTATTCCGGGTTTCCCCCACAAGTCCAAAGACATGCGGTACAGGTGAACTGAGTAAGCTAAATTGGCCGTAGTTGTATGTGTGTGAACGTGAGAGTTATGGATGTTTCCCAGTGATGGGTTGCAGCTGGAAGGGCTTCTGCTGCTTAATAACATATGCTGGATAAGTTTGCGGTTCATTCCGCTATGGCGACCCCATATTAATACAGGGACTAAGCCGAAAAGAAAATGAATGAATGACCAGAGGATATTCTCCTAGTATTAAAAAAAAACTGAACTGTTCAACAGCAGGGGACCAAACATTTACAAAATGTACACACTACATATAGACCCCTCCCTGTTTGACATTTGTTTTTAAATTCTTAAGAATTACTGCATACAAATGAAATTATTCAAAGAATTTAGTTCCTAATTGCTCATATTTAACACTTGCCTCTGCATCTCTTCTTGAGTGAGGTTCTTGCGCATTTCCCGGGAGAGGTGATAGAGTCTGTGTAGAGTACAGGAGTGGAACAGGGCATTGCCAGACTTCCAGAAAACTGTGGACACCTTATTGTAGTAGTTGGCCATAAGCTGGGGTTTAGGGGGCTTCTTTGAAAGGGCAAACAATCCATGGATGTCTTCAACTGCTTTGAATGCTTCCTACAGATTGCAAAGCATAAAAGTGTAGTTATAGAAAGTCATCGAGCTTGTGCAACATGTATTACAAGCAGATACACTCTCACTGTGCTGTTCTGTAATCAATACCTTCTTGTTCACTGGCATAAATCTTAAAGTTGAAGTATAAATGGAACTGTAAATATATTTGTATGCAACACATTCCAAGTGCATGGAGTACAAAGACATACCTGCCACAGTTCCATGCTAATAGCGCTGTCCAGCTGGACCAGACGAGTCTCCAGATGCATGGACTGGCTCTCAGGGTTGTTCAGGTTGATGGCAGTGCTCTGGTTGTGATGCCGCTGGATCTGCCCCAAGTGCATTCGCAGGTTGTCACACAGCTTACGGAACTCTGCTTTACGAGTGTACTGTAGGCAAAACTTAAACGCTGGACAAAACAAAACAAAACAAGCATTAACAGTTTAAGTTTGAATGCCTTAAATATAAAATATAAATTATGGTCTTTGTATTCAACAAAGAATCCCAAATTGTTATTATTAGATTCCTTAAAAATATTAAACTGTTACAATGGTTTTTAACATTGATGATCAGATATTATCAGTATTTCACAATATTACCATTTGACTATTTATAATCATCTTCATGAGCATTAGAGTTTTTTTACAACCCTTAACCACCCTTCACCCCCACTTAACAATTAGGGCTTACTCACACTATGCTATCTGAACCGTGCCCAGGCCCGTTTCCCGGATCGTTTGAGAAGTGTGAGTGCTCTTAATCGGGCTCAGGTACGGTACACTTGGGTGGCCCTGGCCCGGTTGGAAGAGGTGGGCCAGAGCGCGGTTCACTTGGGCTCAGGCGCGGTATGCTTACAGTGTGAGTGCAAGCGTGCTTGAGCCCGAAATTGAAAGCGAGACGTGACTTTTAAGGGACTGTTTCATATGGATTAATTACTTATTTATACTGTTCAATGAACGCAAACTGTCGTAGATTATTAAAGACGCAAACCCCTCACTGCACGTCAGCTGCGCCTTCAGCAAACTTCCTAATTCCTGCAGCAGGAGGACTTTATGATTGTTTATGAGCGTCAAAAGTGGCTGATCTGTTCGGCGAAATATTAGACTGCGTGTCACCGCATATCAAACGACTAAAACGAAATAACTAAAGAAATCTCCACTGTGCTGAGCGAGAGCGCTTACTGAGCAGCGCGTCATCGATGACGTAAGCGCGCCCAGGCCCGAATGTAATGTGAGTGCAGGCCGTCGGGGGAGACGGGAGGGGGAACAAGCGTGCTTTGGCCGGGTTCAAAGCAACTGTACAAAGTGTGAGTACGGCCTTAGTTAGTTTATGTATCACTCCACGGAACACTGAACTACATCAACAGGAACAAACTACATTACACAGAAAAACCCTTATCTGTACCATGTGCTTAAACTCTCATAAGCAGGTGTTTTTTTCCCTCACTGACCTTGCTGAGCAATGTCATGGTAAAGACGCTCCACTTTGGAGTTATTCCTTAACAGGTCCAGGCACTGGCGGTAAGACTCCCACAGGAACTTGACCCAGGGTGTCAGCAGAAGTCTGTCAGTACGGTCCTGAGTGTCTTCACCACTGACGGCACTCAACAGAACACTGGAAAACGCATATTAGAAATTCAGAAAGTCATTTATTACACACAGAACAAAATAATCTAGAAGGGGAAAAACTTCCCATTTTAGCCAAAGCGCACCCCAAAATGAACAGTCATCATTTATTCTCCCTAAACTTGTTACAAATCTGTTCAGTAGCTAGCGACTACTGCATAGTTTCTAATATTTTGTCTTTCATAGCAGAAAGCAAAATGAAACTAAAACAGACCTGGAACAACAGGAAGGTGAATAAAATAAAGCTGGAAGTAATACTTTCAGCACTTTGGTTGTTTATAAATGTGCTTTATAAATAAATATTATATTGTTTTGTATATTTAACAACAAAACTCTATCAAGGATGTCGCTCCTAATTGCAGAAAATTCTGAAGTGCTTCAAAACTGATTAAATTACCAACAACCACTAACTAAGTGTGAAGAAATGGTTTGAACTTTCAGGCTCCTGTACCTTTCTGGGGTCTGAATGTTGTCCAAATCCTCAATGTCCAGCACCATCTGCTGAGACTCCTCTTTAGCGGTCTCGGTCTTCTCTTCCGCAAGTTTGAGGTAAGCACGGACTACATCCTCCAAAGATTTGATATTCACCTGAAGCACAAGAAAAGTCAGCAATTCTGTGAAAAAGATAAAACTGACAACTGACTTGTCAGTTCTCTCACAAGCAAAAACTATACACAAATAACCAGAGAGAGAGGTTGTCTTCTTAAAAAAATAAAATGGTTTAAAGTTTGTATGACTCTTAAAAACTAGAATGTCAATTTGTGTCCCATCTTATTGTAAATCATAATTAAAAAAGAAATAAAAAATATATATTTTTTAAAAATCCTAAAAAAAACTTATTTCGCTAAAATGAAAAATGAATTTTTAAAGCCATTAATTGTTGATTTACCTTTTTAATACATTTTTTCAGTTGATTTTGTATCTCAAGGAAATGTACCTCAAATTAAAATATTTAATTTCCCCATGAGTAAACAAAAATACAGCGGAAGACCTTTATGTTTATGCAACATAAAATGTCAACTTCCATTAATCAAAGTCGTTCTGCTTTGATTTAAAACCTTTTTTTTTTTTTAATATAATTATTTTTTAGAGGTTTTCACCTTTATTGGCATAGGACAGTGGAGATTTTACAGACAGGAAAGTGTGGGGAGCAGAGACAAAGTAAGGATCGGCAAAGGACCTCAAGCTAGGAATCAAACTCGGGTCGCCGTGAGCACCTTGGTGCTATGTGTCAACGCACTAACCACTAGGCTATTGCTGCCGACTGGAACCTTTTTTAAATTCCTAAATTGTGGAAGGGCAAACAAAGAATTTTGAGACTTATAGGTACTAGGGCTGCACAATATATCGTTTCAGCATCATTCGCAATAGTCACGTCGCGAGTAAACACAATGTTGAGTCTGGATTATAATTTATCATTTTGCAAGTGTTTTTTTGAGGCCTGTGACTGTGTGAGGGGTTTAAAACCGTTCAGGCATAAAAAAAAATTGTCCCATTTGTAACTTTTTTTTTTTACAGTTTATAATTTTATTGAATTATTATTAAAATGAAGACTATGCAGTATTACTATACATTACATTATTCAATTACTGTATACCTGAATACCGTCAGACTCCGTGGAAAACAATGCAATGCCGTTTATTTAATTTGTATCTTTCTCTTTATTTAATTTATCTATGCTTGTAGTTTGTTTCTTTATAAATTCTTCCCAAATAGTTATTCAATTCATCTGTTGAAATTGTATTAATATCGCAATATATAAAACGCAGAATAAAAAAAAGATTATAATAAAAAAATATTGCAATGTTAGATTTTTCCAATATCGTGCAGTCCTAATAGATTTAAACACAATTTAAAAAAACATCCATCCTAATACATTCACTTCAAGCTGACTTTAAAATGTCCAACTTTCTTCTGAAATACTAAATGACAGTTATGAACAACAAACTTCTGTACTCTGTAAAACAGATTCAGAAGACTTTGAATGAGCTACTAATCAATGTCCTTTACGCATGCATGTTAAAATAATAATAATAACAGGAAGTATTAAAAACAGAATATAATCAAATGTCCAAAACTTTGTATTATAAATATTTTTTTCTATTACACGCACTTTTACTAGTTCAGATAATAAAACTGTTAACTTTCTGTTTACTATATGCAAAACTTATAATAGCTAGTTTTTGGAAAAATACAGAAAGCCCGCATTTTGGCCAATTGTTGCGGAAATTTTCTTATTATTTTGCTTTAGAAAAAGTAACTTAGATAGTCAAGAAAAAAACCTAAAAAGATTTTTTAAATTTTGAAACCCTTTGTAGGATTCCTGAAGAAGCCAATACAAATCTTTTCTCTGTATAACTTGTATCATCCGCTATTGGTAAACCTGGTAATATTGGTAATATACCTTTATATTGTATGTGTAGGTACATGCATTTACTTATTTATTTGTGTATACATGTATGTGTGTATATATATATTTTTTTTTTCTTTCTGTTTTTATTGTTTTACTATTTATTATTATTGTTACTTTGTATGTTTGGTTTTGATTTCCGTTGTACATGTTAAAAGCTACTAAAATCAATAAAGACCATGTTTAAAAAAAAACCTGTAATAATATGAAGTGGAGACATTAGCTAAATGCTATAAAAATCCATAGACATCACTGTCAGTTTATAATGCTATTATCATTATCTCTGACAAGCAGATGCAATGAGACTGGTTTTTCTGTTTGTTCACATGACAAATGAAGTCAACTGTACATATACAAGGGGGCACAAACCTGCTGGCAGATGTTTTTGTACTGATACAGTCCCTCCTTTGCCAAGTGGCTCTTGCGGAGATCCACACAGAGCTCCAGGTACTTGAGCATGATGGGCTCGTGGATCTTCTGCCATGTTCGATGCTTTTTGCTCTTGATGACATCGTAGAGCACATCTAAAGCTGGCTGCTTTTTACCAACTTCGAGAAACTCTGAGAAAGAGAAACAAAAGGACGGTCACCACCTGAGGGAAAATGCTCACTTTGGATATGAACACTGAACAATGGATTTTGTTACTGTGGTCACTTGTTAAAAACATACTTTTTCACCTGACCTTTGCTTTATTCAGAGCAATTCAATTATGTATTTAGGGGAGGAAATACTGAAATTTTATTTTAAAAGATGTCACTACATTTATTCTTAAAAGAGGCAATTGTGCATACAGTGCTCAGCATTTACGAGTACAACCCCCACAAATATAAAGGAATCTAAACAATATTATATTTGTGCATATACATTAGATTGGTCAGTACTGATGCCAAATCAAAGTTTATCTAACAAAATAACTTACAATAATGGTCCAAACACTAGTACGCCCAAATTTATGTTAAAGAAAACTATTAAATACAAATTTTAAAAGAGGAAAAATCAAGAGAAGCAAAAAAAATTGAACAATTTAGTTGAAATTTACTAGTTTGTAAGTTTTTTGCAATATTTGCTTGAATTTAATTGTATTATCTTTCTATTTCTGATATTCTATATTTTAATAAATATCTGTTTAATAAATCTGTTTTGTTTAAATGCACAAAAATACCTTGCCTATAGTCACTGAGAAATGGATAAAAATATTCATTTTCAAAATGGAGTGTACCCAATTATGCGGAGCACTGTATTAGTGAATGCATTTTGAAGTATAGATGTCTCTCTGAAAACATTACATGTCAGTAGTACAAAAGTAAGCATTCTCAATATAATTTACAACAAAAATGATCACATGAAATAGCGTACGTTTTTATACTTGGCAAATTCTTGACGTACAAGTGCAAACATTTGAGTAAGAAAAAACAGAAATATGAATAAAATAGCTTCAATATTTATTCTTAAATAATTCTTTGTATTTATTTCTCTTATCATCTGGATGTTGGCTAGTTTGATTTATATTATTCTTGCGATTAACGTCTTTTGTTGACCCTGCTACCATGGTTTTAAAACTATGCAAGTTATTTGGCATGAATTAAAAAGGAATAGTGTCAAACTTTACGTTAAACCTAATCGCAGGTGCACAATGGTGCCACTCCGCTCACATGTTATTCATTTAACAGCGCATTATCTTTTCATTAATAAATTTAGCAGACGACTGTTAAAAACTACATTTTCCTCGCATATCGTCAGCAAGTCTTCAAACTACATACGTTACTAACGTTAGTTGTCACCGCTAAGCTAGAACAGCTTGCTAACACGCACGACAGCAACAAAAACGGTCTCTTGTTTACTTTTTAGCCAATATGCAGATATTTCTAATCTTTATCTTCTCTTTAAGTTCATTATGAAAAAGTAGAGGAGACACTGTAATACATCAGATTTAACGCTCTTCTTCATACATGACACACAGGCCCAGTAACTGTGACATCCGGCCTGCACGAGCTCGAGAGAAACATGGCTTCTCCAGCACGCGCCATATCGAGCTAACGGCTAAACGCACGACTGCAGTCTACAGACGACCGGGAACAATATTCACTCACCGTTCGCTCGTTTGAGAGCGTTCTCCGGTCGCTGGAAATAGGCTGGCATGGTTGTGGCTCGCTAGCAGGCAGTTTTTAGGTAGTCGAGGCTGTTTTATTGACTCTGCCTGTCCATCCGCGCTTTGACTTGTCGCCGCGCTAGCGAGAAAGGACTCGCGCACGTGAACTGCGCCGGCGAGGAGGATGAGAGTTCCCGTATGTGCGCGTTTCTGCACACGCGCAGCTCCAGTAATCTTTTGTAGGGACCATCATCCTAAACTGTAAAAGGCATCTGTATTGTTTGTTGGTTAAACGTAATTAGACTTTTCTTTCCTGTTTGTTTGTTTGTTTGTTTGTTTGTTTGTTTGTTTGTTTGTTTGTTTGTTTTCGTCATTAATTTGCATTTTTTTGTTTTAATCTTAAGTTAAGGTTTTAAACTTAACCAAAATATACCAATATTATCATATTTTTGCAATTGTCATTTTATTTTCAGATTATATAGTTATAATAAAATATAATTATAACATAATTGTAAATATTATTGATTCAAATAATTATATATATATATATATATTATTGTATGGATATTATTAATAATATTATTATTGTAGTTTTTATAGTGCAGTTTGGGTGAATTCTTTTAAAAATCAGACAGGGTTAGTACAAAATTACTATTTTGTAATTATTCTTATTATTAATTTCCGAATGGTCTGCACAGCTAACTAACTATATATATACACACACACACACACACACACACACACACACAATAAAATACTACATAAAGATAAGAAAAATGAGACAGACTGCTGGCTCATTTATATTAATTATTTATTTAGTTGGTTCATTCAATCATTTATTTGTTTATTTAGGATGGTTGCTTCTGTGAATCCACCTGCAACTTCCACATCTTCAGGTGATTCTGATGTTACTCTTTTGCTGGAGAGCAGGTAAATCTTTTGCTGTCCAGAATCAGATGGTTTGTCTTAGTCGGGCATCTCAGCTGAGACCAGTCCACTATGGGTGACCCTGCCGGTATCTGTGAAGTACCAGTGGCGAAGCTCTCAGCATCACTGATGCACACAAGCCCTCACAGCACGTCAAGCTGCAAACCACGTGAGGGACCCTAACCTACCCTACCCTACCCTGACCTAATAGACACCGCAAATCACTGAACGCATTGAAACACCCAGAAGAGTCCAGTGACTGACCAGCAACACGAGAACAACCGATCAGAAAACCGTGAGAAACGCGCAGAAATCCACCTGAAACGTCCTGAAGACCACACAGCAATGCAGTAAAGACCACAGAGAGAACCAAGAGCCTCAAGTCAACAACACCAACAATCAATAAAAACAAGCAATTGATGAAACAAAACATGCAAAAGGAAACTTACTGTGAACTTGCTCTACAACTATGTACAGTATATACATACACAGGCCTGCAGTGTGGTTTCGGACACTGTGAAGACTCAGCGTCTGGACCTCTTTCTTCTGGGCTCCTCAGGCAGTGGCTCTCCACTGATGTCAACATGGACTCGAGGAGCGATGCTGTTTGGTCTGGATCCACATCTGCTCTCCGTGATGAGGATTCGTCCATCAGCCTGCTCCGTCTCCTCCATTACAGGACACCGGAGCGCCTCCCACAGCCGCTGCTTGATCTCCAGGCCCAGCTGTAGGCTGTAAGGACGGTTCTTCATCATGGGCTCCACCACAGAACGGTAGATGTCCTGGTAGGCCTGAACACTGTAGCCATGAATGGTGAGTGGCTCCTCCTGCTGTCCCGCATCCACTGAAGACACTGGGGATGCTGGACGGAGAGGTGGAAGGACAGGCGCGTTCCTCAGGTGACGCTGCTCCAAACCTGGGTCAGAGATACAGTAAGTGTGATCTAACCTGACCACAGCTGCAGGATCCTGAACAGGTGGGACACCCTCCAGGCAGAAGTCTTTCAGGTGGGCTGGGAGAGACCTGGTCCTTCTGAGGCGCCGTTGCTCCATGAAGATCAACTTTCCAAATCAGACAAATCTGATGAAACTTGTCAGACTGGAGAGTTCAAAGAGCTGGAGTGATCAGATTCAGAGACTTGTGTTGATTTCCAGTGTAAACTCAAGTCGCCACGGTGACAGAATATTGAACTTGTTTAAATGTAAACAACAGTTGATCAGCAGAAAGTCAATCAGAGCAGTAGAAGAGCTCGTCTCCATTGATTCTCTATTACACATTTGGTCTTTTTACAGTATAAATATGTAAATATAGTGTAAACTGAACAAAATCTGTAATACAGAAACATTAACACTTTGAGTTAAATTTGATTAAAAGATAAGCAGGTGCATAAGAGTAAGCAGATCTCCTAATAATAATTATTTATTTTTTTATCATAACTGAGTCTAGAACCCACAACATTAATAAAAACTAAAACATACATAAAATATTGTCCTCGTTTATTTATTTATTTAATTATTTACTTTATTTTCGTAATTAATTTTCATCAAATTTTGTTGCAATCTAACTTTAACCAAATTCCAGATACTTTTTTATTTGATAATATTTTACATTAATTATTTTATTATTAGATCATATAAAATTAAATTACACTGTAAAATGTACTTTTTAAAAAATGTGGAAACTGACAATTAAATATTGACTCAACAAATGACAAAAAAAAAATCCAGTGTATTAATTTTAGCTGAGGATCTGAAGTCAAAATGAAAAATATTAAAATATAAAAAATATGCTCAGCCAATTTATCAAACAGAAGTGATATATCTGTGTTTTGCAAACAAACCTTGCAGCAAAAGCGCGTGTACAGATGCGCCTGAGAGTCGTTGGTTGGAGCAGATTCAAATTTTAGCTCAGCAATGGCAGCGGAGATCTGACGAAACATCATATTCAGACAGATTTTCCATAACGTATCATTATTTTGTATATTTTATTCTTCTTTTTTTGGGGGGGGGGGAGGCAGCAGGGAATAAACAATTTAGTAAAGTTGCTTTAGCAATGTTTACCAATTTACAGTTTACAATACATGTATACATTTTTCAATTAGATAAAACTAAAAAAGCATGCTACAACAATTTAAAATATTCTGTTTGCACTAATAGCTGATTGGGC
The DNA here is from genome assembly GCA_903798195.1 of Danio kyathit. Lineage (NCBI taxonomy): Eukaryota > Metazoa > Chordata > Actinopteri > Cypriniformes > Danionidae > Danio > Danio kyathit. Next base: position 23,245,607 of record LR812531.1, on the reverse strand, counting down.
AGACTTGATGGTTTTTCAGTTGGCTCAACACAATATTTCTCATTGAGCCAATGTTAACACACTGAAAATATTTTTTCAAGCAGTACTTTATTCAATAAAAAATGATCTTTTATTTCAGTTTAATATTATTTGTTTTATTTTTCAAGTCATATATTTTAAGTTCAAAACATTGTTAAATAAGGAAAATATATAAGGAATATTTGTTTTGACCAATGTAAACATTTAAGGTTACTCACACAGGCCAGTGCGTGTGTATTAAACAGAAGCTCATATGCTTTGTACTTTCATGGACTTAAAAACAAGATTTATTTTTCATTGGCTCAAGTGATCAAATTTAGATGTGAACCATTACCTTAATTTTATTTAGTTGGATAAATGAAAGCTTTTTTTTCCAGTGCAGGTTGTTGCTACAATTAAATTTAGATATGACCACTTATTAGAACATTTTGAGATTGGACAGTAATTTTTTTTAGTGTATAAATAATGATCATTTATATTTATGACATAATTAAATATTATTCAGTCAAAATATTGAATAAATTATTTTAATATTTGTTTTATTTATTGTATGTGTTTTTTTTAATTATGATTATTGTTATTATTTTATTATAATATAGTTTTATTATAGTTTTTATAGAGAAATGTGTGGTGAATTGTTTTGAAAGTCAGGTTAACAGGGTTATTATATATTATCATAATTTCTTAATTTTTTATAATATTAATTTCATAATGGTCTATACCACAGGAATAACACAATTATATATTTAACATAATGAAAATTCAGCATAATAGAAGAAAATGAATGCAGCCTTTTTTTATTTAATAATGAATTTATTAATTTGTTTAATTATTTATTTATTTAGGATGATTACTTCCACAAATCCACCTGCGACTTCCACATCTTCAGGTGATTCTGATGTTTCTCTTCTGCTGGAGAGCAGGTAAATCTTCTGCTGTCCAGAATCAGATGGTTTGTCTTAGTCGGGAATCTCAGCTGAGACCAGTCCACTATGGGTGACCCTGCCGGTATCTGTGAAGTACCAGTGGCGACGCTCTCAGCATCACTGATGCACACAAGCCCTCACAGCACGTCAAGCTGCAAACCACGTGAGGGACCCTAACCTACCCTACCCTACCCTGACCTAATAGACACCGCAAATCACTGAACGCATTGAAACACCCAGAAGAGTCCAGTGACTGACCAGCAACACGAGAACAACCGATCAGAAAACCTTGGCAAACGCGCAGAAATCCACCTGAAACGTCCTGAAGACCACACAGCAATGCAGTAAAGACCACCGAACGAACCAAGAGCCTCAAGTCAACAACACCAACAATCAATAAAAACAAGCAATTGATGAAACAAAACATGCAAAAGGAAACTTACTGTGAACTTGCTCTACAACTATGTACAGTATATACATACACAGGCCTGCAGTGTGGTTTGGGACACTGTGAAGACTCAGCGTCTGGGCCTCTTTCTTCTGGGCTCCTCAGGCAGTGGCTCTCCACTGATGTCAACATGGACTCGAGGAGCGATGCTGTTTGGTCTGGATCCACATCTGCCCTCCGTGATGAGGATTCGTCCATCAGCCTGCTCCGTCTCCTCCATTACAGGACACCTGAGCGCCTCCCACAGCCGCTGCTTGATCTCCAGGCCCAGCTGTAGGCTGTAAGGACGGTTCTTCATCATGGGCTCCACCACAGAACGGTAGATGTCCTGGTAGGCCTGAACACTGTAGCCATGAATGGAGAGTGGCTCCTCCTGCTGTCCCGCATCCACTGAAGACACTGGGGATGCTGGACGGAGAGGTGGAAGGACAGCCGCGTTCCTCAGGTGACGCTGCTCCAAACCTGGGTCAGAGATACAGTAAGTGTGATCTAACCTGACCACAGCTGCAGGATCCTGAACAGGTGGGACACCCTCCAGGCAGAAGTCTTTCAGGTGGGCTGGAAGAGACCTGGTCCTTCTGAGGCGCCGTTGCTCCATGAAGATCAACTTTCCAAATCAGACAAATCTGATGAAACTTGTCAGACTGGAGAGTTCAAAGAGCTGGAGTGATCAGATTCAGAGAGTTGTTGATTTCCAGTGTAAACTCAAGTCGCCACGGTGACAGAATATTGAACTTGTTTAAATGTAAACAACAGTTGATCAGCAGAAAGTCAATCAGAGCAGTAGAAGAGCTCGTCTCCATTGATTCTCTATTACACATTTGGTCTTTTTACAGTATAAATATGTAAATATAGTGTAAACTGAACAAAATTTTAGTTAAATTTGATTAAAATCAATAAGGTAGCAGATTTCCTAATAATAATAACTAGAATTGTACATTTCCTAAAGAAAATGTGAATGGGGTTTGCGTGGCAAATCGATGGGGTACAATGCATTTTAATCGGTTGCTAGGGTGTTCTGAGTGGTTACTAGGCAGTTTAGGGCGGTGATAGGGTGTTCTGAGTGGTTGCTAGGTGGTTGCTAGGGCGTTGCTAGGCGGTTGCTAGGGTGTCCTAAGTGGTTGCTAAGGTGTTGCTAAGTGGTTGCTAGGGTGTTCTGAGTGGTTGCTAAGGCGTTGCTAGGCGGTTGCTATGGTGTCCTAAGTGGTTGCTAAGGTGTTGCTAGGTGGTTGCTAAGGAGTCCTGAGTGGTTGCTAGGTGGTTGCTAGGCGGTTGCTAGGGTGTTCTGAGTGGTTGCTAGGTAGTTGCTAAGGTGTTGCTAGGAAGTTGCTAGGGTGTCCTAAGTGGTTGCTAGTTGGTTGCTAAGGCGTTGCTAGGTGGTTGCTTGGTTGTCCCGAGTGGTTGCTAGGCGGTTGCTAAGGTGTTGCTAGGCGGTTGCTAGGGTGTCCTAAGTGGTTGCTAGGTGGTTGCTAAGGTGTTGCTAGGCGGTAGCTAAGGTGTCCTAAGTGGTTGCTAGGTGGTTGCTAAGGTGTTGCTAGGTGGTTGCTAGGGTATTCTGAGTGGTTGCTAAGGCATTGCTAGGCTGTTGCTAGGGTGTCCTGAGTGGTCGCTGGGCACTTACTGAGGCATTACTAGGCCGTTGCTGGGCGGTTGCTAGGTGGTAGCTAGGCGGTTGCTAGGGTAATTTTGGTGGTTGCTAGGCAGTTGCTAGGGTACCCTAGGTTGTTACTAGGCAAGCCTCACATACATGCTTAGTCATTTGTTTATACCTAGTAAGCATTTCTAGCAATTTACAGCACTTGGCTAGTCAATATTAGCATGTAGCTAGTCACTGCTAGCATGTGTAGCATATAGGAAGTTTTGTTTGTTAGCATAAGCCAAACGAGCCAATCCCCATGCCTCTACGATGTTCTAAAGCTGAGATATAGCTGTTGATAAATGGTTGCTAGGGTACTCTGTTTTGTTGCCATGGGCGTGGTTACAGAGTGAAGTTGGGTGTGGTTGGTTGCATAAGTCAAATGAGCCAACCCTCAAGTCAATAGGACACTGCTATGCAAAGATATGCATCAAAGCCTATTATAATGGCAGTCTATGGAATCAGTTTGGGGGCGTGGCTTGTGAGCTTCATTATCATATTGAGACGCTCATTGGTTGCCCGAGTCAAATGAGGCAACCCCCAAGTCAATAGGACACTGCTATGCAAAGATATGCATGTAGGCCAGTTATAATGGCAGTCTATGGGATCATTTTGGGGGCGTGGCTTGTGAGCGTCATTATCATATTGAGATGCTGGTTGGTTGCCTGAGTCAAATAAGCCCACCCCCAATACTGTATGACACTGCTATGTAATGTGATTGACATGTGACATTTATAATGGGAGTCAATGTAATGAATGGGAGTCAATGGGCCATGTTAAGTCAATGGGACCACTTTGGGACGTCCTAGCACCCCAGGGGTAAAACTTATACCCCCTTTCGGGGTATGTTCCCACTTAGGCTGCAACCCCCTACAGATGTTGTGAATCCCATATTTCTAAGAAATTCACACTTGGCGCAGTGATTCGTCAAAATTCGGCTCCATGTTAAGTCAATGGGAGATTTGGACGATTTGGGACCCCCTAGCCCCCCAGGGGTACAACATTTACACCCTTTAGGGGTATGTACTTGTCCGGGCTGTAACCCTTTCGAGATGTGGTGAATCCCATATTTCTTCGAAATTCACAAAAGTCAATGTAACGCGTTGTCTTTTGTACTTAGTGCTATGCCGGGGTGTTCTAGGAAATGAATGGGAGTCAATGGGGCCCATGTAAGTCAATGGGACCACTTTGGGACGTCCTAGCACCCCAGGGGTACAATTTATACCCCCGTGCGGGGTATGTTCTCACTCAGGCTGCAACCCCCTACAGATGTTGTGAATCCCATATGTCTACGAAATTCACACTCAGTGCTGTGATTCGTCAAAGTTCGGCTCAATGTTAAGTCAATGGGATATAGTTTTATTATAGTTTTTATAGAGAAATGTGTGGTGAATTGTTTTGAAAGTCAGGTTAACAGGGTTATTATATATTATCATAATTTCTTAATTTTTTATAATATTAATTTCATAATGGTCTATACCACAGGAATAACACAATTATATATTTAACATAATGAAAATTCAGCATAATAGAAGAAAATGAATGCAGCCTTTTTTTATTTAATAATGAATTTATTAATTTGTTTAATTATTTATTTATTTAGGATGGTTACTTCCACAAATCCACCTGCGACTTCCACATCTTCAGGTGATTCTGATGTTACTCTTCTGCTGGAGAGCAGGTAAATCTTCTAGTGTCCAGAATCAGATGGTTTGTCTTAGTCGGGCATCTCAGCTGAGACCAGTCCACTATGGGTGACCCTGCCGGTATCTGTGAAGTACCAGTGGCGAAGCTCTCAGCATCACTGATGCACACAAGCCCTCACAGCACGTCAAGCTGCAAACCACGTGAGGGACCCTAACCTACCCTACCCTACCCTGACCTAATAGACACCGCAAATCACTGAACGCATTGAAACACCCAGAAGAGTCCAGCGACCGACCAGCAACACGAGAACAACCGATCAGAAAACCTTGGCAAACGCGCAGAAATCCACCTGAAACGTCCTGAAGACCACACAGCAATGCAGTAAAGACCACCGAACGAACCAAGAGCCTCAAGTCAACAACACCAACAATCAACAAAAACAAGCAATTGATGAAACAAAACATGCAAAAGGAAACTTACTGTGAACTTGCTCTACAACTATGTACAGTATATACATACACAGGCCTGCAGTGTGGTTTGGGACACTGTGAAGACTCAGCGTCTGGGCCTCTTTCTTCTGGGCTCCTCAGGCAGTGGCTCTCCACTGATGTCAACATGGACTCGAGGAGCGATGCTGTTTGGTCTGGATCTGCCCTCCGTGATGAGGATTCGTCCATCAGCCTGCTCCGTCTCCTCCATTACTGGACACCTGAGCGCCTCCCACAGCCGCTGCTTGATCTCCAGGCCCAGCTGTAGGCTGTAAGGACGGTTCTTCATCATGGGCTCCACCACAGAACGGTAGATGTCCTGGTAGGCCTGAACACTGTAGCCATGAATGGAGAGTGGCTCCTCCTGCTGTCCCGCATCCACTGAAGACACTGGGGATGCTGGATGGAGAGGTGGAAGGACAGCCGCGTTCCTCAGGTGACGCTGCTCCAAACCTGGGTCAGAGATACAGTAAGTGTGATCTAACCTGACCACAGCTGCAGGATCCTGAACAGGTGGGACACCCTCCAGGCAGAAGTCTTTCAGGTGGGCTGGGAGAGACCTGGTCCTTCTGAGGCGCCGTTGCTCCATGAAGATCAACTTTCCAAATCAGACAAATCTGATGAAACTTGTCAGACTGGAGAGTTCAAAGAGCTGGAGTGATCAGATTCAGAGAGTTGTGTTGATTTCCAGTGTAAACTCAAGTCGCCACGGTGACAGAATATTGAACTTGTTTAAATGTAAACAACAGTTGATCAGCAGAAAGTCAATCAGAGCAGTAGAAGAGCTCGTCTCCATTGATTCTCTATTACACATTTGGTCTTTTTACAGTATAAATATGTAAATATAGTGTAAACTGAACAGAATCTGTAATACAGAAACATTAACACTTTGAGTTAAATTTGATTAAAAGATAAGCAGGTGCATAAGAGTAAGCAGATCTCCTAATAATAATTATTTATTTTTTTATCATAACTGAGTCTAGAACCCACAACATTAATAAAAACTAAAACATACATAAAATATTGTCCTCGTTTATTTATTTATTTAATTATTTACTTTATTTTCGTAATTAATTTTCATCAAATTTTGTTGCAATCTAACTTTAACCAAATTCCAGATACTTTTTTATTTGATAATATTTTACATTAATTATTTTATTATTAGATCATATAAAATTAAATTACACTGTAAAATGTACTTTTTAAAAAATGTGGAAACTGACAATTAAATATTGACTCAACAAATGACAAAAAAAATCCAGTGTATTAATTTTAGCTGAGGATCTGAAGTCAAAATGAAAAATATTAAAATATAAAAAATATGCTCAGCCAATTTATCAAACAGAAGTGATATATCTGTGTTTTGCAAACAAACCTTGCAGCAAAAGCGCGTGTACAGATGCGCCTGAGAGTCGTTGGTTGGAGCAGATTCAAATTCTAGCTCAGCAATGGCAGCGGAGATCTGACGAAACATCATATTCAGACAGATTTTCCTTCAACAAAGTTATGGTGAGTAGATTCCCCCGTATTTTACAATTATATCCCGCTATCATCACATAAAGGTATTTTCCAGCAATTTTCCCGTATTTTCAATCTTTCTATACAAGGCGGCAATAAACATTAAAGGGCCGATCCATACGTAACCCATACCTCCAAACCACCAGGGGGCGTGCCTTGCTCTTAAATGTGAAACTGTTTTGTGCGTTCATTTTATTTAGGCTTGAAACCACTGAAATAAATATAAAATCGGCAGGATTCCCTATCTTTCCATTACAGGCACCGTTGCCCCTCCTATGCAATCCTCAAAACAGTCAGTGCATGTAGCGGTGCGTGACTGTGACGCGCTCCATACGAGGTAATGGATAAACGCTGTTTCCCAAACGGATTCTGTACACGCGATTTGAAGCGGAGTAAAAGTGGATAATCTGGGTTTGAGTGCGTGTTTGAACAGACATATACACATAATAATAATAATAACATCTAAACATGTCGATCTTGAAGGGGTTTCTTTTAAACACAACAAAGTTTGTCTTAAATGAGCATAAAAAGTTAGAAATCAATCAAATGCTTTTATTATGGATGTGTGAATTTTTAAACTGGCACCTCTGTTATTTAATGTAATCAAACAAAATCTAAATGAGAGATTCATTCGCTGCTCTTTAATCAGAATGTTTAAGTTATACAGTGGAGAAAAGCTTAATGAGATTTGATAACTCGAATCAGTTTCTTTAAATTAGCTCTTCATTTTAATAGGCTAAACTGTTTAATTTATTTGCAGCTTTTTCTAATGTATGCTATTTATTATTTTCTTTGTAAATATTAATAAAAATAATAATAATAAAACATATTACTGACCGTTTCAACTGATGAACGGTTTTAGTAATTTGGATAATTTTTGGATAATTTGGAAAAAGTTTTCACCAAATTAGCGAAACCCTTTCTAGTTTTTTGTGTGTGCTTGTATTTACAATACTGTAAAAATACTTAAAATTGTTTCTGTCAATGTTTTTAAACATTTATATTTGATTTACCAAAGTCACAAAAGTGGCAATTTCACATCCGTCACATCCATAATGGTGAGGTGTCACATACATGACGGAGCTTTTTCCTCATAAATGCAAAACTGTCAAATAAAATCATTTTTGTTCTATAGAGCAACTCTTATCTTTTTGATTATATTGTTTCTTTTGGTTTGTGCAGTTCAGTTCACAGAATTTCTACAAAGTATGTTGTCTACTGTAAACTTGCAGACTTTTTTGGTCACTTCCATAATACTTGTTTATTTTCCTCATTTAAAGTATAAAAAAGTTTACAGATTGATATTTTTCTGATCTCAGAACTCTATAGTTCGTTCTTCTGGAAAAATATAAACAGATGTTTCAATATAATGTTAACATATACTTTTAAGTTTTTACTGAAAATGTCACATCCATAACACTGAAATTGCTCTTCTTATCCCTTATTTTCACATCCAAATGTTGACAGGTATGCATTGTTCTGGCTAACGTTAGTTATCATTGGCAGAAAAACTGAATTCATGCATGTAATATTGACGTTTAACATATTATTTGACCATACTGTTATCTTTATTACTTTATGACGGAAGAAACGTGTCTGCTTTAACATGTTTCTTTTTTTTCTTTAACCTTAACTTAGGTGTAAGTTAATTCGTAACATACAGCCACCATTGCTTGGCGAGGCTCAAACAAACGGCAATGATTTTCACAGTAAGTATCTTGTTTTTCATATCAGTTTATTTCATATCAGTCTCAAATACTGCTAGCTCTCTAAGATGTCATTTGTATGTGAGAGCTGGCATGTGCCGTAACTGTGTGTAATGCAATGCTGACTGTTAACCCATGCCATGGTGTTAACCCGTGAAGCGTTTCTCAAGTAAGTTATGTTACCGATTATCAGTTTTACTGTAGCCTTAATCATTTACTATAAAACTAAATATTATGTAAAACACAGCTCTGCCTCATTGATTTCAGCTTGAAAATATTAAACATTGATTTGGAGTTGTTCTTAAAGGGATAGTTCACCCAAAAATAAAATGTACTCACTGTTTACTCAGCTACATGTGGTTTCAAACTAGGGCTGCACGATATTGGAAAACATTGACATTGTGATATTTTTTCCCTGCGATGTATTGCGATATAAATACATTTTCACCTGATGGCTTAAATAGCTCGATTTGAAAAGTCATTAATTTAGATTGATTGAGTAGATTTTGTATGTGAGTGAAATATAAATATATGTTATCTTATTTATTCTATACATATAATAAACAAACTACTGTCATAAATAAACACAATGGAGCAAATGTTAAAGTGAAATAAACAGTGCTTTATGGTTTTCTGGGGAGAGTCTAACAGTATTCGGTTACAGAAATTGAAAGATCAGATGTAAAAGAGCATTGCGTAGTCTTGATCTTATTAATGAGTTAATAAAATGAATCTTTTTTAAACTTCTTTATGTTCTGTTAATATGCTTTAAACTCTGAAAATGTTCACCCATGCCTTAAAAACATCTGAAAATGTAAACTTTCACTCTATAATGGTTAAATTCTGAAGTGTCTCCACAAATTTCATGTGTTTTTACTTGTGGTTTCTGGTCAACTGTAACCTCAACTCAACATTGCATATTCTGCGATGTTACTATTGCGGACGCACACATTGTGATATCGATGCTCAAACGATATATTGTGCAGCCCTATTTCAAACCTTTGTAAGTTTTCTTCTGTTGAGCAGTAAAGAAGATATTTTGAAGAAAGCTGAACACCTGTAACCATTGACTTCCATAATAGGAAAAACAAATACTATAGATTTCAATGGTTACAGGTCTCCAGCTTTCTTCAAAATATAGTATTTTGTGTTTAACTTAATATAGAAAGACAAACAGGTTTGGAACAAGTGAAGAGAGAGTAAAATATGGCAGAATTTTCAGTTTTGTATGAATCAAAGCCTGTTTTTTACCTTCTGCCTTTATTTACTTACTTCTTTCTACTTTGTAATGTTCAATGTATTTGTTATTTTGAAGTATTTTCACCATAACCATAACGTGGGGGGGGGGGGGGGGGATAAACAGCAGGGAATAAACAATTCAGTAAAGTTGCTTTAGCAATGTTTACCAATTTACAGTTTACAATACATGTATACATTTTTCAATTAGATAAAACTAAAAAAGCATGCTACAACAATTTAAAATATTCAGTTTGCACTAATAGCTGATTGGCCAGACTTGATGGTTTTAGTTGGCTCAACACAATATTTCTCATTGAGCCAATGTTAACACACTGAAAATATTTTTTTCAAGCAGTACTTTATTCAATAAAAAATGATCTTTTATTTCAGTTTAATATTATTTGTTTTGGGCAACCCAGTGGCGCAGTAGGTAGTGCTGTTGCCTCACAGCAAGAACGTCGCTCGGTCGCAGGTTCGAACCTCGGCTGGGCTGGGTCAGTTGGCGTTTCTGTGTGGAGTTTGCATGTTCTCCCTGGGTTCGCGTGGGTTTCCTCCGGGTGCTCCGGTTTCCCCCACAGTCCAAAGACATGCAGTACAGGTGAATTGGGTAAGCTTAATTGTCCATAGTGAATGTGTGTGTGGAAGTTCCCAGAGATGGGTTGCGGCTGGAAGGGCATCCGCTGCGTAAAATCGTGCTGGATAAGTTGGCGGTTCATTCTGCTGTGGCGACCCCGCAAGGGACAAAGCCGACAAGAAAATGAATGAATGAATGAATTATTTGTTTTATTTTTCAAGTCATATATTTTAAGTTCAAAACATTGTTAAATAAGGAAAATATATAAGGAATATTTGTTTTGACCAATGTAAACATTTAAGGTTACTCACACAGGCCAGTGCGTGTGTATTAAACAGAAGCTCATATGCTTTGTACTTTCATGGACTTAAAAACAAGATTTATTTTTCATTGGCTCAAGTGATCAAATTTAGATGTGAACCATTACCTTAATTTTATTTAATTGGATAAATGAAAGCTTTTTTTTCCAGTGCAGGCTGTTGCTACAATTGAATTTAGATATGAACACTTACTAGACAATTTTGAGATTAGACAGTAATTTTTTTTACAGTGTATAAATAATGATCATTTATATTTATGACATAATTAAATATTATTCAGTCAAAATATTGAATAAATTATTTTAATATTTGTTTCATTTATTGTATGTGTTTTTTTTAAATTATGATTATTGTTATTATGACTTTTATTATAATATAGTTTTATTATAGTTTTTATAGAGAAATGTGTGGTGAATTGTTTTGAAAGTCAGGTTAACAGGGTTATTATATATTATCATAATTTCTTAATTTTTTATAATATTAATTTCATAATGGTCTATACCACAGGAATAACACAATTATATATTTAACATAATGAAAATTCAGCATAATAGAAGAAAATGAATGCAGCCTTTTTCATTTAATAATGAATTTATTAATTTGTTTAATTATTTATTTATTTAGGATGGTTACTTCCACAAATCCACCTGCGACTTTCACATCTTCAGGTGATTCTGATGTTACTCTTCTGCTGGAGAGCAGGTAAATCTTCTGCTGTCCAGAATCAGATGGTTTGTCTTAGTCGGGCATCTCAGCTGAGACCAGTCCACTATGGGTGACCCTGCCGGTATCTGTGAAGTACCAGTGGCGAAGCTCTCAGCATCACTGATGCACACAAGCCCTCACAGCACGTCAAGCTGCAAACCACGTGAGGGACCCTAACCTACCCTACCCTACCCTGACCTAATAGACACCGCAAATCACTGAACGCATTGAAACACCCAGAAGAGTCCAGCGACCGACCAGCAACACGAGAACAACCGATCAGAAAACCTTGGCAAACGCGCAGAAATCCACCTGAAACGTCCTGAAGACCACACAGCAATGCAGTAAAGACCACCGAACGAACCAAGAGCCTCAAGTCAACAACACCAACAATCAATAAAAACAAGCAATTGATGAAACAAAACATGCAAAAGGAAACTTACTGTGAACTTGCTCTACAACTATGTACAGTATATACATACACAGGCCTGCAGTGTGGTTTGGGACACTGTGAAGACTCAGCGTCTGGGCCTCTTTCTTCTGGGCTCCTCAGGCAGTGGCTCTCCACTGATGTCAACATGGACTCGAGGAGCGATGCTGTTTGGTCTGGATCCACATCTGCTCTCCGTGATGAGGATTCGCCCATCAGCCTGCTCCGTCTCCTCCATTACTGGACACCTGAGCGCCTCCCACAGCCGCTGCTTGATCTCCAGGCCCAGCTGTAGGCTGTAAGGACGGTTCTTCATCATGGGCTCCACCACAGAACGGTAGATGTCCTGGTAGGCCTGAACACTGTAGCCATGAATGGTGAGTGGCTCCTCCTGCTGTCCCTCATCCACTGAAGACACTGGGGATGCTGGACGGAGAGGTGGAAGGACAGCCGCGTTCCTCAGGTGACGCTGCTCCAAACCTGGGTCAGAGATACAGTAAGTGTGATCTAACCTGACCACAGCTGCAGGATCCTGAACAGGTGGGACACCCTCCAGGCAGAAGTCTTTCAGGTGGGCTGGGAGAGACCTGGTCCTTCTGAGGCGCCGTTGCTCCATGAAGATCAACTTTCCAAATCAGGCAAATCTGATGAAACTTGTCAGACTGGAGAGCTCAAAGAGCTGGAGTGATCAGATTCAGAGAGTTGTTGATTTCCAGTGTAAACTCAAGTCGCCACGGTGACAGAATATTGAACTTGTTTAAATGTAAACAACAGTTGATCAGCAGAAAGTCAATCAGAGCAGTAGAAGAGCTCGTCTCCATTGATTCTCTATTACACATTTGGTCTTTTTACAGTATAAATATGTAAATATAGTGTAAACTGAACAAAATCTGTAATACAGAAACATTAACACTTTGAGTTAAATTTGATTAAAAGATAAGCAGATGCATAAGAGTAAGCAGATCTCCTAATAATAATTATTTATTTCTTTTATCATAACTGAGTCTAGAACCCACAACATTAATAAAAACTAAAACATACATAAAATATTGTCCTCGTTTATTTATTTATTTAATTATTTACTTTATTTTCGTAATTAATTTTCATCAAATTTTGTTGCAATCTAACTTTAACCAAATTCCAGATACTTTTTTATTTGATAATATTTTACATTAATTATTTTATTATTAGATCATATAAAATTAAATTACACTGTAAAATGTACTTTTTAAAAAATGTGGAAACTGACAATTAAATATTGACTCAACAAATGACAAAAAAAATCCAGTGTATTAATTTTAGCTGAGGATCTGAAGTCAAAATGAAAAATATTAAAATATAAAAAATATGCTCAGCCAATTTATCAAACAGAAGTGATATATCTGTGTTTGCAAACAAACCTTGCAGCAAAAGCGCGTGTACAGATGCGCCTGAGAGTCGTTGGTTGGAGCAGATTCAAATTCTAGCTCAGCAATGGCAGTGGAGATCTGACGAAACATCATATTCAGACAGATTTTTCATAACGTATCATTATTTTGTATATTTTATTCTTCTTTTTTTTTGGGGGGGGGGGGGGGGGGAGCAGGGAATAAACAATTCAGTAAAGTTGCTTTAGCAATGTTTACCAATTTACAGTTTACAATACATGTATACATTTTTCAATTAGATAAAACTAAAAAAGCATGCTACAACAATTTAAAATATTCAGTTTGCACTAATAGCTGATTGGGCAGACTTGATGGTTTTTCAGTTGGCTCAACACAATATTTCTCATTGAGCCAATGTTAACACACTGAAAATATTTTTTTCAAGCAGTACTTTATTCAATAAAAAATGATCTTTTATTTCAGTTTAATACTATTTGTTTTATTTTTAAAGTCATATATTTTAAGTTCAAAACATTGTTAAATAAGGAAAATATATAAGGAATATTTGTTTTGACCAATGTAAACATTTAAGGTTACTCACACAGGCCAGTGCGTGTGTATTAAACAGAATCTCTATGTGCTTTGTACTTTCATGGACTTAAAAACAAGATTTATTTTTCATTGGCTCAAGTGATCAAATTTAGATGTGAACCATTACCTTAATTTTATTTAATTGGATAAATGAAAGCTTTTTTTTCCAGTGCAGGCTGTTGCTACAATTGAATTTAGATATGACCACTTACTAGACAATTTTGAGATTGGACAGTAATTTTTTTTACAGTGTATAAATAATGATCATTTATATTTATGACATAATTAAATATTATTCAGTCAAAATATTGAATAAATTATTTTAATATTTGTTTTATTTATTGTATGTATTTTTTTAATTATGATTATTGTTATTATTATTTTTATTATATTATAATTTTATATTTAGTTTTTATACAGCAATAAGTGGTGAATTGCTTTGAAAATCAGGTTAACAGGGCAATTATTATATAATTTCTTAATTTTTGATATTAGTTAGTTTCATAATGGTCTATACCACAGGAATAACACAGTTATATATTTAACATGAAAAAAATTCAGCATAATAGAAGAAAAAGAAAGTGAATGCAGTCTCTTTTTTATTTATTAGTGAATTTATTAATTTGTTTAATTATTTATTTATTTAGGATGGTTACTTCCACAAATCCACCTGCGACTTCCACATCTTCAGGTGATTCTGATGTTACTCTTCTGCCTGAGAGCAGGTAAATCTTCTGCTGTCCAGAATCAGATGGTTTGTCTTAGTCGGGCATCTCAGCTGAGACCAGTATGGGTGACCCTGCCGGTATCTGTGAAGTACCAGTGGCGAAGCTCTTTTAAAGGGGAAACACGTCTCTCCACCCTCTTTTGATGCATGGGTGAAAGAAGTGTTCACTTGCATTAAATTAGAAAAAACTAGACTATCACTTACTGGTTCTTTAAAGAAATTTGACAAGGTGTGGCGCCTCTTTTTAGATTATCTGCTGTCTGACTCTCTTGATTCTTAAGCTGGGCAATAATATATGAATACATATTTATTATTCATTCTCATTTTTTTTGTTATTTATTTGTACTTATGTTTATTTTGTTTTTTCAATGGGAAGTTTTAGGCTGTAACTGTTTATTTGGGGTAGTGTTAACAACAACATGGGGAGATAATTATAAAATGAATGTTTTAATTGATATTCCATGTAGAAAACCTAATAAACTAAATAAATAATAAAGTGATTTCATGAGTTCAGATTACCTTTTGTGCAATGCTATTCAGGCGACTACACTAAACAATGGTTAAACCTCACAGAAATACTTACATATGGTGTAACAGTATTTTGTATATTTTATTATTTATCTTTTTTTAGGACAACGGGGAATAAACAATTTAGTAAAGTTGCTTTAGCAATGTTTACTATTATACTATTTACCAATATACATTTTTAAATTAGGTGAAGCCAAAAAAGCATGCTACAACAATTTAAAATATTCTGTTTGCACCAATAGCTGATTGGGCAGACTTGATGGTTTTTCAGTTGGCTCAACACAATATTTCTCATTGAGCCAATGTTAACACACTGAAAATATTTTTTTAAGCAGTACTTTATTCAATAAAAAATGATCTTTTATTTCAGTTTAATATTATTTGTTTTATTTTTCAAGTCATATATTTTAAGTTCAAAACATTGTTAAATAAGGAAAATATATAAGGAATATTTGTTTTGACCAATGTAAACATTTAAGGTTACTCACACAGGCCAGTGCGTGTGTATTAAACAGAAGCTCTATGTGCTTTGTACTTTCATGGACTTAAAAACAAGATTTATTTTTCATTGGCTCAAGTGATCAAATTTAGATGTGAACCATTACCTTAATTTTATTTAGTTGGATAAATGAAAGCTTTTTCTCCAGTGCAGGCTGTTGCTACAATTGAATTTAGATATGACCACTTACTAGACAATTTTGAGATTGGACAGTAATTTTTTTAGTGTATAAATAATGATCATTTATATTTATGACATAATTAAATATTATTCAGTCAAAATATTGAATAAATTATTTTAATATTTGTTTTATTTATTGTATGTGTTTTTTTTTAATTATGATTATTGTTATTATTTTATTATAATATAGTTTTGATATAGTTTTTATAGAGAAATGTGTGGTGAATTGTTTTGAAAGTCAGGTTAACAGGGTTATTATATATTATCATAATGTCTTAATTTTTTATAATATTAATTTCATAATGGTCTATACCACAGGAATAACACAATTATATATTTAACATAATGAAAATTCAGCATAATAGAAGAAAATGAATGCAGCCTTTTTTATTTAATAATGAATTTATTAATTTGTTTAATTATTTATTTATTTAGGATGGTTACTTCCACAAATCCACCTGCGACTTTCACATCTTCAGGTGATTCTGATGTTACTCTTCTGCTGGAGAGCAGGTAAATCTTCTGCTGTCCAGAATCAGATGGTTTGTCTTAGTCGGGCATCTCAGCTGAGACCAGTCCACTATGGGTGACCCTGCCGGTATCTGTGAAGTACCAGTGGCGAAGCTCTCAGCATCACTGATGCACACAAGCCCTCACAGCACGTCAAGCTGCAAACCACGTGAGGGACCCTAACCTACCCTACCCTACCCTGACCTAATAGACACCGCAAATCACTGAACGCATTGAAACACCCAGAAGAGTCCAGCGACCGACCAGCAACACGAGAACAACCGATCAGAAAAACCTTGGCAAACGCGCAGAAATCCACCTGAAACGTCCTGAAGACCACACAGCAATGCAGTAAAGACCACCGAACGAACCAAGAGCCTCAAGTCAACAACACCAACAATCAACAAAAACAAGCAATTGATGAAACAAAACATGCAAAAGGAAACTTACTGTGAACTTGCTCTACAACTATGTACAGTATATACATACACAGGCCTGCAGTGTGGTTTGGGACACTGTGAAGACTCAGCGTCTGGACCTCTTTCTTCTGGGCTCCTCAGGCAGTGGCTCTCCACTGATGTCAACATGGACTCGAGGAGCGATGCTGTTTGGTCTGGATCCACATCTGCCCTCCGTGATGAGGATTCGTCCATCAGCCTGCTCCGTCTCCTCTATTACAGGACACCTGAGCGCCTCCCACAGCCGCTGCTTGATCTCCAGGCCCAGCTGTAGGCTGTAAGGACGGTTCTTCATCATGGGCTCCACCACAGAACGGTAGATGTCCTGGTAGGCCTGAACACTGTAGCCATGAATGGTGAGTGGCTCCTCCTGCTGTCCCGCATCCACTGAAGACACTGGGGATGCTGGACGGAGAGGTGGAAGGACAGCCGAGTTCCTCAGGTGACGCTGCTCCAAACCTGGGTCAGAGATACAGTAAGTGTGATCTAACCTGACCACAGCTGCAGGATCCTGAACAGGTGGGACACCCTCCAGGCAGAAGTCTTTCAGGTGGGCTGGGAGAGACCTGGTCCTTCTGAGGCGCCGTTGCTCCATGAAGATCAACTTTCCAAATCAGACAAATCTGATGAAACTTGTCAGACTGGAGAGTTCAAAGAGCTGGAGTGATCAGATTCAGAGAGTTGTGTTGATTTCCAGTGTAAACTCAAGTCGCCACGGTGACAGAATATTGAACTTGTTTAAATGTAAACAACAGTTGATCAGCAGAAAGTCAATCAGAGCAGTAGAAGAGCTCGTCTCCATTGATTCTCTATTACACATTTGGTCTTTTTACAGTATAAATATGTAAATATAGTGTAAACTGAACAAAATTTTAGTTAAATTTGATTAAAATCAATAAGGCAGCAGATTTCCTAATAATAATAACTAGAATTGTACATTTCCTAAAGAAAATGTGAATGGGGTTTGCGTGGCAAATCGATGGGGTACAATGCATTTTAATCGGTTGCTAGGGTGTTCTGAGTGGTTACTAGGCAGTTTAGGGCGGTGATAGGTTGTTCTGAGTGGTTGCTAGGTGGTTGCTAAGGCGTTGCTAGGCGGTTGCTAGGGTGTCCTAAGTGGTTGCTAGGTGGTTGCTAAGGTGTTGCTAAGTGGTTGCTAGGGTGTTCTGAGTGGTTGCTAAGGCGTTGCTAGGCGGTTGCTAGGGTGTCCTAAGTGGTTGCTAAGGCATTGCTAGGTGGTTGCTATGGTGTCCTAAGTGGTTGCTAAGGTGTTGCTAGGTGGTTGCTAAGGAGTCCTGAGTGGTTGCTAGGTGGTTGCTAAGGTGTTGCTAGGCGGTTGCTAGGGTGTTCTGAGTGGTTGCTAGGTAGTTGCTAAGGTGTTGCTAGGCGGTTGCTAGGGTGTCCTAAGTGGTTGCTAGTTGGTTGCTAAGGCGTTGCTAAGTGGTTGCTTGCTTGTCCCGAGTGGTTGCTAGGCGGTTGCTAAGGTGTTGCTAGGTGGTTGCTAGGGTGTCCTAAGTGGTTGCTAGGTGGTTGCTAAGGTGTTGCTAGGCGGTAGCTAAGGTGTCCTAAGTGGTTGCTAGGTGGTTGCTAAGGTGTTGCTAGGTGGTTGCTAGGGTATTCTGAGTGGTTGCTAAGGCGTTGCTAGGCTGTTGCTAGGGTGTCCTGAGTGGTCGCTGGGCACTTACTGAGGCATTACTAGGCCGTTGCTAGGCGGTTGCTAGGCGGTTGCTAAGGTGTTGCTAGGTGGTTGCTAGGGTGTCCTAAGTGGTTGCTAGGTGGTTGCTAAGGTGTTGCTAGGCGGTAGCTAAGGTGTCCTAAGTGGTTGCTAGGTGGTTGCTAAGGTGTTGCTAGGTGGTTGCTAGGGTATTCTGAGTGGTTGCTAAGGCGTTGCTAGGCTGTTGCTAGGGTGTCCTGAGTGGTCGCTGGGCACTTACTGAGGCATTACTAGGCCGTTGCTAGGCGGTTGCTAGGCGGTTGCTAGGGTAATTTTGGTGGTTGCTAGGCAGTTGCTAGGGTACCCTAGGTTGTTACTAAGCAAGCCTCACATACATGCTTAGTCATTTGTTTATACCTAGTAAGCATTTCTAGCAATTTACAGCACTTGGCTAGTCAATATTAGCATGTAGCTAGTCACTGCTAGCATGTGTAGCATATAGGAAGTTTTGTTTGTTAGCATAAGCCAAACGAGCCAATCCCCATGCCTCTACGATGTTCTGATGCTGAGATATAGCTGTTGATAAATGGTTGCTAGGGTACTCTGTTTTGTTGCCATGGGCGTGGTTACAGAGTGAAATTGGGTGTGGTTGGTTGCATAAGTCAAATGAGCCAACCCCCAAGTCAATAGGACACTGCTATGCAAAGATATGCATCAAAGCCTATTATAATGGCAGTCTATGGAATCAGTTTGGGGGCGTGGCTTGTGAGCTTCATTATCATATTGAGACGCTCATTGGTTGCCCGAGTCAAATGAGGCAACTCCCAAGTCAATAGGACACTGCTATGCAAAGATATGCATGTAGGCCAGTTATAATGGCAGTCTATGGGATCAGTTTGGGGGCGTGGCTTGTGAGCGTCATTATCATATTGAGATGCTCATTGGTTGTCTGAGTCAAATGAGCCAACCCCCAAGTCAATAGGACACTGCTATGCAAAGATATGCATGAAGGCCAGTTAAAATGGCAGTCTATGGGATCAGTTTGGGGGCGTGGCTTGTGAGCTTCATTATCATATTGGGACGCTCATTGGTTGCCTGAGTCAAATGAGCCAACCCCCAAGTCAATAGGACACTGCTATGCAAAGATATGCATGTAGGCCAGTTATAATGGCAGTCTATGGGATCAGTTTGGGGGCGTGGCTTGTGAGCGTCATTATCATATTGAGATGCTCATTGGTTGCCCGAGTCAAATGAGCCAACCCCCAAGTCAATAGGACACTGCTATGCAAAGATATGCATGAAGGCCAGTTATAATGGCAGTCAATGGGATCAGTTTGGGGGCGTGGCTTGTGAGCTTCATTATCATATTGAGATGCTGGTTGGTTGCCTGAGTCAAATAAGCCCACCCCCAAGTCTGTATGACACTGCTATGTAATGTGATTGATATGTGACATTTATAATGGGAGTCAATGTAATGAATGGGAGTCAATGGGCCATGTTAAGTCAATGGGACCACTTTGGGACGTCCTAGCACCCCAGGGGTACAACTTATACCCCCTTTCGGGGTATGTTCCCACTTAAGCTGCAACCCCCTACAGATGTTGTGAATCCCATATTTCTAAGAAATTCACACTCGGCGCAGTGATTCGTCAAATTCGGCTCCATGTTAAGTCAATGGGAGATTTGGACGATTTGGGACCCCCTAGCCCCCCAGGGGTACAACATTTACACCCTTTCGGGGTATGTACTTGTCCGGGCTGTAACCCTTTCGAGATGTGGTGAATCCCATATTTCTACGAAATTCACAAAAGTCAATGTAACGCGTTGTCTTTTGTACTTTTGTACTTTTGTACTCTACGAAATTCACACTCAGTGCTGTGATTCGTCAAAGTTCGGCTCAATGTTAAGTCAATGGGATATAGTTTTATTATAGTTTTTATAGAGAAATGTGTGGTGAATTGTTTTGAAAGTCAGGTTAACAGGGTTATTATATATTATCATAATTTCTTAATTTTTTATAATATTAATTTCATAATGGTCTATACTACAGGAATAACACAATTATATATTTAACATAATGAAAATTCAGCATAATAGAAGAAAATGAATGCAGCCTTTTTTTATTTAATAATGAATTTATTAATTTGTTTAATTATTTATTTATTTAGGATGGTTACTTCCACAAATCCACCTGCGACTTTCACATCTTCAGGTGATTCTGATGTTACTCTTCTGCTGGAGAGCAGGTAAATCTTCTGCTGTCCAGAATCAGATGGTTTGTCTTAGTCGGGCATCTCAGCTGAGACCAGTCCACTATGGGTGACCCTGCCGGTATCTGTGAAGTACCAGTGGCGAAGCTCTCAGCATCACTGATGCACACAAGCCCTCACAGCACGTCAAGCTGCAAACCACGTGAGGGACCCTAACCTACCCTACCCTACGCTGACCTAATAGACACCGCAAATCACTGAACGCATTGAAACACCCAGAAGAGTCCAGCGACCGACCAGCAACACGAGAACAACCGATCAGAAAAACCTTGGCAAACGCGCAGAAATCCACCTGAAACGTCCTGAAGACCACACAGCAATGCAGTAAAGACCACCGAACGAACCAAGAGCCTCAAGTCAACAACACCAACAATCAACAAAAACAAGCAATTGATGAAACAAAACATGCAAAAGGAAACTTACTGTGAACTTGCTCTACAACTATGTACAGTATATACATACACAGGCCTGCAGTGTGGTTTGGGACACTGTGAAGACTCAGCGTCTGGGCCTCTTTCTTCTGGGCTCCTCAGGCAGGGGCTCTCCACTGATGTCAACATGCACTCGAGGAGCGATGCTGTTTGGTCTGGATCCACATCTGCCCTCCGTGATAAGGATTCGTCCATCAGCCTGCTCCGTCTCCTCCATTACAGGACACCTGAGCGCCTCCCACAGCCGCTGCTTGATCTCCAGGCCCAGCTGTAGGCTGTAAGGACGGTTCTTCATCATGGGATCCACCACAGAACGGTAGATGTCCTGGTAGGCCTGAACACTGTAGCCATGAATGGAGAGTGGCTCCTCCTGCTGTCCCGCATCCACTGAAGACACTGGGGATGCTGGACGGAGAGGTGGAAGGACAGCCGCGTTCCTCAGGTGACGCTGCTCCAAACCTGGGTCAGAGATACAGTAAGTGTGATCTAACCTGACCACAGCTGCAGGATCCTGAACAGGTGGGACACCCTCCAGGCAGAAGTCTTTCAGGTGGGCTGGGAGAGACCTGGTCCTTCTGAGGCGCCGTTGCTCCATGAAGATCAACTTTCCAAATCAGTCAAATCTGATGAAACTTGTCAGACTGGAGAGTTCAAAGAGCTGGAGTGATCAGATTCAGAGAGTTGTGTTGATTTCCAGTGTAAACTCAAGTCGCCACGGTGACAGAATATTGAACTTGTTTAAATGTAAACAACAGTTGATCAGCAGAAAGTCAATCAGAGCAGTAGAAGAGCTCGTCTCCATTGATTCTCTATTACACATTTGGTCTTTTTACAGTATAAATATGTAAATATAGTGTAAACTGAACAAAATCTGTAATACAGAAACATTAACACTTTGAGTTAAATTTGATTAAAAGATAAGCAGGTGCAAAAGAGTAAGCAGATCTCTTAATAATAATTATTTATTTTTTTATCATAACTGAGTCTAGAACCCACAACATTAATAAAAACTAAAACATACATAAAATATTGTCCTCGTTTATTTATTTATTTAATTATTTACTTTATTTTCGTAATTAATTTTCATCAAATTTTGTTGCAATCTAATTTAACCAAATTCCAGATACTTTTTTATTTGATTATATTTTACATTAATTATTTTATTATTAGATCATATAAAATTAAATTACACTGTAAAATGTACTTTTTAAAAAATGTGGAAACTGACAATTAAATATTGACTCAACAAATGACAAAAAAAATCCAGTGTATTAATTTTAGCTGAGGATCTGAAGTCAAAATGAAAAATATTAAAATATAAAAAATATGCTCAGCCAATTTATCAAACAGAAGTGATATATCTGTGTTTTGCAAACAAACCTTGCAGCAAAAGCGCGTGTACAGATGCGCCTGAGAGTCGTTGGTTGGAGCAGATTCAAATTTTAGCTCAGCAATGGCAGCGGAGATCTGACGAAACATCATATTCAGACAGATTTTCCTTAACAAAGTTATGGTGAGTAGATTTCCCCGTATTTTACAATTATATCCCGCTATCATCACATAAAGGTATTTTCCAGCAATTTTCCCGTATTTTCAATCTTTCTAAACAAGGCGGGAATAAACATTAAAGGGCCGATCCTCCCTATACGCAACCCACACCTCCAAACCACCAGGGGGCGTGCCTTGCTCTTAAATGTGAAACTGTTTTGTGCGTTCATTTTATTTAGGCTCGAAACCACTAAAATAAATATAAAATCGGCAGGATTCCCTATCTTTCCATTACAGGCACCGTTGCCCCTCCTATGCAATCCTCAAAACAGTCAGTGCATGTAGCGGTGCGTGACTGTGACGCGCTCCATACGAGGTAATGGATAAACGCTGTTTCCCAAACGGATTCTGTACACGCGATTTGAAGCGGAGTAAAAGTGGATAATCTGGGTTTGAGTGCGTGTTTAAACAGACATATACACATAATAATAATAATAATAATAATAATAATAATAACATCTAAACATGTCGATCTTGAAGGGTTTTCTTTTAAACACAACAAAGTTTGTCTTAAATGAGCATAAAACGTTAGGAATCAATCAAATGCTTTTATTATGGATGTGTGAATTTTTAAACTGGCACCTCTGTTATTTAATGTAATCAAACAAAATCTAAATGAGCGATTCATTCGCTGCACTTTAATCAGAATGTTTAAGTTATACAGTGAACAAAAGCTTAATGAGATTTGATTACTCGAATCAGTTTCTTTATATTAGCTCTTCATTTTAATAGGCTAAACTGTTTAATTTATTTGCAGCTTTTTCTAATGTATGCTATTTAATATTTTCTTTGTAAATATTAATAATAATAATAATAATAATAATAATAATAAAACATATTACTGACCGTTTCAACTGATGAACGGTTTTAGTAATTTAAAATAATTTTTGGATAATTTGGAAAAAGTTTTCACCAAATTAGCGAAACCCTTTCTAGTTTTTTGTGTGCTTGTATTTACAATACTGTAAAAATACTTAAAATTGTTTCTGTCAATGTTTTTAAACATTTATATTTGATTTACCAAAGTCACAAAAGTGGCAATTTCACATCCGTCACATCCATAATGGTGAGGTGTCACATACATGACGGAGCTTTTTCCTCATAAATGCAAAACTGTCAAATGAAATCATTTTTGTTCTATAGAGCAACTCTTATCTTTTTGATTATATTGTTTCTTTTGGTTTGTGCAGTTCAGTTCACAGAATTTCTACAAAGTATGTTGTCTACTGTAAACTTGCAGACTTTTTTGGTCACTTCCATAATACTTGTTTATTTTCCTCATTTAAAGTATAAAAAAGTTTACAGATTGATATTTTTCTGATCTCAGAACTCTATAGTTCGTTCTTCTGGAAAAATATAAACAGATGTTTCAATATAATGTTAACATATACTTTTAAGTTTTTACTGAAAATGTCACATCAATAACACTGTAATTGCTCTTCTTATCCCTTATTTTCACATCCAAATGTTGACAGGTATGCATTGTTCTGGCTAACGTTAGTTATCTTTGGCAGAAAAACTGAATTCATGCATGTAATATTGACGTTTAACATATTATTTGACCATACTGTTATCTTTATTACTTTATGACGGAAGAAACGTGTCTGCTTTAACATGTTTCTTTTTTTTCTTTAACCTTAACTTAAGTGTAAGTTAATTCGTAACATAAAGCCACCATTGCTTGGCGAGGCGCAAACAAACGGCAATGATTTTCACAGTAAGTATCTTGTTTTTCATATCAGTTTATTTCATATCAGTCTCAAATACTGCTAGCTCTCTAAGATGTCATTTGTATGTGAGAGCTGGCATGTGCCGTAACTGTGTGTAATGCAATGCTGACTGTTAACCCATGCCATGGTGTTAACCCGTGAAGCGTTTCTCAAGTAAGTTATGTTACCGATTATCAGTTTTACTGTAGCCTTAATCATTTACTATAAAACTAAATATTATGTAAAACACAGCTCTGCCTCATTGATTTCAGCTTGAAAATATTAAACATTGATTTGGAGTTGTTCTTAAAGGGATAGTTCACCCAAAAATAAAATGTACTCACTGTTTACTCAGCTACATGTGGTTTCAAACTAGGGCTGCACGATATTGGAAAACATTGACATTGTGATATTTTTTCCCTGCGATGTATTGCGATATAAATACATTTTCACCTGATGGCTTAAATAGCTCGATTTGAAAAGTCATTAATTTAGATTGATTGAGTAGATTTTGTATGTGAGTGAAATATAAATATATGTTATCTTATTTATTCTATACATATAATAAACAAACTACTGTCATAAATAAACACAATGGAGCAAATGTTAAAGTGAAATAAACAGCGCTTTATGGTTTTCTGGGGAGAGTCTAACAGTATTCGGTTACAGAAATTGAAAGATCAGATGTAAAAGAGCATTGCGTAGTCTTGATCTTATTAATGATTCAATAAAATGAATCTTTTTTAAACTTCTTTATGTTCTGTTAATATGCTTTAAACTCTTAAAATGTTCACCCATGCCTTAAAAACATCTGAAAATGTAAACTTTCACTCTATAATGGTTAAATTCTGAAGTGTCTCCACAAATTTCCTGTGTTTTTACTTGTGGTTTCTGGTCAACTGTAACCTCAACTCAACATTGCATATTCTGCGATGTTACTATTGCGGACGCACACATTGTGATATCGATGCTCAAACGATATATTGTGCAGCCCTATTTCAAACCTTTGTAAGTTTTCTTCTGTTGAGCAGTAAAGAAGATATTTTGAAGAAAGCTGAACACCTGTAACCATTGACTTCCATAATAGGAAAAACAAATACTATAGATTTCAATGGTTACAGGTCTCCAGCTTTCTTCAAAATATAGTATTTTGTGTTTAACAGAATATAGAAAGACAAACAGGTTTAGAACAAGTGAAGAGAGAGTAAAATAAGGCAGAATTTTCAGTTTTGTATGAATCAAAGCCTGTTTTTTACCTTCTGCCTTTATTTACTTACTTCAGCAGGGAATAAACAATTCAGTAAAGTTGCTTTAGCAATGTTTACCAATTTACAGTTTACAATACATGTATACATTTTTCAATTAGATAAAACTAAAAAAGCATGCTACAACAATTTAAAATATTCAGTTTGCACTAATAGCTGATTGGGCAGACTTGATGGTTTTTCAGTTGGCTCAACACAATATTTCTCATTGAGCCAATGTTAACACACTGAAAATATTTTTTTAAGCAGTACTTTATTCAATAAAAATGATCTTTTATTTCAGTTTAATATTATTTGTTTTATTTTTCAAGTCATATATTTTAAGTTCATAACATTGTTAAATAAGGAAAATATATAAGGAACATTTGTTTTGACCAATGTAAACATTTAAGGTTACTCACACAGGCCAGTGCGTGTGTATTAAACAGAATCTCTATGTGCTTTGTACTTTCATGGACTTAAAAACAAGATTTATTTTTCATTGGCTCAAGTGATCAAATTTAGATGTGAACCATTACCTTAATTTTATTTAGTTGGATAAATGAAAGCTTTTTTTTCCAGTGCAGGCTGTTGCTACAATTAAATTTAGATATGACCACTTACTAGACAATTTTGAGATTGGACAGTAATTTTTTTAGTGTATAAATAATGATCATTTATATTTATGACATAATTAAATATTATTCAGTCAAAATATTGAATAAATTATTTTAATATTTGTTTTATTTATTGTATGTATTTTTTTTTTAAATTATGATTATTGTTATTATGACTTTTATTATAATATAGTTTTATTATAGTTTTTATATAGAAATGTGTGGTGAATTGTTTTGAAAGTCAGGTTAACAGGGTTATTATATATTATCATAATTTCTTAATTTTTTACAATATTAATTTCATAATGGTCTATACCACAGGAATAACACAATTATATATTTAACATAATGAAAATTCAGCATAATAGAAGAAAATGAATGCAGCCTTTTTTATTTAATAATGAATTTATTAATTTGTTTAATTATTTATTTATTTAGGATGATTACTTCCACAAATCCACCTGCGACTTTCACATCTTCAGGTGATTCTGATGTTTCTCTTCTGCTGGAGAGCAGGTAAATCTTCTGCTGTCCAGAATCAGATGGTTTGTCTTAGTCGGGCATCTCAGCTGAGACCAGTCCACTATGGGTGACCCTGCCGGTATCTGTGAAGTACCAGTGGCGAAGCTCTCAGCATCACTGATGCACACAAGCCCTCACAGCACGTCAAGCTGCAAACCACGTGAGGGACCCTAACCTACCCTACCCTACCCTGACCTAATAGACACCGCAAATCACTGAACGCATTGAAACACCCAGAAGAGTCCAGCGACCGACCAGCAACACGAGAACAACTGATCAGAAAACCTTGGCAAACGCGCAGAAATCCACCTGAAACGTCCTGAAGACCACACAGCAATGCAGTAAAGACCGCCGAACGAACCAAGAGCCTCAAGTTAACAACACCAACAATCAACAAAAACAAGCAATTGATGAAACAAAACATGCAAAAGGAAACTTACTGTGAACTTGCTCTACAACTATGTACAGTATATACATACACAGGCCTGCAGTGTGGTTTGGGACACTGTGAAGACTCAGCGTCTGGGCCTCTTTCTTCTGGGCTCCTCAGGCAGTGGCTCTCCACTGATGTCAACATGGACTCGAGGAGCGATGCTGTTTGGTCTGGATCTACATCTGCTCTCCGTGATGAGGATTCGTCCATCAGCCTGCTCCGTCTCCTCCATTACAGGACACCTGAGCGCCTCCCACAGCCGCTGCTTGATCTCCAGGCCCAGCTGTAGGCTGTAAGGACGGTTCTTCATCATGGGCTCCACCACAGAACGGTAGATGTCCTGGTAGGCCTGAACACTGTAGCCATAAATGGTGAGTGGCTCCTCCTGCTGTCCCGCATCCACTGAGGACACTGGGGATGCTGGACGGAGAGGTGGAAGGACAGCCGCGTTCCTCAGGTGACGCTGCTCCAAACCTGGGTCAGAGATACAGTAAGTGTGATCTAACCTGACCACAGCTGCAGGATCCTGAACAGGTGGGACACCCTCCAGGCAGAAGTCTTTCAGGTGGGCTGGGAGAGACCTGGTCCTTCTGAGGCGCCGTTGCTCCATGAAGATCAACTTTCCAAATCAGGCAAATCTGATGAAACTTGTCAGACTGGAGAGTTCAAAGAGCTGGAGTGATCAGATTCAGAGAGTTGTGTTGATTTCCAGTGTAAACTCAAGTCGCCACGGTGACAGAATATTGAACTTGTTTAAATGTAAACAACAGTTGATCAGCAGAAAGTCAATCAGAGCAGTAGAAGAGCTCGTCTCCATTGATTCTCTATTACACATTTGGTGTTTTTACAGTATAAATATGTAAATATAGTGTAAACTGAACAAAATTTTAGTTAAATTTGATATAATCAATAAGGCAGCAGATTTCTTAATAATAATAATAATATATATTTTTTACATAATAATAATAAATCCCACAAGGAATATAAAATGTATAATAATTTATAATTTATTTATATTAATTATTATTTATAATAAAACATTTATTTAGTTTATTTATTTATAAGGAAGATTTCAGTAATATTTTGTATTTATAATGTCATTTTCTATATTAGAAATGTGGTCACTTTTTAATTTATATTACACTAAAAAAGGCCAGTGGCAATGTTTTTAAACATAAATTATAATATAAAGTACAAACAAACAAACGATGCACAAAGTGCCAAGCAATGAGGCTAAATTGGGCAGGACGAGTACGTATTTTTAAAAATAGTTTCTAGTTGATTATTATTATATGACAAAAAATAATTCTGCGAAATGGACACCCTGATTCACACCAACCCACTAGATGGCAGTATGATTCTATGCTCTTTGGTTGAAGCCAGAGGGGAAAAAAACCCGGAAAAAGCGTGTTGATCACCTGACCAGTAGTGGATCTCCAGTGTTTTTGACAAGTTTTCGATTTATATATATTTCTTTTTTGTTCTCCTATCTTGGACTTGACGGTTTTATTGCAACTCAGCAACGGACTCGACCAAGCTCATGTGATAGTAGCGACTTAATAATATTAACCCAGATATTTTATATAAAATTTGCATATTTTAAGTGAATAATCTTTTTTTTTTTTTTTTTTTTGAGGTTTTAATTGTTTTCTGGATAGGCTAAGTTATACCGTCGTGTTTCATAGTGGACTGTGTCTGTTCGAGCTAACAATACTTTCATATGTTTTCCAAACATAAGATATAAACTATTTTAACTATAAACAAACCGCTTTAAAACCAGACTACCCTGAATAAGTTATGGGATATGGCTACACCAGAGCTGATGCTGAGCCTTGGACTAATTGGTAAGATAAAGCGTAAACCGTTTGTAAGTGTAGATTATGTGTTGTATTATGTGTTAACAAAAGTTACATAAAATAATGTGATTAAACCAGAAATACTATTTTGATTCTAATACTATTTTACGATATGTTTTAATAACTCGTTTCTAACTGATTTATTTTATCTTTGCCATGATGACAGTAAATAATATTTGACTAGATATTTTTCAAGATACTTCTATACAGCTTAAAGTGACATTTAAAGGTTTAACTAGGCAGGTTAGGGTAATTAGGCAAGTTATTCTTTAAGGATGGTTGGTTGGAAAAAAAATGCTTAAAGGGGCTAATAATTTTGACCTTAAAATTGTTCATAAAAAGAAAATTAAAAACTGCTTTTATTCTAACCAAAATAAGACAAATAAGACTTTCTCCAGAAGAAAAAATATCAGACATACTGTGAAAATGTCCTTGCTCTGTTAAACATCATTTGGGAAATATTTAAAAAAGAAAAACAAATTTAAAGGGGGGCTAATAATTCTGACTTCAACTGTATATAACCCATAGAATAGAGCTAAATGTTGAAATGTTGAGCTAAAATCAAAATCTCGAATAGTTGAACATTTTAACTCGATTACAATAAATGAACTATTATTTATTTATTTTTTTTTCACTTATTTCACTTACAGGTTTTGTACGGTAAATATGCTCACATAATACAGGTGAGAGATTTTTAAATGAAGGGTGCATTATTGATTTTAAAATAATTGAAGGAAACAGACTATCTACTGTCTATGATTATTTTTTGAACATCAACGTTGAACAACTGAAATTAAAGCACACATTGCCTAAATAACTTGCTCTTTTGGAAACAATATGAATTATTTTCAATGTTTTTCATATTAAAAGTAGAAAATATGCAGTATCTCTTCTGATAAATACATTTGCATATCCTGTAAAAACATTTTAAACAGTGCATTTCTTGCATCTTCTGTAAACAAATATTTTAATGTAAATAATAATTTTAATGTAATGTAAAATATGCCGTCGCTAGGCTTCTCTGGTGCAGCTTCCAAACATCATCAATGTAGTGCAAACAAGCGACACGTAGTTACATTTTACTGAAGGCTGCGCCAGACCATAACCATAAGTTTGACGCAGAAGTATAAATCAACCTTAACAGAGTAGGCATGGGCCGGTCTAAGATTCTGACGGTATGATAACCTTGGATAACAATATCAGTTTCACTGTATTGCGATTACTGCTCTAAAATAATTTCTTATTAAATGTCTGGGTAAAAAAATAAACTTTTTCCCCTTTGAACACAATATATTTTATTTTGAGAAACTTTTAAAATATTTTGGAGCAGTAAACATGTCAGGCTAAATAATTCAAATGAATTATTGACTTCTGCTGTCTTAATTAGTTTCAAAAACACAGTTTTATTTACAATTTAAAATGGCATCTTTGGATATTTTTTCTGCTGGAGATACTGTTGTCGTAAAAAAAAAAAAAGGAAAAAAAAAAATCTTACACATACGTTAGGAACGGTATTACAGAAAATTTTGGCGGTTTCATAACCTTGACTTTTCCAAATCGCGGTATACCTTGAAAAAGGTTATCGTCCCATGCCTATAATAGAGTGGGGTCAAGTGACTCCACATGGGAAGTAGGGAAAGCAATTGAAAAAATTTACCTGGAAAAATTAGATCAATTATAGGTTCTCTGAATGTCTGAATATATGGTTTTCTGTCGAAGCCATACTATTGTCTCCATTCACCTTCATTGTGTGATTAAAATATACAGTGGAAGTCAATGTGGACTGAGGCGGTCACACTCTAATATTCTGTCATTTGGTTTTGTGTAGAAGAAAACATCATAACATAATTAACATATAGTTATAAAATAATGATTATGTTGTTAGTAACATAGTTTCTCTCTTTTCCACAGAGAAGGATGTAAATGCAGACACACTTTGGGTTTGGTGTTATCCTTCAATCGATGCTGATCTTCGAGAAGTGATGTTGAGAAAATGCTGCTTGACGCTGGACAATCAGGTACTGCACACGTTTGTATTTGGACAGTACTGTCGAACCTGGTACTACATCACCACTGTCGAGGTCCAGGAGCCCACTGCGCTTAAAAAGGTATGAGACTTTATCATTTAGATTCCACTTACATCCTGATGAACCTGCTTTGTTATAATATGTAATAATATATCACTAAAAATGCCTTTAACGTGTTCTTTTCATAATGAATAGAGATTTAACCTACTATCTACCTAATTCTAAAGCACTTTATTGAGTGGAAATTACAATAACCTCACAAATGACTGGAAGAGTTATGTAAATGGATAGACTTAAAAGAGTGGGAATGAATAAAAATGTTTAGAATTGTTTTAACTTTAACTACTTATTTAACAATCTCTGTGCGTGTGTATGGATAAAATTAGTATTAGATAATAATTTAGTTTGAAAACAAATCTAGAGTTGTGTTTGACAAGACTCTCAAAATAGGTCCCCAAAACATAACTTCTATTTGGATTATGTAGATCTCATTCAAGTTTTATTATTTTTGTGGACAATTAAGTGGGTGAGAGTTATAAAATATTACAAGGCATATTAAAATATATTTTGTGACCCCTTAGTTTATTTCATAACATACTTTTCACCTTAAGTGTAAAATGTTATATATGATTTAGGCTACAGTACATATTTGTAATGTAAATGATAACTGACTGTTCGATTTCATTCAAAGGTGACACATTTCTCAATAGTTGTCACAGCTAAGGACTTCAACCCTGAAAAATATGCTGCATTCAGTAGAGTTCTGTGCAGGTATGTTGAACACACTCACTGTGTTGTATGTGAATGAATGGTTTTAGTGTTAAAGTGCCTCTACTGAGGATAATAAAAGTTCATATTTTGGTTTCAGAAATCTCCAAGAACAGGTTGACATGAATATAAGAAAATGAAAGGCCTTTTTGAACTTGCATGCATTTATATATATTATACATTTTTTACTGCAGTACATTTATATTACAATAGATATAAACAGCTATTTATTTTGAAGTTTAAAAGACAAAACGTCTGTTTTTTAAAACATGAGTAGAATGAGAATTGTATTCAAAAGCACTCCACAATTTTATTTATAAATTTCAACGTTAC
Source organism: Danio kyathit (assembly GCA_903798195.1). Lineage (NCBI taxonomy): Eukaryota > Metazoa > Chordata > Actinopteri > Cypriniformes > Danionidae > Danio > Danio kyathit. Next base: position 23,213,680 of record LR812531.1, on the reverse strand, counting down.
TTTTGCAGGCCTACACTCAAAAATGTGTGTAAAAAGTTTGTTATTTGGTCATTATTTTTTGGCATCTTTTTTGTCACTAAAACTGTTGGAACTTGGATGTACTTATGACATATAGCATTGTTTTTGTCCAGGACATACATGAAACATGGAAGTCCTGTGAAGATGATGGAAGGCTACATTGCTGTTCTGACTAAAGGGATATGCCAGAGTGATGAGAACGGCTCTTTCCTTATTAAAGATTACGATGTCAGGAAGGCCCTCCTCGCTGGCTCCTTAAAAGGTAACAATGAACATTTAAATGCACATTACAAGCACTTCCAGCAGCATTTAGCAAGAACTGAACAGCTAATGTCACCTGATGTAATGCATCATATACTTTTACTTATCATAGCCATGTGTTTAATGGTCTTTTTTTACATAAATCTTTCCAGAAAGAGTCTCATTTCAGTTTAAAAAACATGTATAGTTTGCTGCAGTATAGTTAAGACTTTATGAGACACATATTTTTTATTTTAGATGTTGTGTCACAGTTTGGTATGGAAACCATCATACTATACACAGCACTAATGCTGAAGAAACGAGTGGTAGTGTATCATCCACGAATTGAGGCACTGCTGGAATTCACAAGGTAAACACTGAAATTTCTATGAAAACTACATTTCCTTAATTAACATTCTTAATCTCGTTGAGCACAGTTTACTAAAATATAGTGAAAGTTATATTGTAAATTAGTTGTACAGTTTAAAATGAACTGCTTTCTGTTTTCTTATTCAAAATATCTTCATTGTCACATTGCTATTGAGAAATCATTCTGACATGCTGTTCTGGTGCTCAGAAAGCAATGTTTTAGCAGTGTTTCCATTAATATAATATTATGGACATTTTGAAATATCCAGGTTTAAAAAAATAATGGATTGAATTAGAATGAAAATAAAATATATAGATTATATGTACACATATAAAATATACACCAAATATATACAAATACATAAGTAGAAAATAATTACAAACTCAATTTGGGTGGATCTACAGTTGAAGTCCGAATTATTAGCCCCTCTTTCAATTTTTTTCTCTTTTTAAAATATTTCCCAAACGATGTTTAACAGAGCAAGGAAATTTTCACAGTATGTCTGATAATGTTTTCTAAAGAAAGTCATGTTTGTTTTATTTCAGCTAGAATAAAAGCAGTTTTTAATTTTTTAAAAGCCATTTAAAGGACAAAATTATTAGCCCCTTTTTCGATCTACAGAACAAACCATCGTTATACAATAACTTGCCTAATTACCCTAACCTGCCTAGTTAACCTAATTAACCTAGTTAAGCCTTTAAAAGTCACTTTAAGCTGTATAGAAGTGTCTTGGAAAAATATCTAGTCAAATATTATTTACTGTCATCATGGCAAAGATCAAATAAATCAGTTATTAGAAATTAGTTATTAAAACTATTATGTTTAGAAATGTGTTGAGAAAATCTTCTCTCTGTTAAACAAAAATTGGGGGAAAAAAATAAACAGGGGTGCTAATAATTCAGGGGGGCTAATAATTCTGACTTCAACTGTATATATAGGACAGTGTGAAATAACTACAATAAAACCATTGATCAAATATAAATTTGTGTAACCAAAAACCTCATACGACTTGGCCACAACTGATCATGTGATTGGATAACAAGACAACTTTGTTGAAAACATGATCAAAATATTTTTTAAGGAAACAAAATACGTTTTCCCCCAAGATTCTTTGATGGACATAAAAGAATAATTTATTTGAAATAGACGGTTTTGTAAAATTATTATACATTTTATGAATCTTTGATAAAAAAAAGTGGAACAAACAAAAAAAAACTAACAAAAAAACTTATCAACATGAAACCTTTAAATATTAGTTTTTTTAATAATAATGATTTATTTATAAAAATGACAACACTACAATATGGAAGTGTTAGTTAATGATAATGAACAATTAATTTTTAGTACAGTATTTCTTCATCTTAGTGAACGTTGGTTATTGAAAATTCAGTCATTCACTGTTAGCTCACGGTGCATTAACTAATGTTATCAAGCATGAATTTAGATGTTAATATTGCATTAGTAAATGTTGAACTATGCTGTACAAGCATTGTTCATTATCAGTTTATGTTAGTAAATACATTTACTATTGAAACCTTTTTGTAAAGTGTAATTAAAAAACAAATAGTGTTTTTCTTTGTGAAAGCAGAGCTCTTCCTGGTCTAGTGTGGCATAGGAAAGATTGGTCCATCCTTCACCCTTTTGTTCACCTGGACAATGATGAGCTGGAAAACCTCAAGGTCTGTACAGGTAAGGATCACTTCTTTTCCTACTAATACTAGATACTGATATTTTTACCACACGTTGCTACATGTAGTACTATTATTAATCATTTCTGTGTTCTCTGCAGGATATGTGGCAGGGTTTGTCGATCCTGAAGTCAGAGACCGATCAGACTTGTTTGATGTGTTTGTTAATCTTCCAGACAGTGAGATTACTGTATCTCAAAATGCCAAAGGTGAGAGATTTGGGACTGGCACTGAGCTGAATCCACATGTGGATGTTTAACCCACTGTAACTTCTGTTTATAGAGGCAATGTCTATGGGGAAACTCCATAAAGAGATCGGCAACTTCATTGTCCAGGCTGCAGAGGACGCTGATCGCACAGATGCACAGGTTATTAAGGTGAGCTATGAATAACTAACATGTTGTATATTCAGGTATATTCATTACAGTATTTTAATCTTCTTTCCACAACATAACTACATTACAAAGCCATTACAAAATGACTTGCCTAATGCGATTTAAAATGATCAAAACATGCACAAAGTTCTGCATATCTGAATGGATGCTCAATTAAAAATAAGCAAAGGCTTGGTGATTATAATAAAAGTACTTAATGAAAAGCTGCACTTGTGTTTAAGTGAATAAACCATATCTTATTTTTTTTCGGATAAGGAAAATTCTCTATGATGCCATTTTCCATCATAAACATTTTACACTGTTTTGAATGTAAAACTCTTTCAAAATCCTTGTAGAAAATTGAACCAGATCATCTTCCAGAGATGTGCAGTCATCATCCTCACTTGCCATCATGAGATGTATGATAAAATCAATATTTGTCCACTGATCTGTGCTATGAATGCAATTTCTGTATGATTCAAATAATTTAAATCGATTTTATGATCAGAATCGCTGTATTTTGCATAGCTCCTGTTCAATTACAGCATAGGCAGCGAGGTGAGGCAGCACCGAGCTATGCCTCATGTCAGATTGTGCAATCCCTTGCAAACTGGGTTGAGCCAATGTGATGCTTTATTAAAATGTTTTTATACATTGTAGACCTTTTTATTGTATGTCCTCACTTTCCATATAATAGGTAATGTATTTCACGAATGGCAATTAGTGTTAGGACATAAAGCCGCACTGAAAAGACATAATGTGAGGCAGGCAGTAGCTCTGCCTCAATAAAGAGGGCGCACGTGAGCTCACGGTTATTCTTTTTCAGTGGTTGCTCTTCTTCTACATAGTCAAGTAAAGTTTAAGGAGTCCGTTATTTTATGTTTTGCTCTGACTGAATGCAAAAATGGTGGATGTAATATCTCAGCTCAAAAATTTCTTAAAATTGAGAGAAAGAAAGATCGAGCGAGCGGTTCGCGTAGCCGCTGTAGTGCTGTGACACTTGTTATAGACAATTTCAATGTGTCAATTTCACCAGCCCATAAACATTTCCTGCTTGTGAAACTATTTCATAACTGTAATAAGGGGCAATTTAATTATATCATAACGTTAAAACAGCTGCCATAACATTATTTATCAATATGTGGACCTTTTTGGATGATCTGAAGCTATAGAAATTAAAAATGTAAAACAGGAACTAGGTTAGGACCATTGTTATTGTTTACATCCCTCAAAATGGTCTATAGTTGTGTGTGGCGTCCACCTTGTTGTTTTTTGGAAGGCATACTGAACCACTATACATTTTACATTCTACCTTGGCCCAATATGTACCTGCTATGTGTATATAAAGAATAGTAAAATAAGATATGAAACACAATTGATAGTTGGCAAATATATTAGGTGCATATGTTTGTAAGTCTCACCAGCCACACACCTCACTGCACCTCACTGTTATCTTTGGATCATGCAGACCAAAAAAAACCCAGAAGGTATTTAGATTTATTAGGCAAACCATTCTCAAATAACCTAAGACATGAAAAACTATTAAAACCCAAAGCCCCTTAGATTTAGGCATAATTGGTTGAACACAGTCTGTCTAGCATTATGATTTTCTTTCAAAATCTACTCATTCAAACTCCTTTTAGACTGTAAATCTGATTTTCAACAAATATGATCTTTTTCAGATTACAGAAACGTGCATTCTGTCAATATATGAACCTACTTATTAGGAATTATCCAAAAACAAAACAAAAATGGAAAGCCCACAACGTTGTGATTTTAACCCAACAACTTTTTTCCATGTTTCAATATATCCCCAGGATATTTCAGTCAAAACTAAGGAGATTCTCAGTAACTTGATGTCTCTCGCCGATGATGCAGACAACTCTAAACTGACTTTGGAGAGTCTGAAGCAGCGGCACTATCCTCCAGCGACCGAGAACTTCCTGTTTCACTTAGCAGCGGCTGAGCAACTGCTGAAGATCTGACCAGTCGCTGGATCCTGACCCACAGGCATGAGTCACATTCAGGAATTTACCATTCACAGTGAGATCACATATTGAACTGGAACATTCAAACAATATTTGTCTAATATTGAAGATGTGAGCCGGTTATATAGAAATATAAAGATAGACAAAATATAACTAGAAATAGTCATGTGATCAAGTTAAGACACCCTATTAAATTATATTTCTTTTCATATCAGGACATTAAAAATCATCTGATCTCTGGCAGGTCTTAAAATTTGGGAAATAAAACCTCAGATGAACAACAACAATTAGTATTAACAGAAGTCAGGCACGGCTAACCAAATGCCTGAACTGATCATTAGCTTACATTGGGGCTTCAGGTGTGTTAACAATACACATCTAAGCTAAAATTATTTCATGCAACAAGTCAATGATTCTAAGCAAACAAGAAAATCTACAACAGTAAGAAAAAAATGGCAAGTGTTGCAATAGTCCCTTCACAATCCAGACCTCATCCTCACAGAAATGCTGTGGGGATGAAAAACTTTTCCAGAATGTTCTAAGAGACTGATAATGTCATAAGGGCAATCAGTGCTTTAAGGCCCAATCCCAATTCTATTTTTGTACCCCTACCTCTTCGGCCCTTGAAACAGAGTGTGAAGGGGAAAGGCTTCAAAATTTACTCCTAAGAAATGGGACACCATTAAAACACCTGCACGCGTCATCATGTCATCATGATCTCTTGCTTCATATGAGATCAGACGACTGCTGTAGTTATTCCAGTTGCGTTATGTTTTGGTATTTATCTTCAGGAAATCACTGAAGGCGAATATCATGTTATCATAACGATATAATGTGGAAATAAGCTTGTGACTGCACTGTGCATTTACACCGTGGCCATATTCATCTATGTAAACACATAGACACAGACTACTGTAAACATGTAGACAGTGTATTTGAGTGTCATCCAGTGTCAGATGTGAAGTTTTGTTGTGGTACTGCTATTCAGGAGTTATTATTAGGGATTATAGATAGCGAAATTTAGTGTTTTCTTAAAAAAAAACAAAGACAGTAAAACACAAACGTCATTATGAATGTATTTAAACATGCTTGTGTGTATACGAATATAAAAGTTCGTAATAATGACAAAAAAAAATTCTAATTTGTGCATCTCCTTACCTCCGTGTGCAGCCATGCTGCCGTTGCAGATGGTGTATTCTGGGAAATATTCTTACACCTTGGTTTCGAGTGTGGTCCTGGAAAATCTCAGTTTCAAGGGCAATCTAGCCCTTCCCCTTAGCCCTACGCCTTCAAGCTAAAGAGAATTGGGACACAATTCTCTTAGGTAAGGGGAAGGGCTAAGGGGTAGAATTGGGCATAAGGAATTACTGCTAAAAGTGGATCTGCAGTAATCTGAATCATAGACTATCCTAAGTTTGTCACCCCTGGCTTTTATATATTGGATTTATTTTGTTAAAACTGTAAATAATAACATGGTGTGATATGTCATCTGACGTTGTTCTTTTGAGGATTTATCTTCCAAATAATTCCTGCCAAGGACTATGAAAACCATGAAATTCAATAGGGTGTCCTAAATATTTTCATGACTGTTTACCACGGGTCTATTTAAGATTTAATGCTGAATGTGTTATTTCTAAGCATCAACACATGTTTGATTTAAAAAAAATAATAATCTCAAACCTTGTGGTAGCACTTTGATCCAAGTGAAGGAACAATTTATATACAAGCATTCCTAAGGTATCTAATTAAGTTGTTCGTAATCATAATTTTGCATGCTGTTTTAACTTTTGTAAGATTTAAACATTGCACATTGATGTAAAAGGGCTCACAGCTGCTTACTTCATACATAACTAAAAGACATTTGTTTAACTGTAAAACAATAGCAGTGTTGCTAATGGGGTATAAGCACACAGACTTTTACTTTTCAGTCAGCTAGCCCAAGCACTTCCGGTGAACTGTCAAGCCATTAAAGTTTTCCACGTTTAAGATCTGATTGCTTGAAAGATCAGTGATCTTCACTGCCTGATAGATATATGATATAAAGTGGGTATCAAACCGGGCAAGAAGCACGGCATTAAATACATTTTTTTTGCACCATCTGTTTAAAATATGGAAATTTATTTTATCCATGTATTTTTAATAAAGTTTCTGCCTGCTGCTATTGACGGTGCTAGTGTTTCCACGGTCTTTCATCTCATTTTACGCTTGAACTACTAAATAAATGCTTAAGTCTATTTAACAGATTATATTTTAATTACATTACAACATCGATGCTGTAAAAGGAAACTTATGAAATTGAAAAGACTAAGAGCCACATAAACCTTTCACCGGAAGTTCATCATTAGCTGAAAAACATAGCTGTGCATATATCCCTTTGATAATCTAAACTAGAATTGGGTTCCAATAAATGCAGAATGTAAAGAAATGAAATCCTGAGAAACCAGAGTGCCAAAATGTTATGATTTTAATTAACATCTGTAGGTATAATCATGTAAAATTACTTTTTATTAATATATAGTGTTTGAAAATATAAATATTCATTCCTAATTTTTAGATTTCTAACTTTATTCCCACATTTTGCATTTCCATTGAGTGCACATAATATTGACATTTACATTCCTTCATGTTTTTTATTTAATCTACTTAACGTTAATCCCCTTGTAATCAATTACTAATCTCTGTGCCTAAAGAGATCCTAAAAGACATTCTGATCATACATGCAATATGTCTTATAATTTATAAGAGGATGGTCAGACTCTACTTAACTCAAACATTGTTGTTTCCTCTGATGTTTGAATAAATGTGAACAAATAATATATTTATAAAGTCCATAAGTGGAAAAAGGGTCTGGTGAGGCGATGAATGTTTAAGTGTCTTTTAGTATTATTTGTTAAGATCCATTTCAGTGCAGTGTTTAAACCATTTTTATCCTGAAATGCAGCTATTAAATTAATACAGATTCAAAAACATACATTTGTCCCCCTTCCTTTAGCCATTAAAGTTCTGCTATGATGGGTTTTTTTATTTAGCAGAGAGGTTTCTGACATTAAGAAAAGAGGAAACACTGCAATTTATATTACAAGCATTTATTTATTTATTTTACCTTTTGTTGGAGAGCAAAATTTGTTCTTTTAAAATGGCATATTGAAGGCTGCCTAAGCAGTAATGCAGCATTAATTAATAAATTATTATTATTTTTTAAGACTGCATGCTTTCAAAACATAGTGGCTACCATTATTATTAACATTTACAAAAATGAACTGGACATTTAGTATACTCTATTACTTTTATTGTAACTGTGTCTGCAAAATGGCAATAGTCACCCTCAAATAGGCAAGTTCATAATGTCTGCATTACAATCCTCTGTGGTAAAACAGCTCCTCGTTACCGTCATGTGACTGAAACTCCTTTTCTAAATTCTCCTTCTTTATCTGCAAAAACAAAAGTTGCTTAAGTTGAACCATGCTCATCAATTGGTGATGAATGCATTTCTGATTTGCTTGAAACAATTTTTGGTTGCTTGAAACAATAATTATTGTGAAAAGCGCTGTACAAATAAACTTGAATTAAATTTAAAAAGTTAAAGGTGCTGTATGTAAGTTTCTGACTCTTTTAAAGCATGAACATACCATAATATGCTTGCAGATATTTGAAAAACAAAATGCCAAGTAAACATTCTTGTTTATCTGAAAAACAATGCTGAAGTCAGATATTCTGCTTTGAAAATGTGCATTACGTGCCTGAACGTCTGGCTTTGTTTTGGTCATTTGCCCCCCAATCCCAGTTTAGCCAATTATATTTCAGCACCCCGGGTTGCCATAGTGGAAACTGCATATTTCATTCATTCATTCAGTCAGGAAGGCTCTCAAAGTGTGCGTCTGTGACCGAAATGTGACCTTCGGTGGACGGTAGCAGACTCCGAAATGAGACACTGATTCAGAGTTCCATAGGAGGTGGTTATTAATTAGCAAATAATATAAATATTATGAATGTAAACATTAGGTGAACAGGGGCCTGTTTCAGTAAGGAGGTTCAATCAACTCGGAGTTTAAACTTGAACTCTGAGTTGATTTACCGAGAGATTAAAAACTCAGAGTTTTCTGTTTCAGAATAGCTGATCTGGGTTGGGTCAATCAACTTTGAGTAGACCAACTCAGAGTTAAGCGCACACACCGCAACTATAAAAAGGCATTATCAATGGAGCGCAGTTATTACGAGTTCGCCAGCTGAACTTGATGTGCTCATGCAAAGTTATAGCAAATATGAGCATATATTTATATATGTAACACCACTGCATCAGTGAAACAGAGACGGTTAGCGTGGGAAAACAGCTTCTCAAGATAATGCGCAAGTTTACATTTAAAAAGTATTTAAATAATTAAGTTTAATAAAAAAGTAATGTAATGTGTGACGTTTATTGGCCATAATTTTGAAGTTATTTCAGACGTAATTGCATTAAATGACATAAAATAGGCTAGTGCATTTCTACAACAAATTTGACAAAACAAGAATGCACATAACCTTAGCTTAATGTTCAATGGAAATGTTTATTTAAGGTTCCCACTTTTACACACGTTGATCAGTTTTAATAGATTTAAAAGTGCACATGTGTGTCTGCCTTTTTTATTGTTCGAGTGGTAGAGGATGATATGACATAATGTAAAAAAAAATAGTTTTTAGAAGGAGTATAATCCCATTAATGCAGTTAGTAATGTTACATGTGCCTGTGGAAGGTCCGTGAATTTAAGCTAATTAATTATTAAAAAAGGACAAGCTATTCTCGTACGTGACTTTGTTCTTTGTGTGACTGAATTTAGCTATGTTTCCATCCAAAAATCCGAATTAAATTTATGTGCAAAACTGGAATATCGCATAAAAGACGTGCGAGTAAAGCAGCGTTTCCATCCAACCAGTCAAAGAGAACAAAATTGTCACTTCCTGATTAACTGGCGCCAAATATCAACAGTAAAAACTGAATTTACTGCGGTAGAAGAAGCTACGTGAACCTGTTCATTATTTAATAAATGACTTGCGCCTCAGAAGCCAATGCCGACACACACTGAACGCGTGGTGGAGTTTGAGACGCGCATGAGACGCGGAGAACAGACGCTCTTGACAAGCTGCAGACTCGTTAATTAATAATATAATAATACTGAAACGGTTAAGGCGTTTTAGAATGACGAAAACAACATTTCAGATGTTTTACAGTGTGCTCAGCCTGCTGGTTTGTCCATTCACACACATTTTCATCATCGTATGATAACAAACCTTTTTAATGCGTATACTGGAATTTGTTCAGTAAAAGTGTTTCCATCATAGTTTATGCACATCTTATCGAATAAAAAGTTTATCCTACTCAGTTATGCGCATATGTTTATTATGCCTATTTTCAAAAGTTATGTGCATCTTGGCGTTTCCATCAACCAATTTTTTATGCACATATCCAAAATCCACATTAAAATAGGTGTGTGGAAACGTAAGTCTAAGGTAAGAAATACCGCTTCGTCTTTAAAAAAGAGGAGCAGACCGACAGAAACTCAGAGTTTAGAGAATAAAACCTGCTCCTGACCAGGTTAGGTTCACAGAGTAAGTTACCACGGTAACTGACTCTGAGTTAAAGTTACCTCTCTTTCAGAAACAGGCTTGACTTACCCTGCTTTCTCGAGTTTGACAAACCTGCCATTTTGAAACGGAAAACCCAGAGTTTCTCTCATTTCAGGGTTAAAATACTCTGAGTTTTCACTTAACCTCCTTTCTGAAACAGGCCCCAGGTCACATCGTAACCCTTTGTTCTAACGACACGCTATGTGATGAGATTTGCAGTGATAAGCAATTTGGCTGTTTGCACCAGACGAAACACGACAGAAATTTAAATACAGTCATTCAGAAGCACAGAAAAGTGCACTTTCTGCACTCCAACAAAATGGTAAGGTTTATAATCTAATTAATACATATTAAACCTCTTTAACATTGTTAAATGTACATACTGAATGACTGATACGTGTTGGTTTGCACAGAGTAACAGTTCAATTTCAAACAGTTTATTTTATCTTCAAGATCTGAGGTGAACTATCTGCTGCTGCTTTCAGTAGTATGGCAATAAGTGTCATGTGAAATGGCATTCAAGCTCACATTATTAGCATTTAACACTGAATAAAGCACATGAGGTGTACCTGAGGTGATCATTGTCAGTTTTCTATTATTTAGCAGTAAAAAATAAAAGCCGTTTCTAAAAAATTTCATATTAATTTCAGGTGTTAGTTAGAACAAAAACTCTTTTTAATATGGAAAATATTCCTTCTATCGCGTACCGTTGCTTTTATATAGAACAAGATTTATCTCAGTCTTAAATCAGCCTTTAGGCTCGAGCACACTTCTGTTGATGTTGTCAATCTGGCAACCTGTGCTTGCATGTGTTTTGAACCAAGTGTGCAATACGTAGTTCAACCACTGGGTGTCAAACTTACATACTGCACCTTTACAAAAACAGAAACTTGACAATATTTACAAATATAAGCTGATTTAGGACGGATTAGCGCTAACAATTAACATTTATCACACATGGAATGTTACCTTGCCCAGCTGCGGAAAAAGACTGAAAGACACAGGAATCATCAGGCCAAAGGTAATGACAGTACACATGCTCCCAATTGGCGCGATTAACCTTGGGTTCCTTTGGACAAACTTGGCCCTGAAACAACAAGAGCAAAGTATATGTTATTTATAACACTAGCTCAGTGTGGTTCACACAGCTCTTTTGCTATGCTTGAATCTTATCTGGTGTGTTGATCTTTTATATAAGTTGTTTCAAGAAGTATTCTAGTGATTTGAATATAATTTGCATATATTCGTTTTGATGGTTTTATTTATTTGAATAATTGATTATTTAAATGTGATTGATTTAAAAAGAAGGTGGAGGGAGTAATTGGTTTACACACTAAGAAAGGTGCTTAGCTGAAATGTTTTGGTTTTTGTTTCCCAACGAATGTCAAATAATAAAAAAAATCCACTCTAAGGTGATTTTAAGATTAAATTTGGCCTTTCTCTGCGTTTCAGCAAATAGAAAGATTTTTGGTGACAAATCTTATTTTGAAACATATTTTGGAAAAATGCCCAACAATACACTCTGAGACAACCATACACCATTTTGTTATGTTTGTAGATGTTTTTGCCCCATTGACTTCCATTATAAGGAAATTTTTTGATTGCAAAGCTATGACACCATATTATTATGCATTCTTGATTGTTGGGGCTTTCCCTGTTGGGAAGAGGTCAAACTTGTAATTTTTACTGCCGATCCTCAGTTGCAGTGCAAAAAAAAGCTTAATTTCTGGCATTTATATGGAGTATTGTGTGTGTGTGTGTGTGTGTGTGTGTGTGTGTGTGTGAGAGAGAGAGAGAGAGAGAGAGAGAGAGAGAGGGAGAGAGAGAGAGAGAGAGAGAGAGAGAGAGAGCTAGACCTTTGTAAACTTTCCTTGAAATGTTTGAGAAAAAAGTAACTCAGCTCTCAGAACATAGTAAGTGTATTTATGCACGCACACAATATAATCTGCTGTTTTACTCAATAGAACTCCATGTAAAAGCCAGAACCTTTTTTGCACTTTTTAGGCCTATCTAAAAGGTTAATGATGCCAACTCGACATGTAAAATCGACAGTAAAAATGACAAATTTTAACTCTTCCCAACAGGGAAAACCATTAACGATCAAGAATGCATGATTATATGGTGTCAAGGATTTTCAATGAAAAAATGTTGTTATAATGGAAGTCAATGGGGCAAAAACAGCCACTAACATAAAGAAAGGGTAGTCAATTTGAACAATAGACAGATGTTACTTCTTGAAACAATTTATAGCACTAGCAAAATATTAAGGATCAAATTGTGAAGTGGAAAACAAACAGTTTTGATTTGTACCTTTCTAAGAGAGCCATCAGAAAAGTAGGAAGAGCTGCAGTGGTACCAAAGAGAGTTGCTCTTGAGATGGCCGTTTCCTTTACAGCCTGAAACAAAATTATGCCATTAATCCATAAATGATTAGGTGTGAAATATCAAAAAATGCATATTGTGTTGAGTTCTGTTGCAGTCACACCTTGAAACCAGCTTCCTTTGAGACTCCGACAGCATTACCGTTAGCATCAAACACACTTATTCCATTTTCGGCCTCTTCACTTCTCACCACCAATATGTTAAACGCAGCTAGACCAGCTAAGAAAAGTACAATTGATTCAAAATTTGTAAAGGTTTTATAACTCTGGATTAACGATATTGAAAAAAAGCTCGTGGATGATTATGTACCTGCAAGAGGAACAGGCAAAAATGACCTACAGATGGTCTGAGTCACAGAACTGATGAGTCTCAAACGCTGGAGTATAATTTGAGGAAGAGCCTGGAAGAGACGGCAAAATCACAAGAAAACATTTTAATTCTACTGTAAAATAGTACAGGGATGTGTTCATTTGAAAATGCAAATACATTTAAATGTGGGAAAAAATGTATGCCATTTGTTGCATTTATTTTTTTATTAATATTTTTGCCTTGCCAACATTTAATCTGCACAACCAAAGTATTTAGAGCCATGTTATTTTGTATTATTATAAAAAATAATATTAATGACACCGACATTTTATATATATATATATATATATATATATATATATATATATATATATACACACTTGTTTATACCCTTTTTATTATTTTTATTATTATTATTATGAATCAGGTTCACAATTCTTGATTCCAATTTTACTGCCGTAGCAAAAACTACCAGCCTAATAAATATAATGCTGAAACATCAAGCATTGTTGGTGTTTAGGTACAGAAATCAAATGTAAAAATAACACTGCATAGTCATCAATCTATAAATTAAATACAGATTCATCTTTGTAATTATATTTTCTCTTTGTGCTTTTTTGTGGGATTAACAAACCTACAGACAACCAGCTGGTAAATTAGGATGGGGTCAATATATTACACGATGCACGCATCCAGTATAATGAAACACATAACTTAGCTGCTCAATCCAATTGCTATTGAAGGAAATGTACTCATAAAGACTGTTATATTGGCAGAATTGTGTATGTATTCATTCGTTAAAGAGTAAAAAGAGGCAAAACAGTATATCAAATTGAGTAATTTTCACATCTTCATGCACCTGAAGGTTAAACCCTACATAGGACACTCACTGAAATACTCTTTGGAAAAACCCTGGATTGTTACTGGGGGTTATTACAAGTCTTTTGAACTTTTATGATTTAATAAAAAATGATATTGTAATCAATGTCAATGAATGGTTGTTTTGCCAATAAAGGGTTAAAATTTAAATTTGTCAAGGTTTAAAAAGATTGGGCCATGCATGGAAAAATTCTGTTGATCTGTACCAATTCTTTTTCCTGATGACCCTGAGCCATCAGGAAGTCCCTATTAATAATCACTGATGTGTATTAAAATGATATTAATATTAAAATGTTTGCCATTTGAATGAATTCAAATGGTCCTTCGTTGCTGTATGTCTTTAAAATATTACCTTTTGATATAATCACTGTGTTTAGACACGCATATGAACCTTATGAGGTTTTCATGAGATTCACAAACCTGTCAACAACTCTCCAAACATAACTTATCAGATGAATACGGTTTATTGACTGAGAAACCAGAACTGTGACATAAAAAGCTCTCTTACTCCTGCAACTGTTGAGTAGGAAACAGCTCCAAGTATAAGAAGGGACTGCTTCATTGAGGTTTTGTTATCCTAAAGAAAAAAAATAATAATGGTTATAAGTCTGCTAAGCAACACAAAGACAATTTGTTTCATTAAACTTAATTATAATCATGATAATAATACAAAAAGACTAGTTTACCTTAGTTGCAGTTGCATTTCTGTTAGCATGATTGAATCCTGCACAGTATGTGTGGAGCACAAACTATAGAAAAAAATTATAACAAAACAGGTTAGTTGACAAGAAATGACACAAATAAAGACAATAATGTAGAATGTACTCACTTGCCAAAACATTGCAGATTTAATGCCTTTGTGGGCTATTAAACTCCCAACAACCTGCGGAAACAAGTTTTTCTGCAATCTTACATTTGAAAATTATTATTAAAAACATTTAGTCTTTAAAAACTCAACACTCATGCACTGACACCACATTTTACTACTTTTTTAACTCACCAAGGGGGCAGAAATAGGCAGAAAAACTGAAAACCAAAAAGAAACAGATGTAATCAGAGCACATTCTCAATGCAAAATTAATGCAAACAGTTGAAGGAATATTTTTATCTCATAAATTACAACAAACCACAAAAACAAAAACTCAAGTCTGCTACCTTGAGGACGATATGCTGATGAAATTACAGCTCCAGTATCGCTATGGACCGATGACTAAAATATGAATAGCAAGGTTTAGATTAGTGCAAAACAAACTAGTCTTAAACTACATTTAGAATTCTATTCATTGATGTAAAGTGGGTTTTATTTATGCATATTTGTTCATTTTAACGGACCCTATATTGTTCACCACGCTAATTTGAATATTGGGTCTGAAATCTTAATAAACTATGACTTCAAAACAACATTAGCACCATCTAATAGACTGTAAACAATGTTGTACTTTGATAGTCATTGGGTGTTACAGTTTTTCTCAGTGGCTTTGGTGCATTTCTCACAACACTATTTACATTTGCACAACAGTTAATGCATTTCTCAAAACAATTAGTGCAAACTGCAAAACCTAGTGGATAACCTGCAAAAGCGTGTCACTTGCTCAAAATGGAAAGCTCATTCCTCAAAAGCAAGTATTCATGTCAATGAAAGTGTCAGTGTCCTCAAGATGAAAAGTCCTGACACCATTGTTTATGAACAAGATGTTCAAATGGCTTTGTCATGTTTTCATTATGACACTTTACTCTAGACATTTTTTCCAATGCAAAAAAGTCAAATTTTGGTGACACTTCCTGAAAATGCTCAAGACAGCACTATATACTATTTGCACAGCCATTTGAAAACGGTTAGACATCACTGCATTTAGTGAGGTATCTGAGTACAAGACACTGAATATGTATGTTTCACATGTTTACTGCTCTTTGCTATTCTAATTTATTCACAGCATTGTGCAAAAGAATAATTACACCCTTATCTACAACAAACATAAACTTCCTTTGGGTAGAGCTGTGCACAACTGTAAACAATACTGCAGTACATATTGAAACTGAACCTACAACATACACAGGTCTGTAAATCATTTATGAAATTGTTTAATTTAGAAGACATTTTCAGGAAAAAAAAAGATTTAAAGATTTTTATAAAATGAGCTTGACAGATTTTGACAACTAGGTCAACATTTTTGTATGTAATGACTCAAGTAATGAAATGATGACTATTAGTTTGATATGGGATGACTATTCAGCAGACGCAAGTTTAGTTCATTCTGACTGACATGACATAAGCAAATGATAATGTTACAAACAGCAGAGAGTTGTATGAAAGCAATTGATGCATGTCCAAAAGCATTTGTAATTTGTTGGAAAGAAATTTGTTGGAGAAACTGCTACTATGATGTGCACAAATGACTAATTGTTTTGAGAAATGCATTAACTGTTGTGCAAATGTAAATAGTGTTGTGAGAAATGCACCAAAGCCACTGAGAAAAACTGTAATATGATTTCCCTATTTAGAATTTGCAAATAAAACTTTTCTGAAATTATATTATTAAGGAAAATGTCTGAATGTGTGAATATAAAACCAACTTTAGCTCAGTCTACCATGTTCACCTGTAAAGTAACACAAACTTTTACCCGCTATTACTAAAGGTCTTTAACTTTATAAGAATGATCCATTTCATCTACTTAATGTTTAGCTAGTATTTTAAATAAACAAATGTATCCATACATTTTGTTTATCCTTTTTAAAATACTCTTTGTTTGTTTTATCTTTATTTTTGTCACTTGAGGGAATGCCTTAGCCTCTACTGTAGCATCCATGCAGAATTAGTTATCCGTTATGTGTGTATAGAAGTTATTCTCACTTGAAAAACATAAATGACAAAATAAACAATATAAAATAACTTACAAGAGACAGTAACCAGGCGTTAGAGACCTAAAAGAGATAAAGAAATACTGTCAGGTTATTAAACAGGTTAAATCAATTAAACAAAAACAGACAGAGTTGCTTACTTTATCATTTTTCCCCTGTGTATTTCCCTCATTCTGAATAAGCGTCCGGGCCTCCTCTATTTCAGCCTGTACAAAAGTTTTATACTGTCATTCATTACTTGCAAACAAAATTATTTTCGTTCTTTCCATCCTATACAATAAAAATAGGGCTTTATATCATGTTGTTGTGATGGAGCAGCTACACACCTGTGATAACAGTAAAGTGGGGTCGAGGATTTTGGACCAGAGACCCAGTCTGCTCAGAAAAGACTGCGAAATTAAGCATGTATTATTTTAGTTCTGCACTCTTATCGTCGTTTCATAAAGACAAATATAAATCACAACGCGACTTTACAACAACACGCACAGACAAGGAAGTACCTGTCCATTGTTTTGCCAGTACTGTAAGTTGGGGTCCATTTTAGCTTTTTATGGAGTGCTCTATAAAAATAAACAAGTCATTTTCTGGTTATTAAAGCTTAACTTGTGTAGGTCACACAGGAGAGACATGCTTGAGTCTGAGACGCTTCCGCATGTCACGTGCTCACACATCATCCAATTACATTCCAGCATGATCAGGGAAATACGGAAAATACCAAAACGAAATTATTATTCTATAAATGTCCTTATGTGTGAATTAAAAGGATGGAACATATAACTGCGTTTTGTTAACGTTTGAATAATTTCATAAATATTTAATTGGTTATCATCCTATATTATGATCTTCCCGCATGATTTACTAAATTACCTTTCGACGCCTCACAGTTTATTAATTCCCTTTAATAACAAAGTTTTGTATATTTTCAGAGTCTTCGATATCTTTCAGCTGTTGCACACGTGTATTTTTGTTGTGAAATCCTTATTTTTTTAAATACAAAACGACAACAAACTGTTAAAATAATGAACCTCAATTAAAAGGAGAGGAAAAAAAGTATTTAAAAATGATGTAAAATGCAAATGTATACTCTGTAAAACTTCAAGCAAACTGGTCATTTAAAACATGTGTCAGGCTTTACAAATAGTACTAAATATAGTTTTCAGAACTCTTTTAAACTATATTATTTGTATTATTTCACTATTTTTCAGATACTGCTTGTAAAGGAGCATATGGTAAAGGAGGCTGTGCGTCAGCAGCACCTTATGCAAAAGCAGAGCGCAGCTTTGACGCTCAAAGTGCTTTTACGCATTGCACTCAATTGCACTACACATTGGCAAGATGGCAGCCACCATCGGGAGACTTCTCGGGACTTCTGTAAGTTTCATTTTGTAATAACGATAAATAACGCGTCTGCTGGGAACAGTTTTAATGTGGACTAACTGTTGATGTGCCTTTCCTTGTAAATGTGATTGTGTTAGGCTCATAGTTCGTTGTTTACTTGCAGACGCGTTTCACCGCATTTAACCTTTATATAGATTATACAATATGCACTAAGCGATTTACAAGTCGTGGCAAGAATTAAGAAACGCTATAGATTTTCCCAATTTTTGTGTTATAACTAAGTTATTAAAATGGGTATCTTTTTAACCCAACTTGAAATGCAACTTAGGTAGTTAATTATTAATGTGTGACACCTGTCTAATTATGCATGAACAAACACTTAAGCATGGTTTAATTTAAGTAAACATATTAACCATGTTTTTGGTGCATTAATGAGCATTTGTATAACCCCAGTTAGTGTAGTTAAACTAGGCATGGCCCTTCGAACACAATATATTTTATTTTGAGAAGCATTTAAAATATTTTGCAGCATTAAACATGTCAGGCTAAATGAATCATTGACTTTGGTCTCTTTAATAGTTTCAAAAACACAGATTTCTTTACGATTTAAAACGGCATATTTCTGCTGGAGATACTGTTGTCCAAGAAATAAATAAAAAATCTTACACATATCATAGGAATGGTATTATAGAACATTTTGGCAGTGTTAAAACCTTGACTTTTCCAAACCGTGGTATACTTCGAAAACAGATATTGTCCCATGCCTAAGCTAAACCATGGTGATTTCGTAGTTATAATGACACAGCAGGTGAATGGGTAAAAAAATGCTAACAGGGTCAACGTCAATAGCCTAGTGGTACTGTGCGCCAACATATAGCACCGACGTGCTCACGATGACCAAGTTCGATTCCCGGCTGAAGATCCTTTGCAGAACCTTCCCCTCTCTATGCTTTCCTGTCTGAAATCTCTACTGTCCTATTATAATAAAGGTGAAAAACCCCTACAAAATAAAAATTAAAAATACTAACAGGTATCACCATTATGTAAAATGATTTTATTCAGAGGATGGAACTTTTTTTTTTAGTATTGCAAGTTTTCTAAAATCATGTTTAAATATGCAAATCAATCTAGCACAAAATCTGAGTGAAGGTGAAGTCAGTTTAAAGATCTTATTTATTTATTCTAAATGTATCATTTATTTTTTTAAATCTCTCTATACCATTCTAAAATTACGAAAGTGCATAGGGATACAGCAAGGGATAAAAACTATTTTCACATTTTCAATCACATATTGTGTATACTTGGGCACATTACCTATGAACATGTACCTCTGGAAAAACTTTAGACTTTACATATGGCAAGGCAAAGCAAGCGTTATTTATAAGAGTACAATTTTACACAACAACAGTTGATCCAAAGTGCTTTACAATAATAAAGTAAAATAAAGTATACATTTGTATTACAAATATAAGAGAAACATAATATATGTATAGGGCGGCACAGGTTTCCTCCGGGGGCTCCAGTTTCCCCCGCATTCCAAAGACATTAGCTATAGGTGAATTGGACAAACTAAATTGGCCGTAGTGTATGAGTGTGTGTGTGAATGCTAGAGTGTATAGGTGTTTCCCAGTACTGGGTTGTGACTGGAAAAGCATACGCTGCATAAAACATATGCCGGAATAGTTGGTGGTTCATGGTTCATTCTGCTGTATCGACCTCTGAAATAGAGACTAAGCTGAAGGAAAATGAATGAATGTATAAACTAAAATACAGGTATAAAATAACATGCATGAATCACTCAAAGACTAGAGAGTAGAAATAAAGTCTTTAAATTTGATCTAAAATTTAAAGTTGTCGTTAAATAAGTCTTTAAAATTAGATTTTTTCTTATTATTTCAATGAACTTAACTGTAAAGCTTTTTGTATTTAAGAGTTGCTACTGTGGAGAGTTATGGCCCAGTGCAGGACAAAATAAAAAATAGAAAAAAACAACTGTGAGAAAAAAACACCATAAAAGCATAAAATTGACATGTACATGATTAAAAAACTACAGTGTCTTTTCTTGACTACAACCACGTAGTTGACATTTTGTAGTAGTAAAATCATAGTTAATTTTCATGAGGGAAAACACTTAGCAGCACTGTACACATTATTTGTTCTACATATTTAGTGGGCCTGTTTAGTTTGAGAGGTGAAGGGCATGCTGCTATCTGTTGAAACGTGATAACCAGCTCATATAACGGCTCTTTCATTCATGTCCCTCCTTTTCACAACAGGCCAGAAGAGCTACAGTTTGTGGCTTGAAGACTTTGGTCCCTCGTAATGAAACGTCTGTGATCAGGGCTCCACAACCCCTCGCTTGCATTGCTGCACAAAAAGCTTGCTTCTCAATCAGTAAGTCTTACGTTTGGTGAGTTTTTAGTCTTTTATTAAACACAGTATCATCACTAATCCATCATGGGTGTTTGTAAATATCAGGCGCTGCCAGATGGGCTCCAGCGGTCACTCAAGCGGCCCCTCACTTCAAGGGCACTGCTGTTATCAATGGAGAGTTCAAGGAGATCAGCCTTGGAGATTTCAAGGGCAAATACCTGGTCCTTTTCTTCTATCCACTCGATTTGTAAGTTCAAATAAACTCTGCTGTAGTATTTGCTTCACGTGTATTTAGGTTTTATATATTATTGTATGTATTTTGTATGTATTTAGTTTTTATATGTACCTTTATGTAGAACTGCATTTGTAGGTTTTGACCGTGTGTATAGCAGGGTGTCCGCAGAGTTTTTTATTGCAAAGAGATGTTTATTTCACAACAGCTGTTAGACATTTTACAGAAAATTCTCTTAATTAAGGAAAATAAAACTAAAAACAATTACACAATTCCTTATGATAATAACGGCAATATATCCATTTAAATCAGGGGTGTCCAAACTCGGTCCTGGAGGGCTGGTGTCATGCGTAGTTTAGCTCCATCTTCCTTTAACACACTTGGCACACGCCTGGTAGTTTCTAGCACACATAGAAAGAGATTGATTAGCTGGTTAAGGTGTGTTTAATTGGGGTTAGAACTAAAATATGCAGGGTACCGGCCCTCCAGGACTGAGTTTGGACACCCATGCTTTACATCAGGGGTGCTCAATCCTGTTCTTGGAGATCTACCTTCCTGCATAGTTCAGCTCCAACCCTGATCAAACACACCTGAACCAATTAATTAGGACCTGAACAGCACTTGATAATTACAGGCAGGTGTGTTTGATATGGGTTGTAACAGAAATCTGCAGAAAGGTAGATCTCCAGGAACAGGATTGAGCACCCCTGCTTTACATGACCTTCCATTTACACCAGTGGTTCTCAATTCCAGTCCTCGGGCCCCCCTGCCCTGCACATTTTGTATGTCTTCCTTACTTAACACACCTGATTCAGATCATCAGCTCATCAACAGCAAGATCCATGAACTGATCCTTGTGTGTCAAATAAAAGAGACACAAAATGTGCAGGGTGGGGGGGCTCAAGGACTGGAGTTGAGAACCACTGATTTACACAAAAACTATTTACTGAAGGAAGTGTGAATGGACATAATATTTATAAATAGGCATGAAACTTAAGGTTTTATAAATTTAAAAAAACTGTGTGCAACTAGAAATGTCTTGTTTTGACATTAAAATTTGTGGATAAGAAACAACTACATTAGTTTTTTTTCCAATCCCATTGGACCAACCGGGCCATTACAAAAAATCCTTAGTGTTTAGCCCATAGACTGTAAAAAATGTGGATGTAGTATCCGTGACGTCACCCATAGGTTTTTGAAGAGCACAAATTAAGCTACAGGTAGGTGTGGCCAACGGTCGCCATTTTGTTCCTGTGTCATAACACCGACCGAAAGATACCAAATAAGGGCTAAGAGGCAGAGCGTGAGCTACAGATGCCTGCTAGCATTTTGCAAAGACTGGCTTTTCTTTGGGAGAAATGCTTAATACTTCATTACCTGTGACTCGTTTGTGTCCTGACCACTTGTGCTTGGTTGTACACTATATCAATAAAGTGTTTAGACTTTTAAAAACACTGTTGTAGTACATTGAGCCACTAAGCATTGTTCTTATGATGTTTTTCTACAGGAGGAAAATGCGAATTACTCCCAAACACTTCAAATATAGTCTGTGTTAGTAAATGCAAGGCTAATTATGAAATCCAGGCATAACACTGTATGATAACGATTCAGATGACTGTTTTATAGCCTACAGCTAATCAATCTGTCAGATTCTGGAGTGCATTACAGGTCTAAAGAAAATTATAAATTATATAAGTATATAATTTCACTCACCTGGGAAAAGTCAGGTCACGTAAATGGTTTGTGAACACAATTAAATGCACAGCATGTCATAGTATCTGGTAATTGTAAGAAATAATGCCAAAAGGCAATTGACTATGAAGCCACAAAAAACAAAACAAAAATACGATGTATATGCCGAGTTCAGCGGCTAATCAGCCGGAATCAGCGTGACTAGCGAGACCTAGCTGTCACTCAAGTGACCACGCCCTTAATTATGCAGACTTAATATAACTTAATAAAAACAAAACGGATGAGTTATAAAAAAACTGCACGCCCATCACAGTTGTCATGAAGGGTAATATTAGCCATATGCACCAAAACCATCTTTTGTACCAGGCTGTAAACATGTTTATATCAGCTGTAAAATTGGCTAATTTACCATTGCAGTCAGTGAACATCTGGAGTTCCTGGAGCCAGCCCCCAAAGGCGAGTCGATGAATTGCAGTTTCAGTTACTTCCGTATTGGCTTCATGAGGTAGAGTGGGATGTTGCCGCTTGCTTTAGCTCGTATAAGCCTAAAATCTCATTTATAATCGTCTTAAAAGGGTCTTAAAAAGTCTTAAATTTTACTTGATGAAACCTGCAGAAACCCTGGTATAGTGATTTATAAAGACATCTTTCAATGGTAACATAGCTACTCTCATGATATCATAGCAATGAAGCGCTTTAGTGCCGGCCCAGTTTTTCAGCAGTGCTGGTTGCAGAGTAATTTATCCCATTTCATGTTTCCCTTCTGTTAAAGGGTTGTTTCACACAAAAATGAAAATATCCTCACCATTTATGCACACTCAAGGGCTTCTAAATGTTTATGAATTTCTTCTGTTGAACACAAAACAAGATATTCTGAAGAATGTTGGAAAAAAGCAGCCATTGACATTCAAAGTAGAAAAAAAGTACTATGGAAGTCTGTTTTTTTCACCAAAGTTTTTTCAGTGTTCCTTCCTTTGAAATACTGAATCGAAGAAAGAAACTCAAACCGGTTTTGAAAGAGTAGAGAATGAGTAAATAATGACAGAATTTTCATTTTTGGGTACATTTTACCTTTAAACTGTAATATGCGTCATGGTACCAAAGAAAACTAGCAACTTTTATATAGTAACGTCTTTATTATTAAGCAACTGTAAAAAAAAAAAAAATAAGCATACAAACAGAAAAAGATTGTCTCATTATGAGAATATCAGTGGTGTAAAGTAACTAAGAACTAATGCTCAAGTTACTGTAATTGAGTAGTTTTTCTCAGGAATTGTAATTTACTGAGTAGTTTTAAAAATGTGCACTTTTACTTTTCCTTGAGTACATTTTTAGTGCAGTATCGGTACATTTACTCCACTACTTTCTTTCAACATGCAGTCACTACTTTAATTTTCTTGTCCATGGGGATTAGAAAAATCAGTCCTGAGATTCCTGTCCAATCAAATCGCACATACCGTAGAAGGTAAATCGCAACATAATGAACTACCTCAAGACGTGTGCACTTTATAATTGTAGCAAACTGTTTGGAATTATTAAAAGTGTCCATGAAGATGTTCAAAATCTTTACGCGCATTGACCCAGAGACTGTTTAGATGCATGTGAGTGATGAGAAGATGACGGATGTTTACTGTATGATGACCGAAATGGCCTTGAACACCCAACAGGCACAGGACGTCAACATGTTGTCTGATTGACGTTGAACCCTAACGTCGTGGAGATGTTGCATTTTGTTTGGATATGAAAATCGGGTTGGCATCAGAACTCAACGTCAGGCCAATGTCCAATGTCCAACCTAAAACCAATCAAATATCAACGTCTAATGATGTCACAGCTTGACATTGTGTGGACGTTTCCCCTATGACATCTATCAGACGTTGGATTTTGGTTGCCGTACCTGATGACTAAATGTCAGTATTTGACGTCATATATGACGTTGGTTTAAGATGTAGGCTCAACGCTGGATTTTGGTCACTTTCTAACAACCTAAAATCAACCAAATATCAACGTTATTTTGACGTCCAATAATGACGTCAAATGACGTTGATATTTGGTTGATTTTAGGTTGTTAGAAAGTTGCTGGCTTGACAATTGATTTTGGTCACCTGACATTACAACCTAAATCTAACCTAATATTAATGTCTCATGATGTTGTGTGCCTTCAGGGCAATAACTAAATGCACTACAGAATGTTACGTTTATACACATGCACAAATTACATGTAAACATATCAGCTTTTGACAGCGTAATACTCACTACTCATTACTCTTGAGTACTTTTAAAAGAGCTACTTTTTACTCATACTTTGAGTAATATTTACAGCAGATACTTTTACTCTATTTACACTACATTTTTAGGCAAGTAATGGTACTTTTGCTTGAGTATGATTTTCCACTTCCACTTCCACTTTCCACTTCCACTTCACTTATGATTTTCCATTTTCTCTTTCCACCACTGGAGAATATTCAAAGAAACAACTTCCATTGTAATTTGTAATTATTTATTTTTGTATTAATTTATGAAAGTATTTTTAAATGTGTTACCCATGTGTGGTTCTAAATGTTTGTTGAACAAAAATGAATATATATTTTTTTTAAAAAGCTGAAAATCTGTAACCATTGACATCCATAGTAGGAGAAACAAACACTATAGAAGTCAATGGTTACCAGTTTTCAGCTTTCTTCAAAACATCTTCATTTTTGTTCAACAGAAGAAAAGTGAAGGGAGAATAAATGATTACAGAGTTTTCATTTTTGGGTCAACTATTGTTTTAAGTTTTAATATTTCTTCATATCTGCCCACCCGGCAGCACATTTGTATGCCCCACAGAGATTGTCGCCTTCAGTGACAAAGCCAACGAGTTTCACGATGTAAACTGTGCAGTAGTTGGTGTGTCTGTGGACTCTCACTTCACCCACCTGGCCTGGACCAACACCCCGAGAAAGGTTTTACTCCTTCACTTTTGCAAACACCATCCACAGGCTGCCGTAAATGCAGTCCAAACAGTGCACGTGACAGAAGTTGCACACATTTTGTTTCACACATTGAAAACATTCTGGATTCTCTTAAGTAGGATCAAGGGATTGGGGAAACTAGCAACAGAATTGCCCAATTCCTGTCAAACGTTAAGCTCATAAACTAAACTCTGCTTTTCCTGTAGAGTGGAGGATTGGGGAAAATCCAGATTCCCCTGTTGGCTGACCTCACAAAACAAGTGTCCAGAGATTATGGAGTCCTGCTGGAGGGTCCTGGAATTGCTTTAAGGTAAATAAGTATTTGATTTGGCCAACTTGTTTTACACTGAGCAGTTTGCTCTTCAGTTTATCCTTCACTAAATGATGCTTAATGTTGTAGGGGTCTTTTTATTATTGATCCAAATGGAATAGTCCGCCATATGAGTGTAAATGACCTACCGGTTGGTCGCTCTGTTGAGGAAACTCTCCGTCTGGTCAAGGCCTTCCAGTTTGTGGAAACCCACGGTGAAGTCTGTCCTGCCAGCTGGACCCCAAAGTCACCCACGGTACAGTTTTAATGATACGCTATTGTTTGATTACATGATCTATACATGAAAGATTATAGAAAATTGAGATACCTCAACTTCTTAAACCAGCTAGACTACTAACTAACACATCAAACCTTTTTATGAAAGGTTCTAAAAGATTTAATGGACAAGTCGAATAAATAATGTGTAGTCTTTCTTCATGTTACCTGCACCCAGATATTATTTATGACCTACATAGATATATTCCAGATCTGTGTGCAGGTGTCAAAGAGTAACCATTTTTTCCCATTTACTATTACTAATATAGAAAACAGCACAAATATGCTAATTAAAAAAAATAATTTAAATATTGCATATATAATTGTCAAATTTAGCACTTCTGTCTTATGTGATGAGGAGAACAAAACCAACAATTCATGAGAAACTGGCTCAAATGATCAATAATGTTGGTGCAACCGGGGAAACCACTGTAGCTTTATTTTCCTATGGATTGCATATAGAGTACATGTGCAATAACAAAAGCGGTTGTGTTCTCCTGCATTTGGAAGTGGATACCTGATGATTGAGAATAGACCATTTCAAAGTGGTCATGTCATTGGCCCATGAACATTTCCTGCTTGTTATCAAACTATTTCATAACTGTACCAAGAGACAATTCAATCATAAGTTAATGTTAAAACCGCTATCATAACATTATTTATCAATATGTGGCTCTTTTTGGTTTCTCGGAAGCTGTAGAAATTAAAAATGTAAAACAGGAAATACTGTATATTGGGACCATTGTTTTTGTTTACATCCCTCAAAATGGTCTTGCGAAAATCTTGTCAAACCGTTATTAGAAATAATTGAACTAAATCATTTTGAGGCTTCATGCTTGATTTTCTGATTGAATAGTTATCTGCTTGTGAAAGGGCAGGTGTAAATGCCCCCTGAAAAGCATTCCTGATTAATATAAATCGGATCACTCAAACCACTTCAGGAGAAACTGGACCGGTTTAAATCTGCATCTGGTTGTTGAAAGCACATATATGTAAGCTTAGACAATCAAGTTAAACAACACTATTGCAAACATGCAACACCACAGATGATCATTTGGAGATGTTTTATCATATTACATTTCTTCATTTCATTCATTAACTTTTAAATGATCAAATTAAAACGTTAAATTAATATCATATGGTAGCATTAACAACAGAGACTCGTCATGCACCTGTAGTAGCCTATCTCTGTGAATGGGGAGAAAAAACCTATTGAGAAATACAGCTTTTTGTTTTTTTACAAAGGCACAGTGTTTTGGCTGAGTAATATAGACAAATTAATATAAACCCTTGTATCTGTATGACAAAAATAAACATTTTATGTAATGATAGTAAAAACTATTATTACATGTAAAAAATAATAATAATGATATAAAATGCAGTGTATCTGACACTTTAGTCAACATAAGCTAGTCAAATTCGCATATAGTGCAGGATTTGAAGATTGGAATCATACCCGTTTATCAGAGACACATTCAGCCAAAAATGGCACTGTTTTCACAAATCACTATCCAATCAGAGAAAATGAATTCAAGTGAAAACAGCCACTTTGATGACAGACGTTTAACAGGCATTTCAGAATGATCGAAGCAACATTTAAGATTTGATCAGAACAACATTTGAGATGTTGTGAATTAGGATTGGACAACTGGAATAACCAGCAGACCAATCACATAATCTGCAAAGTCCTACATTTTATTGTTGCACATAAATGAATTAATTGGCTAAATGCAGGGTTCCCACTCTTTCACGAGCAGCAGATTTAAGGACTTTAAAGCACCATTAATTTTAAATCAAGCACCTTTGTAATTCATACCCTAGTATATGTAGCGCCATGAAAGTTCTTACTGTACCTAACATTTCACTTACATCTAAAATTTATTAAAATGTCAGCGCAATTATTTAAAAAAAATTTGGACCGTTATAAAAAGTAATGTTCAAAGAATTTTAACCAAATTTCTTGAATTTAATCAGGGTTTCTGCGGCCTCTTAAAATGTCTTAAATCCCAAAATCTAAATTTTAGGCCTTAAAAAGTCTTATTTCTACTGGAATATTGTGTTGTAGGTCTTAAACCTTTTAAACAAGTCTTAATTTTTTTTGTTCATGTATTGCTCCCAATCTGGCCAAAACCCATACAATCACCAGCAATCCATCTCAATAAAACATTAAACTTTTTATTTAAAAGGTCATTTTTAACTGTATTTCTCATAATGGTTTAATTATTTTCCTTACAATACATTTGTTTAAAAGTGCTCCATGTATTTACTGCTGAGGACACCGACCTGGACAGATTGTTGTGCATAGATTTAGTTTATTATAGTTTTTAAAACTTTTAAAACATTTTGTTCTTTTTTTTATAGCTTAAAGAAGGTTTATGTTGGGGAAAAAAGTAAAGCTTGCTTGTTTTTACACAATATTTAAAATATTTTGCTAAGAAATATCTAAAATAAAATAAAAAATATTATTAATTTATTATTGTGTTATTAAATGTATTAAATTATATTTTTGATAGGGCAAAAAAAAATCTTTTCCATCTGGGCCAACTTAATAAATCTTTAGTCTTTAGCCCATCATAAGTCTAAAATTACATTCATAATAGTCCTAAAAATGTCTTAAAGTCTTAAATGTAACTTTGTGAAACCTGCAGAAACCCTGTTAATACTGGTGATATTCAAATGTGGTTTCTGAAATATTGATAATAACGTGCATTATTTATCAGTGTTATTGTACAAGATTTAAATTTAAGACTTTTGATTTAAGAATTCCTCTGTTTTTGACAATTGAGTACAACGATTAAACTAAAACCATAAACAAATTTAATTCAAGCCCTTTCGAGGACATATGTTTGTTTTTAAATACTTTCAAGGCCTTGAATCCATATGTCTGAAATCCAAGTTCTTTTAAGTACTTTCAAGAGGCGTGGGAACCCTGGAAATGTGTTTCCAATTAATTTTCATGTATTTTTGTCATATAAAAAAATAAAGCTCCTCAAATGAGCATACACACTTTTATGCACATCAAAAGATTTTACGCACTTGGCATCCATTCAGGATGGAATATTCCATGGATGGAAACAGCAATTGCAACAATGCAAACTTGATCAGAATAATTTGTTTTTTATTAGCCATGAACCTTCTGTTGTCAGGGCTCTATATAATGTTGGACGGCGTAAGGTTTGTTGTTGTTATTTTTATTGTGGATTTATGTATTTTTGTTTTTGTTTTAGATTAAACCCACTCCAGATGGCTCTAAGGAATACTTTGAGAAGGTCAACTGAAACCACACAAAAAAAACACTGGTACTGAAAAATCACACATCTTAACACTTAACCGTAATCTACATCCAAAATAAATCTAATTATTTATAGACGTCATGTATCAGTGTGTTGGCAGTTGATAGGGAATGGGATCTGTTGTGATTTATGTATTTGTTAAGCTGTTCAAATAAAACCAAAAAAAATCCACTGTTGAATTTGTCTCTTTGCCAGAGCAGATGCTTTCATTCCACAGTGCTTCACTATCAGACACCAGCTATTGAATATTTGACATTTTAATGAAAGATTGTGGTGTTCAAATTTGGATCACAATCATGAAGGAACTGTTTGTAACTCAATAAAGCAATAACTGTAGGACTAGAGCATAACATTTTGATTTGCACTTTGAATATACAGTTGAAACCAGAAGTTTACACTCTAAAAAAAGGAACATAACCATTTTTAAAAAATGTCTGGTGTTAAATCATACTAGACGTTTACTGTTTTAGGTCCATTAGGATTACCTAAATGATTCACATTTACTAAATGCCAGAATAATGAGAGATTTTTTTTTATAAATTTCTAGACAGTCAAAAGTTTAAATACATTCCCTTGGTATTTTTTAGCTTTGCTTTTAAACTGTATAACTTTGGTCAAATGTTTTGGCTATCCTTCCACAAGCTTCTCACAATAGTTTGAAGGAATTTTGGCCCATTCCTCCTGACAGAATTGATGTAACTGAGTCAGATTTGTTGGCTGTCTTGCTCGCACAAGCTTTTTCAACTCTGCCCACAAATTTTCTATAGGATTGAGTTCAGGGCTTTGTGATGGCCACTCCAAAACATTCACTCTGTTGTCCTTAAAGCACATTTTAACTAATTTGGCAGTATGCTTAGGGTCATGGTCTGTTCCTGGCTGATGTCTTGAGATGTTGCTTCAGTATTTCTACATAATGTTCTTTCTTCATGATGCCATCTATGCTGTGAAGTGGACCAGTCCCTCCTGCAGCAAAACAGCCCCACAACATGATGCTGCCGCCCCCATACTCCACAGTTGGGATGGTGTTCCTAAGCTTGTAAGCTTTCCCCTTTGTCCTCAAAATGTAACACTGGTCATTATGGCCAAACAGTCCAATCTTAGTTCCATCAGACCAAAGGACATGTCTCCAAAAATGTCTTTTTTCCAGTGTAATTTAGCAAATTGTAATCTCTATTTTTCAAGTCTTTTGACTAACTTGAGAGATTTCAGACTCGTGCAACATTTATTCTATTATGATAATACTGTTTTAATGATGTGGGGAAAATTTTTACAAAAACACAGTAGCAGTATAAAATGATCCAAATTCCTGGTATGAAAGCAAAATATATCTCTGTAAAAAAGTTTTGAAATTTGGCAATATCACATACTATCTCATGTCCGTCCGTATCAATGCAATAGTGTGATTACAAATGTGATATTGATTTTACACAACAGTTTAACATGGGTTATTATTGACTGAGTTATGTTTTTGATAAAATATTATCTTTTTTTTTTATTTGACTTACTAATGAAAATCATTTCAAACAAAGCTAGGACCCATTTCAAAAAGGAGATTTACCAAACTGAGTTTAAACTTGAGCTTTGAGTTGACTTTAATATGGGGAAACTCTTATGTTTTCAGTTTGACTCCGCTAAACAGAGTTATTCAATCAACTCTGAGCAGGTTGAGTTTAAGCTTGTTTGACATTATAGGTCGATGCCACTGTAAATTTGCACTTAATTAGCAATTGACACTGAATAATCTGGTTTTTAATTTGGAATTTTTAAAAGAATTATTATTACAATACTGGCAGATAATTTTACTTAGCAAAATGCACTAAATTTAGATGCCCCAATGGAACTAAATATCTCATCATTTTCTTATAAACAAAGATTCTTGATTTAAAATTTAAATATTTGTAGTTGGAATGCGATAAACTTTGTACAAAAAGCATTTTTGCAGTGCACATGACTGAAGTATTCAAACATAACTTGTGCTTTAAAAAGGGAGAGGAGACTGAAAGAAACTGTGGGTTTAGCAAAAAAAAAAAAAACACTTGTCCTGACCAGATTAGGGTCACAGAAAGTTACCATGGTTTCCTCTTATTGAAATGGCTTGTCTTGCTTTCTTGAATTTGACATTATCCATTCTGAAACAAAAAAAAAAAAACAAATTTTCGAGAAGGGTATAAACGGAGGTCTCAGCCAGCTCCAAGTGGGCTGTACAAAACTAGTTATCTACTTATTGTCTTAAACATGACATGAAGTCCAATATTGTGCTTTATGAATGTCTACACCTACCCCAACCCTAAACCCAACTTCACATTGACTATGTTTACATGGACATCAGTAATTGAATTATTTGCCTAAATCTGAAGAAGACAATAATATGATTAAGATGTGTACATGAGTTGCTTTTTGAATGTTCCTTTCATGATCTCATTTTACATGTTATAGCACATTATTTGATTAACATCATTGCGTCACCACACTATCCACATTTCTTCTGCAGTTTCATATAATTTCAGGTGTTTTATTATTTTTATTTGTCGACTTTAACTGCAGTTTAGGACTTTCACTTTCATTCAGGAACATTTCATGCATGCATGATTATTCTGATTAATCAAAAAAAAAAAAAAATTGCTGTTTACATGGTCGACTCTTAATCAGAGTATTTTCTTAATCGCATTACTGGGGTCCAAGTAAATGTACTCCGTAACCTGTTGGGTTTTATTAATGTCTAGACCAGGGATGTCAAACTCAATTGCTGGAGGGCCGCAGCCCTGCACAGTTTAGTTCCAACTCTAATTAAACACACCTGATCAAACTAATTGAGTCCTTCAGGCTTGTTTGAAACCTATCAGTAAAGCTGCGGTCACACTGGACTTTTCTTCCCGTAGACTTCCATTTATACGCACGCGAATGCGTCAGACCGGAAACGCAAGGTCGTGTGTCAGTTTCGCAGATCGCTGCGTTGCAAAGTTCAAGCTTGGTGAACTCTGACCTGTGAAATCGCGTCACTTGACTGCGTGAGACCAATCGAGGATCAAAACATGACTTCTCTGGACAGAAATTTAAAACATGGGACCAATCGCTCGCTTTTTTTATGTCTAATCATCTTGCTTAATCCCGCTCCTTTTCGCAGTGCCGTACAACAGAATTTCGCATGCTCAAACTCTAGTGTGACCGCAACTTTAGTGTGTTGAAGCAGGGTTGGAACTAAACTGTGCAGGGCTGCTGCCCTCCAGGAATTGAGTTTGACATCCCTGGTCTACACCTACCACAACCCTAAACCCAACCTTACAGTAACCTGATGGGTTTTATTATTGTCTACTCCACCTTAACCCAGCCCACCTGCAAGTCCCTTCCACTTGAAGGTTGTACACTTGTGGTGTAATCCCTCCCTTTGGAGGTCTCCAGGCTGCGGCAATACCTACTTGTAATTTTCCATTAATTCAGGGTTAACCTACTCAGTTTTCACTTAGCCCAGTGGTCTCAAACTCAATTCCTGGAGGGCAATTTAGTTCCAACCACCTCCAACTCACATCTGCATAATAGTCTTTAGTAGTCTTGAACAACTTGGATCAGCTGTGTTTGATTAGGGTTGGAGCAAAACTGTGCAGAGCTGCGGCCCTCCAGGAATCGAGTTGAAGACCTATGACTTAGCCTTTTCTGAAATGGCTGCAGTAAAATGTGTGAATCTCAGAGCAAGTGTTGTGTTTTCCTGAACGAATCATTTTTTTTTTCAAGGAACTGAGTCAATGATTCATTCATAAAAACAATAGGTGCATCCCAAATTGCATACTTATGCACCATTCTATGCCATTTTGTAGTATTAATAGTATAAGTAGTGCGTTGACACTGAAAACTCTAAATAGAATAAATGCACTTTAATTACCTGGATGATGCCCTTATTCAACCGTTAAAATGAAGCGTGGAACGTTGGACACTTCACGCACTCAACGGCTGCTGCTTTACTCATGTAGCGGAAGTGGGCGGAGCTTTCAGGCACTGATGTTGGATTACTTTTATTTTGGATTGTGAAAGCAGTATTCTCTTAAGAGAGTGATTATA
Organism: Danio kyathit; assembly: GCA_903798195.1. Lineage (NCBI taxonomy): Eukaryota > Metazoa > Chordata > Actinopteri > Cypriniformes > Danionidae > Danio > Danio kyathit. The sequence goes on along the minus strand of LR812531.1, from coordinate 23,180,447 downwards.
GCGCCAGCCGATGGTGAATGCGGTTATACTCATGGCAGGTATTATTTGGTACTTTGATAATTTATTTCACTAATTTGGCAACAACAGTCAAACATCATGAGGGAAACAGTTTGAATTTCCGCTTAGTAAAAAAACATTAGTGCTCCATTTGGGAGGACACTACATACATATACTATGCTGTTGAGTGTGTAAGTGCATAAGTACATAGTGTATAGTGTGCCATTTGGGGCGCAGCTCATCATTTGCTTGGTTTTGGTTGTAATATCATCAGGGATGCTCCGATTGATCGGCCGATAATCACATTTCACAACTCGTTCGGTACTCATTGAAGCTCATGGTTTTCTCCAAACGTAACGCCTGGCAATCACTCCAAATAGTTCAATTTTAGTCTCATCAGACCAGAGAATTTAGTTTCTTATGGTCCGAGAGTCTTTCAGATGCGTTTTGGCAAATTCCAGGCGGAGAGTGGCTTCCGTCTGGCCACTCTACAATATAGGCCTGATTGGTGGATTGCTGCACAGATGGTTGTCCTTCTGTAAGGTTCTCCTCTCTCCACAGAAGGACACTGGAGCTGAGACAGAGTGACCATCTGGTTATTGAACACCTCCCTGACTAAGGCCCTTCTCCCCCGATCACTCAGCTTAGATGGCCGGCCAGCTCTAGGAAGGGTCCTAGTGAGTCCCCGGTGATGGAGGCCACTGTGCTCATTGGAACTTACAGAGCAGCAGAAATCTTTCTGTAACCTTCCTTAGCCTTGTGCCTCCAAACAATTCTGTCTCAGACGTCTACAGACAATATGTCTTCATGCTTGGTTTGTGCTTTGACATGCACTGTCAACCCTGGGACCTTATATAGACAGGTGTATGCCTTTTCAAATCATGTCCAATCAACTGAATTTACCACAGGTGAACTCAAATTAAGCTGCTGAAACATCTCAAGAATGACCAGTGGAAGCAGAATGTAGCTGAGCTCAATTTAGAGCTTCACGGTAAAGGCTGTGATTTTTCAGCTTTTTTATTTTTAATTAATTTGCAACAATTTCAAAAAATCTTTTTTCACATTGTCATTATGGGGTATTGTGTGTAGAATTTTGAGGAAATAAATGAATTTAATAATAAGGCTGTAACAAATGTAGAAAAAATGAAGCAAGCAATGGCAAAGTTATATAATGCTTGAAGTATCAGAATCTGTACTCTGTATCAGCCTATCACCATGACAAGGAATCGGTTCTCAGTATCGGTTGCAAAAATCTTGATCAGAGCATCCCTGTATATCCATGACAAAACACAATGCACAAGTAGAATCATTGATATAGAAAGAAATCCAGAATGTTGATCATAGAACGTGGTAAATCTGGCACATCCCTAATTCAGAGCGATTCTTAAACGACTCTTCTCTGCAATCATCTAACAATTGATGTTGACAAACACACTATGTTGAAGACATATGAAGCTGCCATCCCACCATTAGTTTATTCTATTGAAAAGTGCAATCAGTTTTACATACTGAGAGTGTGTGATTCTTGTAGTTCCCATTCAACGACTCTGCTCTTCTCCAGCAGAAATCTTGAATTATAACAACTGTTCCTTCATATATAAACCATGCCTACATAACCTCAAAAACAATGTTTATTTCTTTTTTTTCTCCTTTTTACAGCAAGTTAATATTGTGTTTAAAATGTCTCTTCAGACTTCACATGGAACATGACATGAAGAACCAGAAATCAATATTTTTTTTTTAAACTGGGAGGAATGAGGTTTAGAAAAAGGCTTTGCCACTTCTCAAAGTTTTTTTTTTTTAGTTACATACTGTATTTACACAATGGAACATAAGAAAATAAGAACAACAGCTTGGTCTAAGTGTGTCTGCACTTAGAAACCATGAAAAACATCGAGTAAAGTGTACAAGAACTTCACTTTGTACAGTATGTCTGCAGAAATTTAGCATGTGTGCCTAAATTGTGTCTTGACATTCACAATTTTGGTTCAGATCATGGATACAAAAATAAGCACGAGAGAATCGGCCGTCCAAGACAACGAATAGCCTTTCAACTCTTTAAAAAAACCCAAAACAAATAATAATAAAAAAAGCTGATGACTGTCTCCTCTATGAGCAGCACAAAGTCAACAAAGCACTTATTTTTGAGACCGTCCTACAAGATGCAAATGAACAAGGGTAGTGATGAGGGTCACCAAAAAAAAAAGTGGAATTCTGATTAAAAACAAACAAACAAATCGAATCGGATGATTTGGTGAATAATCCATGCAATATCAGGCAAGATGTAACCAAATGTGCCACCCCAACCTTCAAATAAAGTAACAAACAAACCTTAAACCTTAGACTGTCCATAAAAGAAAGAAAAGACACCCTTTAATAAATCTGTACAACCAAAATACATTTGAGATCTACATCTACAGTTACATTATTAAGGTTATATACATGGCCACCCCCTCCATATATTATCTTTACCAGCAGACTTCATTCAAACCCAAACGACAACATAAGACTAAACTGGAAAAAAGGAAACATCACGTCACACAAGCCATTAAAACTATCTCAGATCGTCTCACTAAATTCTGCCGTGGATCGCGAACTGTATCTGATGTACCGAGCGACAGGAAAGCAAACGCTAGAGCTAAACCTGAACGCTTTGCATCGTGTCGTATCAATTTATCTATGGAAAAAGCAAAGAAATTAAATATTTTGGAATTTCAAACCACATTGAGTTTTTGGTGTGATTTGCAAGCGCGTAAAACGATACCACAACAATGGCGACTCTGTAATACAAAACAGACAAGCAAGAGGATGGATGTAAACCCCACTCTCCAAAATATTCTCATATAATAGAACAAAGGCTCTCAATACACTTTGGCCTCTTCACTGAAGAGAGCTAGACCATTCCATCAATAAAGATCTGTTCAATGGTTGTTTTGGGTGGGATTGACTTTCTAAGAAATAAGAGCAATGCTGTGGCGTACTTTCTTTCCCCTTTTATCTGCATTTACTGCCTGCGTTTCCTCTGGAGGGAAAAAAAAACATCAACGATTTAAAAAAAAAAAAAAGGAAAAAAAATTAAAAGTCCTGTTTATTTAACCTCTCGGTTTACCCTTGTGTATGCATCATGCCGCAACGTTTAATTCATTGAGAAAATGGAAAACTAGATTTTGTACAAGATACCACAATCTCATCTTGCAAAATAAATGGAGACTTTGTGCCCGCTTCGATCGGGAGGAAGTGTCGGCTCTTCCGCTGCGTCTCTGCAGAGTTTTAGTCGATTTTCACATTTGTGTAGATCTTCCTCACGAAGGCACTTGTTCCCATGTAACCCACCGCTCCTAAAAAACGAAAAGGAGAGGCGTTGTGTTCATTATATGCTCCATTCCCATGTAGCAGCATTTGATTTAAGAGGAGCTTTCCTTGTACTCACCACACATGATTCCCAGAGCAGTGCTGAACACAGCCATGTAGCCAAAGTAGAATGACGTCTGGAATAAGCCATACATCCTGGGGAAGACATTCAGAAATCAATATAATGATATGCAGTTATAAAATAACCCTTGTGGATCAATTCAAAATAAGTAGACAGGTCCATATTTTGAATTGTCCGTGTGGAAAAAACAAACAAACAGTCACTTTCAAAAAAAGTCAGTTCACTTGGCAATCACCCCAGACCAAAGTCTAATCTAAATAAAAGGGGGAATCCTGAAATCTCAAAAACTGCTTGCAGAAGTCACGGTTCAATTACATATATCAAATCAGCAGCAGAACCTGAAGTAAACTGTCCCATAATGGTTGTTGCTTAAGCACCACTTGTGTTTAAAGACGTACTTTGCCAGAGCTACTGCAGGTGTGCAAAGATCAGCAAAACACCGATCTCCTTTAAAACTGTTTCAATGGTAACCAGAAAATGCAGTTACAAACACTGAAAGACAGAACTTATTGCAAAGACCACCGGACGACACATGTCAAACGCAGACACATATAGGCTTCATTCCAGTCCAATTTATTGTGCCCTTCAATGTACGTCATTGATTACATTGAATATAGTGGGCACATGTTTAGAGTTTAAATCATAGGTCTCAAACTTGATTCCTGGAGGGCCGCAGCTCCAACCCTAATCACACACAGCTGATCCAACCAATCAAGGTGTTCAAGATTACTAGAGACTATTAAGCTGCGGTCACTCTGGACATTTCTTCCCATAGACTTTCATTCATACACAAGCAAATGCGTCAGACCGGAAACGCAAGTTCGTGCGTCAAGTTTTGCAGTTCACTGCATTGCAAAGTTCAAGCTTGGTGAACTCTGACCTGTGAAATCGCATCACTTGACTGTGTGAGACCAATCGAGTATCAAAACATGACCTCTCTGGACAGGAATTTAAAATATGGACCAATCGCTTGCTTTTTTTAAATGTCTAATCATCTTCTTTAATCCCACCCCTTCTCGCAGCGCCTTACAACAGAATTTCGCATGCTCAAACTCTAGTGTGACCGCAGCTTTAATCAGGTGTGAGTTGGAGATGGTTGGAACTAAACTATGCAGAGCTGTGGCCCTCCATGAATTGAGTTTGAGATCACTGGTTTAAATGAAATGCCCTAAACCCTTGAGCACTTGGAAACTTTTGAGACATCCAATACGTATGGCATTCTGGGCCATATACTGTAGGTGCTGGAGTGTACACATGAAGCAGGCTTGCTCCCTGAGTGGAAAACGAGGAGTAGAGGAAATGTCCAATTAAGCTTCCTGCATTCACCTAATGAATGAGGAGACGTCTAAAAGTGGAGTGGAATGCAGTAGTCACCAAACGACAGGGCTTAACAGAGTTTAAGAGAATCTGTACAGACTCGTCCCCAAAGAACCATGTGATAGAAAGATTGACAATAGGCTGTTTCGTCAGCAAGGTGGAACTTCCTTCGATGTGGTGGTCATATTGAGCATTGCACTTTTATAATAATGCAAGTGAACTGACTTTGTATATCTATAGTCTTTAAGTGTAATTTTTTTAATCTTTCTTTACACTTTCACTGAAAGGTTGTTTTTTAATAGAAATATCATCCCTTAAGAGAACTACAAAAAATTCAAGAGGGTGCTCGCCACAGAACTACTTGGCTAGACCTCCTCCTATAAGCCGTTTTAATGCGTACACCTACCCTGCCCCTAAGCCCAACTCCCAGTGACATCACTTGTAGAAAAAGTGCAGCAAGGAGAAGCTGGAGCTCAAGTCTGCAGTGAGTACCACTTGAAAAATACACTACTTTTAATGATCGTACCATTTGTTCACAATGTAACTAGTTTTCCATTAAAATAAATAAATAAATGTATAAATTTAATTTAAATAAGCAGATTTTTGTTTTGGATTACAGTCTCGGATTACTTTTTCTGCAGTGTCACTCACAAATAAACAAATCTACTACTCGAACACATTCAAATTTCCCAGTATAAACAAACAAACATACATACAAAAACTCTGGTATTTACTCCAGCACACCCACATAATTATAATTACATCATTCTTAATTTATTTGGCCTGCAGTGCTTAAAAGCAGGCCGTTTTGAAGCCTTGCCAACAACATGAAGTCTGTTAGCAAAGAATGTATGATTTTTGCCATTTTAATGGGTTTCATTTTTTCTTATGAAGTTCCCAAGTATATCTATTTCGTACCTAATGTAAAATAGATGTATGTAAATATATGAAGTCAAATAAATAGAAATCCTTCAGCAAAAATTAAGCTATTTGCATTACAACAGCCATAATTATCACTAACCCACAATAAAAAAAAACAAAAGGTCAATAAGGATCAATAAGGGTTAATAAATGAAGTTTTTAACATCTTGTGTGTGTGTGTGTGTGTGTGTGTGTGTGTGTGTGTGTGTGTGTGTGTGTGTGTGTGTGTGTGTGTGTGCCTGTGTATATAAGGAGCAACATCTTTTTTTAACATTTGATAAAAGGAAATCACACAAAGTTGAGTGACTTAGGACAAACAAATTAATATTTTACAATGTAAAGCATTCATAAATAAAAACATAAGTAAGAAAGCAACCAACACTCACTTTGTTTTGAAGAAATAGTAGTAGAAGGAGTACATGTAAACATAAACTGCTGTTGACGCTGCAGAGAGAAAGCTTGTCCACTGCCTGAATGAAACAAAAATGAAGATAACATTAATCTTACATTAATTACTGTCATGATGTCATCTGGTTATGATGCATTTATATGTCTCAACCACATTTTAAACGCCTCTGTGGTCTCATCCCAAATCCCCTTGGAAGGAAGGATGTAGAAACTTAATTAAAATGCACGAGCAAAACAACATTTGCAAAGACAATACGCCCTTACCATCTGTAGTCTTCTGCATTGAGAAGGAAGTAGGTACAGACGATGGTGACACAGACAGTAACGATGCACAGGATCACCAGCACCAGCATCATAAATCCATACACATAGTAAATCTTGTAGGCCCAGAAAGATGTGAAAATGAAGTACCTGAAGGAAGACATGAGGCGCTTTTTAATCTTACAGATATTTCAGACATCTATTTATATCCAGAACTAGTCTGCAGACTTACATTTCAATGAATATCGAGCCGAATGGAAGGATGCCACCTAAACACACGATAACTGCTGGCTCCATAAACCTGTCAATCAGTGAAACATTGATTTGTTAGGCTATAACTGTCAATTCCTGCATTTATAAAGTATTTACATTCAAATTGCTTGTATTATGCAATTATGCTCTAAATTTAAAAAAAAAACCTAGACAAATATAAAAGACAATAAGGGTGTAACACTTCACAGATTCACATTGAATTGTTTGGTACAAGACTTTTGGTTCGGTGCGCATGTACTTTGCAAAAACTCCGTTTGAGCATGTGAGCATCTAAGAAAGCTTCTGCAGTGCTGTGTTGAACTAGCTATATTTGCATGTGTGTTTTTAAATAATACAAATTCTAAAAAATAAATAACATTCTTTATATAAATATTTGTTATTGGCCACACAATTTAAGTTTCATTTTTTGTCTTTTCAGTTTAAATGTTTAGCAGTTTAACAGTGACTTAAGTAATATTTAATAGGCCGCCATTTTAAATCGCTCCGAAAATCGAGGCTGCGGTGGGAAGAAATCCGGAAGTATCGCCTGAGTCACAAAGGAATGTTGTGTACCTGGCTGTATATCTTATCAGCAAAGAGAAAGTGACACAAATTTATCATTTCACCGCCTGAAGGTCCGTTCTGAATGAATAGTAAAAATAAAAAGGGATATTGGACCTCATTTCCAGTTGAGTTAAGGGAAATGGCACTAGTTAGCTAACGTTTTCTTTCCCTAATACACATTTTAGATGCCATTTATCAAACTTAAGTTAATAGACTGATTCTTTCACTATATTAGACTTGTCACGATACAAAATTTGGAACTGAAATGTAAAAAAAAAACGTCCATTTCCCGTTAACATTTAAGCACAGTTGATGGCTCTCTAAACAGCGCTGATTTGCCATTGTGTGCACGTGCTCAACAGAAATGACTGTGATTGGCCGTGAAGGTCATCAGTTCACTGCACTTCACTGATGTTTAACGAGTGCAAACACAGACAAGCGATCCGCTGATGAATCGACTGATCTTTACGGCTTTAAAACGCTCCAATGTCTGTCTATCTGTGTTTGTAATCTGTGAAGAGCGATATACTGATGGCCTTCACAGTCTATCACATTTCTGATGAGCACTTGGGGAATACTATGGCAAATCAGCAGTGTTTAAGAACAGGCTCAGCGGCGCTTAAATGTAAGCGGGAAATGGACGTTTTTAAAACTTCAGTACCGGGACAACACTATTACAGACAACACGAGGATGTGCTACAGAGGACTGCATTGTTTTAATCGCACACCGGATTACACAGGCTGAAGCAGGGAAGCATCCCTATGGCGTGTACCTGCTGCCATGAACTGAAGCCTAGGAGGCCACTTAAGCACATTGCTCTTAAAGAGATTGTGATGTTGTTTGATGCCTAATATGTTTTTAATTGTTTAAATTAAACTGAACTGAATGATATTAAAGTGATATTTACACCATTTTGGCATGTTGAAATCGCGGCAACATCTGAAGGTTTGTAGTCCACAGCTACTGTTGCAATGTTTACAGTGCTGATCCTACACTTCCGGGTTTCTTCCCACCGCAGCCTCGCTTTCGTGTTTTAAAATGGCGACTGCGTGAAATAAGCGTATACTTTGTACCTCAATGTCAGGACAGATCCACACACCGCTGCTAGATGGCAAAACTAACTCGGTAAGTGCTCTTGTGTCCACAGAATATAACTTTCCCTGTAATTTAGTCGACTCTTTATTCCATCGTGATAAATAAACCACTGGTCAGTCAACAACTCACACTGTAAATATATTAAGTCTAGTTGCATTGATTAGCCTAATATACTTTAACATTCCACCCTGAAAAAAATAATCACACATCGTTAGTAAGAGTACATCACTTTCCTTTGACTTGGTCTGTATTTAATAGCCTAGTTTTAATTAATAATGAAATACATTATTTTTTAAATTTGTAGTATCATCTAAGCTTGCAACACTTTCGGGTATTATAGTTGAGGTGCTAGGCTGTAGCACTGAATTAATGAAGACATAAGGACAGGTGACTTGCAGAGAATAATAACAAATGCGAGTCCTGCTGCTGTATTTATAATGTACAGCATGTGAGCGCGAAAAAAAGTGCATAGCCACGCACGCATTTAAACCGTCATCGGCTTCTTCACATTATAGGACTACACAATTTCATTATGTTATATACACAGTGGCCTAACAATTACATCCCAGAAAGATGTCCGGAATGAAGCGAGTCGTCTTCTTTGATGACGATGGAGTCACCCCTTCAAAAAAAAAAAAATTAGATTTACGCAAATTACAGGGGTCCCCCATTGAGCTCGGAAAATACAGAAATCACATCCCTGCAAAACATTATAAAAAAATTAGAGCGCTCAGTGCTTCAATATTAAATTTCTCTTTAACCTGTTTTTGTTTTATATGCGGTTTAAAAAGACACTGCAGAAGATTGGTCAAGTATAGCTCCATCAGTGTTCAAAACAAACACAAGATAATGCTTCTACTGCTTAGTTTTAATAAATTCAATAAAAATTGAAATGCTGTATCAAAAACGTCCCGAACCGTGTCACCACTGAGATACATCGAAGTGATCTTTGGATTTTGTAAATCGTTACACCCTTAAAAGACAACTGAGCAGGTTTTAGGCAATCTGTGAGATGTAAATACCATTTCTTTTCTGGGATGGGTCTGGGTACAGCATTGACTCTACAAGGAAAGTTGGGCTGTCCAGAGAGGTTTCTGCCCAGGATCGTCCCCACCAGGTTCAGAGGTAGAATTACAAATAAGCAGATGCAGCACACCGCAACCTGATCAAACAAATGAGAAACATCACATTTTAACAAATACATTACATACAGTACTGTGCAGAGTTATTAGCACTTCAAATGGCTCCTATTATGCTTACTCGGATATTACATTAATTGTTGTGTGCAACCGAGCTGTCGGTTAACTTTAAACGGCAGCATCAATTTATAGATTAAAGTACATAATAAAATGGGCTACTGTCTGAAACAAGTCAGTCATTTCAATCCTCTTGTACAAACCTATTTACATTTGTAACCTTTGGTCTTGTGCTATGAAAGCAAATCCACTTTTGCTTGCATTTACATTGCACATAATTTGATGCAAAAAAATATACATATATACATTAAAAAAAAGACAGCACTGTTTTGGTTTATATCACGGAGTATGCACGTGTCCATTAATGAAATTCAGGTAACTAATCACTGAAGACTGGGGAGTGTGACCAATCAAATTAGAGCAGGCTTAGAAAAGGGTTTCTCCAAGGTCTCATTTATAAATGTGTCTTATGCACAAAAAAAGGGGTGAAAACATGTGTATGGCACATCCCACACAAAAATTATGATCTATAAAAGAACCTAATTTAACAGGAGAACGTGCACAGCTGTAAGTAAACTATTAGTAAACATATCTGCCTTAAATATTCACTTAAAATCATATGAGCCATAATCGTTATTAAACAAAAAAAACTATTTATTCTGACATACGTTTTACTTTTAGGAAGGTTTCTATGCAAAGTTTTAAAAAGGAATCCCCAGGGCAGGGTAAGTAGATCATAAAATTAATCGTATGACTGACCTTAATGTGTTTCCCAAAGCATCGGAACTCAAAGGGATGGTTCACTTAAACATGAAAATGTACTCGCCCTTAAGTGGTTCCAAACCTTTATGAGTTCTTTCTTCTGTTACACAAAAGCTGAAAACCTGTAACCATTGACTTCCATAGTAGGAAAACAAGGAGTATAGAAGTCAATGGATCCAGGTTTACAGCTTACTTCAAAACAGATTCTTTTGTGTTCAACAGATAAAAGTAAAACAGGTTTGAAACCAATGAAGGGTGAGTAAACGACAACAGAATTTAAATTTTTGGGTGAACTATCCCTTTAAGTAGCACTTGAACATCATCTTAGTCGTTAAAGCCCTATGTGTACGAAGACAGTTATGAGGTCACCTGCAGGACAACCATCAGATTACATCTTTAACTTTAATCAGGTGCAGTGTGATTATAAATAAAAGTTTTAATTGTACTTCTATTGTACACTTTAATACTCCTTTTATTTAATCCATATATAAAGCAGTTAAGAAGAGCAGGGGCGGAAAAGAAATGCACATCTTACGTGGTTGAACAACAATTGTAAAAAAGATTGTTCAAACATTTTGCCAGTGCCTCAATCTGTCAGTAGGTGCTTTATATAGACTTGTTTTGATTGCTAATACGCCTGAAATGACGATTATCGGTTAAACGTTTGGATGTGACTCCATTTAGGTTAGATTTCAGCACTTGCCAAATGGACAGCGACTCCTGTGTAGAACATTTCTTGCGTGTTTATGAAATGAATGACTAATTGCAACGAGTATTTGTAACCTTGCACATAGAGAATGCTAGAATAGAGAAAAGAGACGCTGTTGCAGTGTTTCTTATTATAATATTTGAGTGTTGTATTGTTTTTTTTGTCAGGATGAATTTAAACATTATCAGAGCCGTCAAAGTATAATGAGGAACTTTTATTTGCATAATATGGGCATTTAAACCATGGTGTAAATGACTTCCAACCAATTTTAATTGTAATATCAAAAGGGCTAGAAACTATATAATGCCACTAGCCTGCGACAGACAAATCCAATGGTCCACATTAGCATTATGATGCAAAATAAGTGACTCTTTCCCAACTCACCATAGTGCCAAATGGGATTGCTCTTGAGGCATGGTAGTAGATGGCGATGAAGTTGATGAAGAACGCTGTGCCACACACCATTGCAGGAATCAGAAAAGCTCCTATGAACATCTGCTTTATCCATCTCCTCCCTGCAAAAAAATACATAAAATAGTGAATAAAAAAAAAAAAATCAACAGGCTACTTTCATCAACATATAACTTGATAGATTACTAATTTGTGTTTGTGAAAGAATTCAAATGAAAAATCATTTAGAGCAAATTAACAGGGGTTCTCAGTTTATTAATTATGCAACATTACTAAAACGAACGATATATATATATATATATATATATATATATATATATATATATATATATATATATATATATATATATATATATATATATATATATATATATATATATATATATATATATATATATATATATATATATATGTATGTATGTATGTATGTATGTATGTATGTGTATATGTATATATATATATAACACCACCTGACATATTAAAAAACAGACAGAACTTTGATTTAAATCTAGATTCTACCTGGACCTAAATATAACAACTTCTATATTTACTAACTGGTTGTAAATATATTTGGAGTTTCCTTGAAGCAGATGTTACATATTTTAGTTTGCATACCTCCTTGTTTTGCATATAGGCTTCCACCAAAGTAGCCATTGACTGGAGACGTGGCAGCATAAACAAATATGGCTGTGCTCAACATGGACCCTCTCCTACAAAAGCATGACATTTTATTAATGAAAATAATATTATCTAGAAAAATTTACAACAGATTTTTCCTCCACAGTCCCTATTTCCACAAATGTATATTGTTGTATACATCATTTGATTTTTAATTTAGCCCCGTAAATGATAAATAAATAATAAAAGTGTGCAGGCAGCTGGTTTAGAATTGTTCTGTTAATCATAAGTGAAACTCACTCTGTATACAAGTCCTCAATCATGGCTAAAATGATGACTATAAGGGAAACTGAAAAGATTTGACAGCCAGAGCCAATGAGGGAGGAGAAGATCAGCGGGTGACTGGATGGCCTGAACACGTCCCCATGAACCTGCTTCCAGCCATATTCATCACCGAGATCACGATCCTGATAGAGAGAGATTAAAAGTAAGTAGAAAACAGAATACAGATTAAATGCTGAGAGATTCCAATCCTGGAAAGAAAAATGTAGGATTAAATTACAGACCTGTTAACATTGTAAAGTTATAAACCAACATGGATACAACAAATTACGGTGGGTGGTATGACCTAAATTACAATTCACAGTATGGGTCATTTTATTTCAGAGAAATAATTTTACCATATATTTATTCCAGAAAAATCAACAACAACAAAAAAAAATTAATAAATAAACTTAAATACTTCAATAATTTGAAGGATTTCACATTTTTCTTTTATTTGGACCCTGTTAAATTTAGTAGGAATGCACAATATTGGAATCTTATGATTTTTCAAACTCCTTCAAGCTGATCTGATGCCAAAATCTTTTCTGTCTGTGTGTTTTTGAGAAGTATTCATTTACCGGTTACCTTACAGAGATTTTATTCCCCATAAGTCAGCTTCTCACAATAAATTAAAATCAGACTTGTGATTTTATGACCCCAATTAATGCTTTGTTCCTTGATAGAACGAAGACTATTTTTCTTTAATTTTTTATTAGTGCAACACAGCAACCCGTGAGTCAATTTATCATGGGGTACGCACTAGAATGCAATGTAAGGCTGCTTGGGAGAGATATTATAAAGAAAAGAATTAAAAGAGCAGATAATGAATTAAGAACTGTACAATATGAGTCAACCCTTTTTTCATATATTCTGACCATTATATATAAAAAAAGACCAAGAATTTTAAAACATAATATTATGTTATTTGTGTACTTACTTCCATTTTCCTAATCTAACATTTCAGTCATGCTACCAGGCGGGCAATTGAACTTGGGGAGGTTGTTAGTCAACAGAGACGGCAGCGCTACACAAGTGATTGTTTAACTTGCTGAGGGATATTGAACACAGAGTTATTCTGTACTCACATTGGAGATTGGTAATACAAAACAATTAATTTAAAAATCACAGATAAAATTCCACCTCAGATTGCTGACCTGATTTTACGACAAGCACTCCAGTCAGCACTTCCTCTTATGCGGTATTTTGTTCAGACACAGCTGGCCAGACTCACTCACTTACGTACACATAATTAAAACTACTACTGGTCTACTACAGTTGACCATTTATTCGACAGTAACGATATACACCATCATAAACCTTATAACAACTCTGTAAGACAAAAAAAGCTGAAAGGATTTTTAAAAACACATTTTTTTTTAAGAATAAAAAAAGATGATCACCATGTCATCCATTTCCTCCTCTTTGCTGTATCTGGCATAATCTTTCCTTAATGTTCTCATCAGGATCATTGAAACAAGGCCCACCAGGAAAATCACCATCATGAATGAGTTGAATATTGAGAACCAGTGGATCTGTTATGTGCACAAATCACACACAAATGTACTTAATATGCAATTCAGAACATTTTATATTTACTGGGAAGGAAATAGCAAACAATTTGCAGGACTTACTCTGTGTTGAAAGAAAGATGGATCCAGGTATTTGTCAAATCTATCCTCAAATTTCACATCAGATTTCTTCCACTTGACCTGTGAAGATGATCACAAATAATTTAATAATGTTAATTACTATGTGCACTATGTGCACGAGAAAGAGGCTAACTGTGTAAAGAAGCACTGATGCATTTCACACAATAATAATGAATAAGCATTCATATTCATTTTATGGTTCAAATTGTAAAGGAATATGAACAATGACACACATACAGCTGAATTCAAAGGACAATTTACCCATGCGCAGAACAGCATGTTTCGGAAGGTTAGGAAAGCTTTACTCACAGAGTATGACATGGGAATTCTTGTGTTTGGCACAAGCTTGACCTTGCCCTCACTGGTCAGGTTAACATCCACAATTCTGTTCCCATTGTGTCCAATCTCCAGCTTTTTGTAAGTCCAGAGATAATAGTCCTCTCCATTTTCATCAGCTTCACCAACAATTCCTATTAAAAAAAAATGAAAGGAAGTTGAAATGCTTATTCCACAGTTACTAAAACCTGCATAAATAAGCAAATTAAGTTTAAAATATATTAAAAATCATTTAAACTCACTGATAACTTTCACAGCCTCAAAAACAACCACTAATATCACAACATTATGCTTTACAATCCAGTCAATCTATAACAAATATATTTGTTATATATAATTTCTTTTGAAATAGTTTCATCTAAATTTCCACTCTATAAACATAATAAATCAATTGCAAATGCCATTTTCCTGCTGTTTCCTCAAGTAAAAACATTTTCAGTTTATCAAGAAAAAAAAACTGTTTAAGGATATAAAAAAATTAAAAATCAAAACTAAGACAGAGAAAAAAAGAAGAAGAAATGTATTTTTTTAGAACAATTCAGTAATAATTGTTTGTCAAAATGATAAAAAAAACACGTTTTAAATACCGTTTTAAAATCGGACTTCTCTTTCCGGCACTGAAAAGTCTGCTTTTTGTGAATTAGATTAAATATGTATTATCTGAGGTACAAGACCATTACAAAAATAGTCAGTTGATGGTAAGCTTCCAAAAAGTTCTCTCATAATGGAACTTTCTAAATAATTTCTGTGCCAGGGTCAACACCATTATGACTGTTGACTTGAGTCACACAGGCAGGGAATGGACATGCTCTGGGCATTTGCTGCTGAGCTGACATAACCATATCCTGACTGACTAGGAGGAAACACTCATCGGCCTGATGGAGGGTGGGTTGGAACTGGGTGAGAAATTTTACAAAAACTTCACACTTTCTGCTGTATACAGTCCAGAGTTAAATCACAAACTCTGTGTTAAACCAGAGTTAACAGAGACGCTATAACAAGCCCCATGAAACTACTTAACCTAATCTTAGCCAGGTTGTATTTGTTTGGTTTAGTCAACACAGAAATTACTTTGCAATCCGGAGTTTGTTTAGTCAAAACCTCCAGAGACCACAGTATCCAATCGAGTGGCAGAAAAGACTAGATGGACACTCTCAGCCCAGGAGAGGGTATCCGTACAAGCTAGAAAACTGCACAAACTAATACATCAATGCCTTTCTTAAGATTAAAAAAAAAAAACACTTCTTTCATTCACTGTGATGCTCCTCTTAGGGTACGGGTAATGACACATGGACACTTCATCAAAGAGCAACATCTCAGCATTGTCAAATGTTGCATAATGGCAAACAATACTCCTTAGATGGGTTAAATTGTGAGAACCATTCTGCAGATTTTCACTCCATCCAGCTCCAAAAGACTGTCTTAATCATTTCTAGGGCAGCCTATCAGGCAATGACTTGGCAGGCAGCATTTGTGCATGAAGGTACCCTGCTATACTGATTTAGTACAGAACTGATGACCTCTATCAATAATTTCATGCTAGAAATGACATTGGAGGTGGGAAAAGTTGGCCAAAAGCACATTTAAACACAAACGGACCAAAACTGCAAGTTTCAGATGCCATCTTTATTTTTTAGCTCAGCTGTCACAACAAAGCAAAGAATTGAGGGATATCAGACAGCAGAGGATCCAGCTATGCTGCCTTTAAAAATGTATCTGATGAATGCATCTCTGTATAAATGATGACACGATCGTTGGATTCAGACGTGTCATGTTGCCTTCCTATATTCATTTGCTGCCTGAAGCATTTTCCAGCTTTCAAATGCAGACTAGTAATCCTGACGACCTTGATTAGCTGGTTCAGGTTTGTTTAATAATGACTGGAGCTCTAAGAACAGGTTTGGACACCCCTGAACTAAATACATACTGATCAACACGTTACTTTTATTATTTATCTCCAAATGTAAAGCCAATTAGGACTTTAAAAATTGTCAACTGCATTTTCAGCAATGGCAAAAGTACAATGGAGAGTCTCTACATACCACAACAATAGACAGCCGAAGATGATGTTAATCTTTAAACATGATTAAATTTGCAAACTGCTGGATTTCAATCATATATTAGTCAGGATCACCCACAAACAAAGACCTCATATAGTCTTTTTGTTGTGTAAAACAATTGTCAGAGGTTTTTTTGTAATTTTGCCTGAAAATTACATTTTGCTACTCACAACCACTCAGTTTCAAACTGAGTTAAGTTCAAATAAAGGCAATGAGCAAAAAACCCCAGAAAAGCTTAGAAATGAAAATCAAAAATGTTTATTTGCCAACTATCTGAAATTACCCAAGAAAAACATTCAACGAAAGCTAACAAAAATATGTGAAAATAAAATGGAAAGTGAAAGTATAATAAAAGCCAATTATCTGATTAATTAACCGATTTGGTAATATTCAAGCTTTATTTCAGAGTTTAACAGGTTCATTGTCAACAGGGTAAACATGCGTACCTAAACCAAAACATGAGTGAAATCTGCTTACATAGGGACTTTTTTGTCTTTATGTTACACACTTAAATTTGCAAAGCAACAGTAAACGTGACTGAATGTTTACTAGATAAAACCATGCAAAACAACAACAACAAAAAAAAAACTTTAAAAGGTATCTGCTGAAATAAACCAGAGCTTTGGCTTTGTTCACTAATAAAAGAACAGATTTGCCAATCACTCTGTGTTCCCAGTTACTCACCCCAGATGGGAAGGTCATCTATGTACATTTGGTACCAGTAGTGGTTCTTGATGGCATAGACAAATGCATCTCTTTTAGGTTTGTCTAGTTCAATGTCACAGTATGTCGTCTGCAACACCTCCTCTGTAAGACAAATGCATAATTTGTAAGACACAATGTATTCACAAGAGCAATACTACTCTATTGTTATGATAATATTTTACTAACCAAACTTAAATGAACTAGAAAACGTCATTTACATACTCGCACTATTCAATGCTTATGGATGTTGATAAGCTTCGTTTGAACTGGTTAGCATGTTAGCAACATTAATGTGTGACCATACCTTTGAACTTGATGTCCAGACCGCTGAACTCCAATTCAACCCCCTGCAGCGCCTCTCCTAATGTCTCATGATAATGACTAATAGTTTTCTTCGTTCCCACACAGAACGGTAGGGAGAAGTACTTATAGGTCTCCTGTCGGTTGTGATAAGGGCCCACTGTATTCATCCATAAAACCACCTCTTCTTTATCTGTGTACTGTAGGAGAAAGAAAACAGCTTTAGCTACCCGTTTCTAATAACAGCATCTACTTCTTTGAGATTATTATTCAACGTTAGAAGTCACCATTTTAAAGAAACTAAATTTGCCTCCATTTTACTTCTGAACAATTCCCTGAAAAGAGCCAAATGTAATAATATCTGAACACACACACACATACTCACACACTCACACACACTCACTCACTCACTCACAGCCATCAAGACTCAAACCCATCCTTGATTCAAGATGATAACATTTAGCTGGCAGGAAAGACATTTCATAATTGGTACTGGTACATTGATGTAATGCAACAATACCCCACAAAACCCAACAAAATAGCTTTTTAGTATATTAGTACTAAATAAGTTTATATTAGTAAACATATTAGTAAACTAATATGGCTTCTAGAAAAAAGCACCAATTCATTTGTCCATTATTACACTTCATTTAAGACTTTATGGCTATTTACACTTTAAAAGTTAACCCATGTTCTAAACCCCTTGGTACACAAAATATTGTGCAATCACCCTCGTATTTTAAACTGCTCATAATAAACCATGAGTTAACAATTAATCCTGGGTATTATTCAAACACCATCATTACACACTCTAACTCCTAAACTTTGAGGTAATGTCCTTATTCGTGGTATCAGTGTCATTCGCTAGAGGAATGCAGCACTTCTGCTATTCCTCATTGTATACAGTATATTGGACTTTTCAGACTATAAAAGTAAGAATAAAACTCTTTTCTTTCCAAATGACACAACGACCATGACAAATGACACCACTATTTGACATTTTCCCTTTAAAAGCTGAAATATGCAGTTTTTATTACTGTTAAAAAGCATGTAAATATGAAAGATGTGATTGGATACTAGCCATAACGTTCCAAACCAGCATCATTTCGCACTCCAAATGTTTGCTGCTGAATTGTGGAGTTAACTGTATGAAAGAGGTGGTAAATCTGCTCTAATTTATTATATTAGGAGAATAATGAATGACACCCTTGAAAAGGTGAAAAAGACCACTAAAGAAAGGCTTTGTCCAGAGTTATTATTAGTATCCTGCTGTATGTTTGAGAAATGTTCTAATTCATAATGAATTAAACAGAAGACAATAACAATGAAAGACAGACAATACATCACAACAGTTGACACCTTTAACTGCTATAAATGAAATGTAATTTATTCTGGAGTGGAAACATATTGATGTAAAATGGAGAATTGAATGCTTAAAATGATAATAAACTTTAAAACATCTGCCATCAATTATACACTAATATAATTCATAATCATGCTGTTTCAACTTGTAAGACTGTGTGCCTTCTGAGAAATACAAGAATGAATTTTAAAGAATACCGACTGAATAACTGATTTCCATTGTATGGGGGCAAATAAAAGCCACTGAGAAATTACACAAAATATCTTCTTTTTTGTTTTCACCAAAAACGAAAGCCCTTTAGATTTAGAGTGCCAGCAAGGGTGAATAATGTATCACTTTTTAGTGAACTATTTCTTAAATCCTTTGAATTAAAAATGGCAAAAAAAATGCAGCAAGGCAGGCAGAGCTTGAACCTGTAATTCAGGTAGTTTTACATAACCCTACGTGAATGTAGAGAACAATTATAAAGAGCAACGCAACACTCATGACACTGGATGCAATGGTCTAAATAAAATTAACATGAAAATAAGTGGAAGAGATCACAACTGCATGTCTGTATAAATGAAACCCTAAACACTGTCTCCCACGCTCTGAAGCATTCATTTCACATTGACACTGGTTTGAACACAAAGGGGCACATTTACCACCAGAAATCCCTACACCTCTAGCAATGCGAGATGGCATATATATGGGAACATATCCGATTTTATGAACTATAATTCATCATTACAGATTAATCATAGAGATTACGTTCCAGTAATATAAAAACTGTCATGGGGGAAAGATTGCATGCAATCTCTAAATATTTTAAATCTAGAATTAAACGATAATGCGCTGTTTTGCTGATGGTTTTTATATTTCGTTGATATTAAGAATACAACTTTAATGTCTGAAATGATGATTCAATTGGTAAGAATCTTCAGGACAGAACAGCAACTAAGACATTAGCTATGTTTCCATCCAAAAATGCAAATTAACTTTATACGCAAAACTGGAATATCGCATAAAAGAGGTGCAAATAAAATAGCGTTTACATCCAACGAGTCGAAGAAAACAAAATAGTCACTTCCTGATTAACTGCAGCCAAATATCAATAGTAAAAACAGAATTTGCTGCGGTAGAAGCTGCGTGAATTTTTTCTTCATTTAATTTAGACTTGTGCCTCAGAAGACAGTATGCCGACACAATGAATGCGTGGTGGCATCTGAGGCATGAGACGCAAAGCACAGACGTTCTTAACAGTACTGGAGGTAATTAACAATATAATAACAGTGAAATGGTTAATGAAATGGTTAATGACCAAAACAACATTTCAGATGTTTTACAATGTGCTCAGCCTGCTGGTTTGTCCATTCACACACATTTTTAATCATCACATGATCTCTTATAACAAAAATCACATGACCTTTTTTTTTAATGCGCATACTGGAATTTGTTTGGTAAAAGTGTTTCCATCGTAGTTTATGCACATGTTTTCTTATCGAATAATACGTTTAGCCTACTCAGTTATGCGCATGCTTTTTATGTGCATTTTCAAAATTTATCTTGCTGTTTTCATAAATCGTTTTTTTATGCGCATGTGCAAAATCCAAAATGCACATAAAAATAGGTGAATGGAAACGTAGCTGCAGATTGACTAGTGAAAATATAGTCCAGATAGAAGGCTTACGGTGTTCTGACACAGACCTAGAGAACTCAAAGTCACAATGAAACAAGTTTTGTGTTTTCTTTC
Source organism: Danio kyathit (assembly GCA_903798195.1). Lineage (NCBI taxonomy): Eukaryota > Metazoa > Chordata > Actinopteri > Cypriniformes > Danionidae > Danio > Danio kyathit. The sequence continues at coordinate 23,160,033 of LR812531.1, read as the reverse complement.
TTATTGTGAAAAAGTTTACCAAATTACTGAAAGAGTAAAAAAATAAAAGTAGGGATGAGTCGAAAAACTGAAAATGTTTACACAACAGCAATCTGGACCTGAAGACAAACTTTTGCAAACAAACTTGAGCTACTGTCTTTGTGTAAACTACAAACTTGTGATTTTGTAAAAACGGTGATGTCACGCACATAAATATTACATGTTCCATCTACAGTCATGTCAAAAATGTTAAAAACAAAGAAACAATGCTAATTAGGGAATTATAAGTAAGCGAGTGTGTTTATTTTATTATTATTTTTTTTTTTACAAAAGATAAATCAACTACTGGCATGGCAGACATTACGTTAAGTCATTTTTGCACATCTATGTGAACAGGGGTAATTTTGACAATCTTGTCATTGAAACACTAAAACACAAAGAAATAACTCTTCCACTTATAAATGTGGTTTGTTACACTCAAAAGTTCATACAGATGAATGCAAGCTTGCAGGGGCAGAATATTGGAAAATCTTTCATATGCTATTCATGCCATGATAAATCAAGTTTTTACTGTTTTCACCAGAAAAAAACAGTTATATTATATTGTCTTTTTAATTTAAAAAATTTAACGTTAAACTCAGAAAGTGATCAAATTAACATCTAAATAGCTAACATTTAGAAGACAATAATAAATTTCATTTCATGACATCTATATAGACACACAATTCACAAAGCAAACACTGTTATCATTGTGACTATAAGACTGCAGACTACAAATAAGATATACATGTATTGAAGGGCCAAATTGATCAAATCAAGCTGTCTTTGACAGCACCTACCATTTTACAATAACAAACAATTATTGTTAGCTCAAATAAGTTGCCATGATTACATATTATGATTTGCATATACACAATTAATACTGTAAAATGCACAATAAACAAATTGTCATCGAGAAAGGACTGACATCCCGACACAGTATTTCTAAGGCAGCATTCCTGCAATCAAAGCTGCTTTTAATGTACGTGTATATTGTTTCACATTGAATAATTTTAATAAAAGCGTGAACGAACCGGATGTGTGTGTATGTACAGACGGACATATTTTAGCTAACGACGGTTAGCCGACAGAAGAGTAACCTCATACACACATACACAACAAAAACAAACAGTACACCAACACATCGAGGGGTTATGCTTAAAATACTACTACACTTTATATACTTGATACGAAAATGACTGCGAACAGAGCCTCTGCTGTTTGCCAACAAAATGTAATGAGATAGCTGATGCTAGGCTAGCCGCGTAGCTTCTGATGTGTTTAGCATTTCTAACCTAGACACAGGGCAGTTAAATCAGTTAGCATGTCAGTTGATTTGAATTTATTTCCGTTCTTTACTCTTGACACTGCAACCTGAACAATATCCAGCGTCTCTCGAGAATACACATACCGAACACAGAGGGCTTCTCGGCCCGCAGTTTATCTTACCTTGTGCTCGTGTTCATCTGCTCGAACTGGCAGAAACGAACTAAAAACAGCCGTCAAGACAACCACTTCAAACGTCCACCTGCAGAGCCCCATGGTTTTCTAGGGAAAAATCTGCGACTGATTTGAAATGGTATCTTTTTGGGGGCTATCCCACCTTCCTTCTTCCTGGTTCTATGACAGTGGTTGTCTTAGGATGCTCACATACGAGTTTGTCGTAAAACTGTTCAGCGAGTGATCAGCGCGTACAACGCTGATTGGTAGGAAGAGGTCACGTGAGTTATGTTGACCTATCGTTAGAGAGTGCGATGAGTCAGCGATGAGGAAGGAAACCCTCCGCTTTGCCACCCATGGCCACGTCATCTGAGCGCAAACAGAAGCGGTGGTGGGAAAAGCAGGCTGCTTAGCAGGATGTAAAAGCAGGACTGCTGGAGTGTTCATTGATAGGAACTTCAAACAATGAGTGAAAGGTAACGCCTAATCGGCTAACTTATCGAAAGTTTTAAACTGTAACTAAAAGTTGAATTTGTCTAATAAAAATAGTGATTAAACATTATTCATAATTATGCCTCCAAGCATCATCAGAATTGTGATGTGTTTAATAAGTAAGTTGCCAAATAACTAATCAATTATTATTGTTATAGATTTTTTCTTCTTCTTGGTTCGTTCGTTGTGATTCAAAACTTTCAAACCAAACTCGTCCTAATTTTTTTAATTTCCAGTACAACAAAGAGCTTGAAAGCAAAAACATTTGCAGGTTTATGGTCTGTTAATGGTTAAATTTGTTTTATTATTTTAAAAATCTCCATCTCAATCCCAAATATGGAGTGCATTTGATAAAATTTTAAAATGACACACACATACTAGTACTGAGTTGGACTCCCTTTTGCCTTCAGAACTGCCTTAATCCTTCATGGCATAGATTCAATAAGGTACTGGAAATATTCCTCTGAGATTTTGCTCCATATTGACATGATAGCATGATGCAGTTCCTGCAGTTTTGTCAGCTGTACATCCATGATGCGAATCTCCCGTTCCACCACATGCCAAAGGTGCTGTATTGGATTAAGCTCTGGTGACTGTGGAGGCCATTTGAGAGCAGTGAACTCATTGTCATGTTCAAGAAACCAGTCTGAGATGATTCATGCTTTATGACATGGCACGTTATTCTGCTGGACATAGCCAGAAGGTTGGTACACTGTGGTCATAAACGGATGGCCATGGTCAGCAACAATACTCAAGTAGGCTGTGGCATTGACACGATGTACAATTGGTACTAATGGGCCCAAAGTGTGCCAAGAAAATATGTCCCACACCATTACACCACCACCACCACCACCAGCCTGAACCGTTGATACAAGGCAGGATGAATCCATGCTTTCATGTTGTTGATGCCAAATTCTGACCCTACCATCCAAATGTCGCAGCAGAAATCGAGACTCATCAGACCAGGCAACGTTTCTCCAATTTTCTATAGTCCAATTTTGGTGAGACTGTGCAAATTGTAGCCTCAGTTTCCTGTTCTTAGCTGACAGGAGTGGCACCCGGTGTGGTCTTCTGCTGCTGTAGCCCATCCGCCTCAAGGTTCGACATGTTGTGCATTCAGAGATGCTCTTCTGCATACCTCGGTTGTACTGAGTGGTTATTTGAGTTACTGTTGCCTTTCTATTAGCTCGAACCAGTCTGGCCATTCTCCTCTGACCTTAACAAGGCATTTGTGCCCACAGCACTGCCACTCACTGGATATTTTTGCTTTTTCGGATCATTCTCTGTAAACCCTAGAGATGGTTGTGCGTGAAAATCCCAGTAGATCAGCAGTTTCTGAAATACTCAGACCAGCCCGTCTGGCACCAACAACCATGTCACGTTCAAGGTCACTTAAATCACCTTTCTCCCTCATTCTGATGCTCAGTTTGAACTGCAGCAGATCATCTTGACCATGTCTACATGCCTAAATGCACTGAGTTGCTGCCATATGATTGGCTGATTATAAATTTGCGTTAACGAGCAGTTGGACAGGTGTACCTAATAAAGTGGCAGATGAGTGTATTTTTGTAGTTCAAATGTGCTGATAATGCACTTGTATAAAGCTAGATTTTATTTGATTTTGTTTCATTAGTTGCCCATACAGTAAAAAAAAAAACCTTGTTCAAGATACAATACAGCTTATTCTATGAAAACAAATTTCATCCACTCTCGAAATAACTTAATCTTACAAATAGTAACAAAACAATAAATTCACTCTAATGGAAGTAGTTTCATAAAATGTTAATGTTTATTAATATAGTTTAAAGCAGGGATGTCCAAACTCGGTCCTGGAGGGCTGGTGTCCTGCACAGTTTAGCTCCAACTTCCTTCAATCACCTCCCTGGAAGTTTCTAGTATACCTAGAAAGAGCTTGATTAGCTGGTTCAGGTGTGTTAAATTGAGGTTGGAACTAAAATATCCAGGACACCGGCCCTCCAGGACCGAGTTTGGACACCCCTGGTTTAAAACAACTGTAAATGTACAGTTACAACACCAGCGATAACAAAAAGCTGTTTGCAGTAGCTGAATATTACTTGTAAATCATCCTCTTCCTACATTGTCTCATGCCGTTAGTGACTGCACAAACTCCCTGTAAAATAAAAACAGACATTAATTTTGCAGCCCTTATCTGATATTTTATTGTCATTTAGTGATGTTGAAGATTAGAAATAGGTAACTATTCAAAAGTAACTAATAATTTCACTGGTTATGGATTTGTTACCAAACAACATTGTAATTCGTATGAGAACTTATTTGAAATCTTATGATTTGTAATAATAAGAATGAATTCTAGAGTGTCATCACCTTACGATATTTGGCAGAGCAGGGTCTCTATAAAGCCCATTATGAAGATATCCATGCTTTCCATCAAATGGCACCAGCTTGACTCGTTCATCTGAGTTCTGAGCCTTTTTTGCAATTCTGTAAATCTGAGCCAGAAAATAAATGCATCATTTAAAGATGAAACAAATAATTGTAAAAAAATAAACAGTAAATTAATCTTCTTCCAAACCTCCTGAGCCACACTCATGGGCACTAAATGGTCGTCCTCAGAGTGGAGAATCATAATCGGAGTTCTGATTTTTTCCAAACTATCAACATCAAAAACAGGGGGAAGTGAGATGAGAGGTTTGTTTTATAATAGGATTTTATAATATTAAATATTATTATTACAATTTACAGGTTGACAATGTCACATACTTTTTATCAGTTGGAAAGTCTAGAATGTTGTTTTTCATTGGATTGAAGAGGAAGTACTGAATATATGGGAACTTCCAATAATACTGGAGGAAAGAAAAAAGGTACAAATAAAATATGCATCTACCAGAATATGATTCTTGATTAGATGTGCACATTTTCCTCTGTTTGAAACAATGAGGGCATATCCAGAATACATTTGCAGCATGACAATTTTACCATAAGTATTGGTTTTACTTTGGTTTTTACTTTTTAGTTTGAGGTAAAAATCAAAACAAAAAAACTCTAGAACCGCTATATATTGTAGTAAAAATTATTAGTCCTTCTGTGAAAGTTCTAATTATTTTATTAATTTTCCATGGTGACAGTACATAGTATTATTAAGCTTATTGTTATAGCCTACTTATATCTACTTACTATTACTTAGTATTTAGCTTAAGGTCCCCAAGAAATCAAAAGTAACCATATGATTTTGTTAGCTCACATTGCCAGTTTTGTGGTGAACAACTCATCTGTGCATGTCATTATGAAAAAAAAAGTTTGCCCTTGTAATCTTTAATTGAAATCTGAAAATGCACTTCCTGTTTGTTTTCAGTTAAATTCTCAGATGAAGTGATTTTGAGGTAATGGGCGTGGACAAAGAGCTTAGAATCACCACTGATTCTATGCTCTTTGGTGTCGCTAACATACTAACCACGCTGATTCAACTGTCAGTTTTGACAACCAACAGAAATGGTGAGCTGGGGTCTGCTCTTCATACCTCGCTTAAATGATCTAATATGATTTGACAGATGCTGGATCTTTTAATCTTGATAACTGATCTCTGGCTAATTTGGTTCTTCAAACAAGTTTGCGAATCAGATTAAAATGTCTGGATAAACTGATCTGAGATTGCTGCGCGTGTTGTGAAGGACAGATCTATCGATCGTCGAACTCATGATCAGCTATGCAAAGATTGGCTGACGGCACAGCAGCGTAATGACATCATCTGATTAATATTTAATTATCCAAGTGAGTAAAATTATATAAAAATCACAGTAAACAGTTTGTTAAATATGATACGCAATAATTTTCCACATTTGTTGTGAGCTGCAGGTTTTACTCTTTCATGTGTATTCCATCATGTATTTCAATGTATAGCAATGTATTAAGTTTTACATTTAGAGAAGATTTTCTTTATTATAGTAGCCGAGGCCTACTCAAGTTTCTTAATCGTCGTAAGGAATAACTGGCTGTATAAATTAATTTTGCATCAAAAAAGCATTTTGATATCAGTAAAGGTGTCTGCAACTTTTGCGAAGCATCAAATTATTGTCATATTAGCTGACAAAACATGTGCATGACTGCATGAATTATTATCCTTTTCAAAAAAAAAATGTTGAATATTGTGCATGTATGCGTTTGTATCTAAAAAGTTCATATCAATAAATTTTCTCTTTGAAATTTTCTCTTCTCTTTTTCTCATCTTTTATTTCGGAATTCAGATTGCATAAGTTTTATTAATATATATTTTTTAACTTTATATATATATTTACTATTTTCCCAAGTGTATATAACTACTACTGTAAGAAAATATCAGAATTTGTACATACTTTCAGTATCTTTGCTTGAACTGACCCGATCTAATCCTGTTTATATGAAATGAGCCTGTTTCCGAGCAGGTTTGAGCTATACCAGAACTGTTGCTATGACAACAAGTCTCAGATGAGATTTGAAGAACAAAATGATCCTGGATCGTGTCAAATCGTCAATATCCAAATCCAGCTAATTGAATAATCCACGAACGAAGAACGGACCCCAGGAGGAGTCTGTTAGGTTGTAATAACTATTTTAAAACCCCTTTCCCGATCTTTCTGAATGAGATGCCTACTTTATTACATCCATTCAGCCCAAAACAAGCCACGCCCACTGTTTGCTCGTTTAAAATTCCCTTTCTTTAGGAACTGCATCACAATACGAAAAAAGTAACGATCGCTGCTTCCGGTTCATTGGGACTTTAAGCCTGATTTAAACTTCTGCATCGAGTTCAGGCGGATGGTCTGGCGTAGCCTTCACACAGTGTCATACACTGCAGTTCACATACCCTATGTTGTGGCTGACGCTGATTCTGATGCGCAATTTACAGACTTAGGTAGATCATGGTAATTAGGCAAGTTACGATAGTTATGCTCTGTAGACTATTGAAAAAAAAATGATGGGACTAATAATATTTTGTTATTGTTTTGTTATAATAATATAATTTTTTAAATGTTTGAAAAAATTAACTGCTTTTATTCCAGCTAAACTAAAAGAAATAAGACTTTCTTCAAATGAAAAAATATTATATGATATACTCTTATTTATATTATATTATATATATTATATATATTTTCTTTAAACATCAGAGGAAAGCTAAAAATTTGACTTCGGTATATACAAAAAAATGACATTTGCTCTGTTCAAAGTACTTTTTAAAATGAGCTAAAACAACACAATTTTTGAGACAATTTAATTGTTTTATGTTTAATCAACTTAAATTTGCTAAAACTATTAAGTTAACTTAATTCCTTCATGTTGTTCCAACACAAATTGATTGTGTGCAACCCAGCATTTTTTACAGTAGTTGCTCTAGAGTTTTTTTTTTTTACTGATATGGAACCAACAACCAAACCATCGATTTATTTAAACTAAATATTAACACCACATAGGGCGGCACGGTGGCTCAGTGGTTAGCACTGTCGCGTCACAGCTAGAAGGTCACTGGTTCGAGTGTTTTTGTGTGGAGTTTACATGTTCCCCCCATGTTCACGTGGGTTTCCTCTGTGTTCTCCGGTTTCCCCCCATACTCCAAAGACATGCACTATAGGTGAATTGAATAAACTAAATTGCCCGTAGTGTATGAGTGTGAATATGTGTATGGATGTTTCCCAGTACTGCGTTGCAGCCGGAAGGGCATCTGCTGTGTAAAACATATGCTGGATAAGTTGGCGGTTCATTCCGCTGTGGTGATCCCTCATGAATAAAGGGACTAAGCCGAAGGAAAATGAATGAATCTCATATCTGCATCTCAGATAGAGAATGTATCTCATTCTGTTTAAATATGACAAAGGTATAAATAAAAGTAGCCATGTCCACTTGGAAAGTTTTGATCTGTTGTCATGAATGTCATGACCATAAAAAAAAACTGATTAGTTTTGACTGGGTGACTATAGTTAGCAAAAACAGCTTCTTCAAGAATATCCAAAAATCAGGTCAGGGTGGAAACTGAATCCAACAAACTCATTTTACTCATCTCAAATGTAGCACATTTATTAGGCTGACACTGTTGATGTGGTGGGTTCTACCATCAGCCAGATTTAAGCGCTACATACTAAAACTCATCATGAAATTTATCATAATTGAATCAAAGATGTCTAAAACCCATTTGTCAAGACCAGTTGCTTTGCTATACTACAGATTTTAGCTGTTTTGATCCTGAATGCTACTTACCCAGGTAAAAGGGTGTTCAAAGACTTGATTAGCTGCCACTCGCGCGCTTAGGAATGCTCCCTCCAGTATTATTCCATCAAACTTTTTTCCTGTCAAGAAATGTGCAGTTTGTGTTTACAGTCAAGAACTGCATTTAAAAAAATTAAAAAGCCATGAAATATGCAGAAAATTCCATACATTGACAATTAAAAAGCAAAACATCAACTCTGAAGAGCCACAGAGATAAACAAGACTATAAAATGAAGTCTGTCAAATTCTGACCTTCCTCCAGTAATTTAACTGCAGTGTTAGTTGTTACACTATTGAAAAAAGGAAAATACAGCAGTTAAACTACATATTGAAGAAAATACATATGTTTAGTTTACAATCATTTTACATCTTCTCAATCGTTTCTAATAGATTTTAAGTAAATATAAGGACAATTCTACCTACCCAGTACCAAGGGAGTGACCCCAAACACACACCAGGCTGTTTCCACTGCGCTTCTTAACCCAGTTATACAGGTATAGAGCATCAGTAGTCAGTCCAGGCTCTGTAGGTTCACCAGTAGAGTCTCCAAACCCTGACAGAGGTTAATATACTTGAGTAAGAAATTGAAAAATATTGACTTTGAAATGATTTTCCAGCGATTGTGGGCTCCAGTCACCTCTGTAGTCCATCACCAAGGCATGATATCCAAGAGCACTTAGGATCTGTATAGCCAAAGCACTTCAGTTATTGCCATTATTCTTAGTCTTTTTTCATTACGAAATAAATGAGTTTACTCACATTTGCAACTCCGATACGATGAGGTGCAGATCTGAAGGGACACAAAAGAAGTCATGCCAGAATAAAGATGAAAGCAGATTACTTGCATGTTTTAAGCATATTGCAAAGTGCACCAATGACTGTAGTTTGTAAGTCAGATAGTTAAAGATCGGTTTTCAAAGTGAGGTCTGTGATCCATAAACAGAAGGACCACAAAGCTAGGCCCCTAGGATTTCCATAGACGGAATAGCAGAATCCAGTAATACCGTGGCATTTACAGAATTTGGCAAATGTAGGGCTATTGATTTAATCAAGTCTCAAAAATATGGACCGTAAATAATAACACAATATAAATTCTGCTCATTCTAATTGTTTTAATTGTACATGAGGATGTATTTCTCTAAATAAATAAAATAAAATAATACAACTATTTTTGAAAAGAATAATCACAATTTTTCTTCCATGTTTTATTTCCACTTTTTATTATATTTCAAAATAATTAATCTAACTATAATGTGTTTATGCTTTATAAACATCCTTTATGCTTTTGATTTGATTAACACTTATCCAGAAAAAAATAACATATTTAAAAGTGCCAAAGACTTCATTGATTCAATATGTTAAAATTGTTCTCTGATATCTACATAGTAAGTATGTGGCATAGTTAAGTGCAAGAATGATCCAAAACACTTCATATGCACATTTATAACCACATGAATTACCCCTAGAATGAAAGGCTCTGGTTTGGAATGGTCATGATTATTAATGAGTTCTGCCCTGACACTCTGCAGCTTGCAATAGTATCTGGATGCAGCCTTTATGATGCAAGCAGAGATTGCATCGCTTAGAGATGCAATGACAGACACAATGCACTCAATGGAGCTCGTAACGTCACTGTGTGGGGTGGGGTTAGGTGAGCGCATTAAAAGCATTGGATGCAGCTCAGATTGCATCTACATACACAGTATGATGTGTACATATCTAAAACGCATTACCATACTTCAGTTGTCAGAAATATTAAACAAATTTAATAAATACTTTGTTAAATGACAATGTCTTTAGCTGAAGTGGAGAAGAACTTTATTTTGACTCAAAGGAGTGAGTTGTGTTGTCGATGAAATATAGGCTAAATTACAAATATACTAAACAAAAGACGCTGGCGGGGATGTTTTAGAGTTTAATTTTGTGGTTTTAACATATCTAAAAGACAGGCAGGAATTCATTTCAACCTCTGTAATAACAAATTAGTTTTTGAAGTTTAATAACATGTAATAAAAACTCAGCAGTTTATGTGTTTGTTGTCTCATTAAAAGCATACGCTCATTAAATTTAAAAATATACACGTTAAACTAACAAAAGATAGATTTAAACAGACTTTATGCCTCTTCAGGTGCACTGAATACATTTATAATCCTACTTTCACAAATTTTGTGTTCTGACAAGCTGCGAAAAGATGAGATACTCCCTGCCTGATTGCATTACCTGAGAGCTCTACTGTATAATGCAGCTCTTCTTTTTAAAATAAGAGTCCCACATACATAATTAGTATAATACAAGTTTAGATAAGCTTAACTTATATAGGAAAATGTATCATTATTGTACTCTCATTAGCAAATGTTTTGACCAGATAAATATTAATGATACTGTGTGAATCACTAGATGTTGACACCATTTTGTTTTGATTGGCCTGTTTTTCACCTGGATTTTACATGATAACGAGGAAATATTGGTGTTTGAGCCTCAGAACTCTTATTATTCAGTTATGTCTAGGAATGGTATATTTAGATTTTCATTCCATGGCACCTTAAGCTATTCAAATATTTATGAATTTAGCTGATTAGACATCATTTTAGATTATTAAAATGTAATAAAACAATTATTCATTTGTTCATTTGCTTTTTTCGACTAAGTTCCTTTATTAATCAGGGGTTGCCACAGCGGAATGAACCGCCAACTTATCCAGCACATGTTTCACACATCGGATGCCCTTTTGGCTGCAACTCATCAACACCCATACACTACAGACAATTTAGCTTACCTAAATCACATATAATCGCATGTCTTCGGACTGTGGGGGAAACCGGAGCACCCAGAGGAAACACGTGAACACGGGGAGAACATGTAAACTCCACACAGAAATGCTAACTGCAGCCGAGGCTTAAACCAGCGACCTTCTTGCTGTATGGTGGAAGCATTACCCACTGCGCCACCGCGCCACCCCCACAATTACATAGTATTTTTCAAAATAAAATTGTAAATAAAAAGTAATGATATTGATAACAGAAAAAAATATTTAAAAATAGATTTACTAATTTAAATTGTTGGTCAATTGTTAAAGGGTTTAATTTAAATTATTTCTAAGTGCTTTTTTGATCTCTACAAGTGTTAAAACTATTATTAAATTACTATTAAAACAATACGACAACATACTGAGAAAAAAAAACTTGCAGTTTTTATGTTTGGCTTCACTTGACTGATATTTTGTTTAATTAGTGAGGTTGTAAAAAGATTGACATTAAGAGATTAGCTGCAGTTGCCCATCCCAGTTTTTGAAATAAAGGTAAAGACAAAGAAGCACAAAGTTCAGTGAACAAGATCACTGATCAATGCAAAAAAGAAAATATAAATAAATACAGTACACAAAACTGTTTAGTGAAGTCTTGGAATAAAAAATGCTCTCAAATGTTGTTAATTAGGGTGAATTAGGTTACTTGCCTGTTGCCTGTATTGCCATGAAGGTACATGAAAATGGGTGATCCATCCCCTAGAGCCTTCTCATACCACTCTACGTTCTTGCCCTGCGCCTCCTTCCACCTATGTTCAGGTACAGTATGCCTACAAAACATTCATAAGAAATAAAGAAGGAAATCTCAGTATTTGTCATTGATTTGTTTTAGAGTTTAGTTTTTTTTAGCATATGGATGACATAAACTAACCACACGCCCACTCTCACACCCTCCTCAGTTTTCAGATAGAAATTTGTAGTGTGATTGAGACCCAAATCTGAAGGTCGGCTGAGGTCATCGATGTCTGGAAAAGCACACAAAACAAATGAGCTTAGGAAAAAACCATAAACTAGAGAAGTCAACACCACATCAATATTTGGCAAATAAAAGTTGCATACCAGAGAACACATGCAGAAGAAATGGGATTGTTGCACCAAGGATGAGGAGAGAAATAAGTCCTATTTTACCCCATGACCACTGAGAGCTACAGATTGGAATGCGTACACAAACGCAAAGTCAATAGTGTTGATTTTTGACACATGGTTTAGTATCCAAGATGCACTGCATTCAGGACAATGCAAGATATATGATTTAGTCTTTGAAGATTTTTCTCCTGCTGTACTGAATTTCATAAAATAAACCTAAGATAGTCTTAGTAATGGCTTTCATTGAAGATTTAACATAAAAACAGCAAATTTTAAGTAATATTTATAGTGCAGGTTCTTTTCTTTTTACCATTGTTTTCTTACTTCTTTATGCAGAAATCTTGTCAAACAAAAATGATCACACTGATTTACTTTTTAAAAATGTTTAAATGGTAAAAAGTGGCTTACCTTGCACGCACATGTTTAGGCCTAGGTGTCGGACTTGATTGTTGATGCCTTGCAGCTTGAAATTTTCTTTCAGATTTATCGACTCTTCGCTTCATTTTGAGGAGTGAACAAAACTGAACCTATTTACTTTACAAAACTTCTGCAATAATTGACAACCCGGGCTATCACGGAAGTGGATGGGTGTAAAGATCAAAGTGCATGGACTTTACCTTTGTGCACCAGTGCAGGCTGTATTTCCACATTAGATTTTGCTTTGCTTCCTGTGCATGAGATTTGCCGCAAGCATACACTGGTTTTGTATGTCTCATTTAGGATCAATTATGAAAATGAACAGATGATTTAATCAGTCACAATTTCACCACTCACAATCTATACAGCAAATTATACAGACATCACAAATAAAGTTTGAATAGAATATTTAATTAAATCATTTATTAGAAATAAAGAATATTTGCAAGCTTATATTCCTGCACAATTTTGAGAAAAACAAACACACTTAATCTATATCCTTATACTTCTATTAAACGGTTTTGAAGCCTTACCCGTATCACTTCCTGCGGTGAAATGGTGTCTGTTAAAGTAAAATAATAGGTTTGAACAGTTCTTTAAGCTTCTAATGTAAACATCTCTGGTTAAATAAGGCATTTGGAAAGCCAGTCCATACAAATAACAGTACATGAATAATGACATATTAATATGTAAAATAACATGACTTCATTATGAATAATGATGAGTTAAGGCATGCGCTAATCATGAAATAACTTTCCACAACATGAGTCACCCAAGTTGTGTGTGAATAATGGTTACCTTAATTACTTGTTAGTGCATGTTTGTTAATTAATTAAAATTAAAACTCTTTAGTTTAAAGCTAAATGTAACATGAACTCATTACATGTTAACACATGTCTATGTCATGACTTTACTTGGAGGAGGAACATTATCATTATCTCATTCTTAATTACTCAAAACTGTGTTTAAGCAAGACAGTTATGCTCGTTCATCTAGTGTGTGTTTATATTGAAAAACAATATAAAAGTGTTCTGTCTACATTAAAATTACAGTTTAAAACACAGGAGTTCAAGAGTAGATAAGAATGAGGCTATGACAATTTGCTCCTTCAAGGTAAAGTTACATTTAGTTCACATATCAGTACATCATTTTTGTATACAATACTGTTATTGTAAAGTGTTACCCACATGGGTAAAATTAAACCTGCTTGCGTGTTAAATTCAAAATACTTTTTTTTATATAGGCTACCTGTCTGATTATACCATTTTCTTATCACTAATGTTTAACATTCAGCAACATTAAACACTCAAAAATGATCTCAAACTACTTTTGTAAAATGAGCTGAATCAACACAATTCTTGCGTTTTTTTTTTTTTTTTACTTAAGTTAATGTGATAAATAGCCCCGGCTGGGTCAGTTGGCGTTTCTGTGTGGAGTTTGCATGTTCTCCCCGTATTCACGTGGGTTTACACTGGGTGCTCCGGTTTCCCCCACAATCCAAAGTCATGTGCTTTAGGTGAATTAAATAAACTAAATTGGCCGTAGTGTATCTGCAGGTGTGAATGTAAGAGTGTATGGGTTTCCCAGTGCTGGGTTGTGGCTGGAAGGGCATCCACTGGGTAAAACATATGCTAGATATGTTGGTGGTTCGTTCCGCTGTGGCGACCCCTGATAAATAAAGGGACTGAATGAGTAAATTAACTTAATACATTTTTGTTGGGACAACATGAAGGAATAGTGTGGAACCCAGCATTTTTTACAGTGAACATGACTTTGTATTGCACTGAGAATTTTGAATAACGACTGAGGTTGCCCCAAAATCGGTTGACTGAAAATTTATAAATCACTCTTCTGTATAGAAAAATTTATAAATAACCAGTAATAACATTATATGCACTGTAAATAAATGCTGGGTTGCACACAATCAATTTGTGTTGGGACAACATGAAGAAATTAAGTTACTATTTTTTTACAATTTGAAGTGGATTGAACATAAAACAATTAAGTTGTACCCACATCCAGAATTGTGTTGTTTCAGCTAATTTTAAATAAGTTTGAACAGAATTTTTTGAGTGTGGATGAACACATGTGCACGTCCAGGTTTTAAAGGAATTCTTCTCGTTAAGACATTTGTCATTGTCAGTTAGTTTGTTTTCCACACAGAGATGCTTCAAAGACCAAGAACAACAGCAAAGGTGTATAATGATGATGATTCTGACGATGCGTGAGTCTTCATATAAGTCTTTAGCAATTATACAGTTGATTTTATGGTTTGTGAAATAGTTTCTCTTCAATCTCAAAAAAGCGAATGGTAAAAATAGTAACAACACAATAAATTCACCCCATACTGGGTAATTTTATAAAATTTTAGATTAAAATGTTTTTATCAAAGAAATGAATGTGGTTTAAAACAACTGTAAACATAGTTACAACACCAACTATAATAAAAAGCTGTTTGCAGTAGCTGAATATTATAATCCTATTGATATTATGATATTTAATCATCCTCTTCCCACATTGTGTCTCATGCTGTCAGTGACTGCACAAACTCCCTGTAAAATAAAACAGACATTCATTTTGCAGCCGTTATATAATATTTTACTGTCATTTAGTGATGTATATTAAACAATTTAACATTATAATATATATTCAAAAGTAATTACTTTTCATTGGTTATGGATTTATTACCAAGGTTAGTGTATTTCATATAATTTTAAAAAATCTTATAATTGGTGATAATCAGATTGTCATCACCTTAAGATATTTGGCAAACGATGGTCTCTATAAAGCCCATTATGAAGATATCCATGCTTTCCATCAAATAGCACCAGCTTGACTCGTTCATCTGAGTTCTGAGCCTTTTTTGCAATTCTGTAAATCTAAGTCCAAAAAAAGCATTAAAAAAATAATAAAATAAAACAAAAAACAGTAAATTAATCTTCTTCCAAACCTCCTGAGCCACACTGAAGGGCGACACATGGTCATCTTTGGAATGGAGAATCATAATCGGAGTTCTGATTTTCTCCAAACTATCAACAACAAAAGGGGGAAAATGTTTATAATGATTTTATAATGTTAATCATTTTATAATATGATATGCAAAGTTTTTTTAAATGATAAATTCCACCAAATAAATACAATTATGTTAGTAAAACAATGTCACATACTTTTCATCAGATGGAAAGACTATTTTGTTGTTTTTCATTGGATTGAAGAGGAAGAACTGAATATATGGGAACTTCCAATAAAACTGGAGAAATAAAAAAACATGTACAAATAAAGTATACATGTATACCAGATTTTAATTATGAACCGTATATACTGATCTTGCATACTGATCATCAAATTACAGACTTACATTGTGAAGTAAATTTTATTTTGTAACATTGTGATGTTTGAATGCTAATCTTTAAAATAATGTAAAAAATATCAAATATTGTTGGAAACAGAAAGTAACAGTGCTCAAGTCCTTTACGGCCATTAAGCACATATATTTAGCATTTAAGTGGCCTTAAACTATGTACTTCATTTAAATTAATCATTTGGTACAATGCACTTATTATGTACATACAGTTTACATTGTACTTATACTTTAAAAATTGTCTGCATGTAATTACATATATTGTTACACTGTTGACCCATCACGTATACCTTAACCCACCTTAAACCTACCCATACCACCAAATCTGTCCCAAGCCTTACCCATATCTAGGCCCACACGGAATCTACGCACGCAGAATTCTGCAGATTTTCCGCAGATTTTTAGCCCATCATTAATTCTGTTTACCTACTTAAAGTTAACTATTTACAGTTAATCTAATTGGATTTGCATTTTAAACATTAAATACAAGTTAAAAAGACATTATTTTTTATTTAACATTTTAAGGTTTTAGTTATGATACTCCCAAAATAATTCCGCAGAAATCCGAATTTTTTTTTACCAAAATTCTCTCTGAATAGCTAGATTAGTGTTGTGCAATACATTAACACAATAAATACAATATACAGTACTTATAGCATAGTAGTTAAAGCCAATGAATGAAATCAAAGATGTTTAAAACACATCAGACAAAATCAGTTATTTTAGTCATTGTGCCATGAATTCAAAGATCCTGAATGCTACTTACCCAGGAAAAAGGATGTCCATAGCCTAGTTTGGCTGCCGCTCGCCCACTTAGCATCGAACCCTCAAGTATTATTCCATCAAACTTTTTTCCTGTCAGTTTGTGTTTACAGTCAAGAAGTGCATTTAAAGGAATAAAAGCTGTTTAAAAAATGCATACTATGCCACAGAACTACAAAAATCAAAACAACGACTCTTAAGAGCCACAGAGATAAACAAGATTATAAAATAAAAACAGTCAAATTCTCACCTTCCTCCAGTAATTTAACTGCAGTGTTAGTTGTTACACTATTGAAAAGGTAAAATACAGCAGTTAAACTACATACTGTAGAAAATCATGTTTACATTGATGCAATCATATTACATTGTCTTGAAAATGTAGCAAATTTAAAAACAGATCCTACACACCCACTACCGATCGAGTGACCCCACACACACACCAGGCTGTTTCCACTGCGCTTCTTAACCCAGTTATACAGGTATAGAGCATCAGTAGTCAGTCCAGGCTCTGTAGGTTCACCAGTTGAGTCTCCAAAACCTGACAGAGTTTAATACACTTCAGTAAGAAATTGAGAAATATTGACTGAATTTCCTGTGACTGTGGGCTACAATCACCTCTGTAGTCCATCGCCAAGGCATGATATCCAAGAGCACTTAAGACCTGTATAGCCAAAGCACTTCAGTTATTACCATTGTTCATGTTCTTAGTCTTTCTTCATTAATTTCTTTCTTAAAAGTTTTTAGTGTTAATGAAATAAATGAGTTTACTCACATTTGTAACTCCAATACGATGAAGTGCAGATCTGAAGGGACACAAAAGAAGTTTAAAAAAAAAAACAGTTTTAATGGCTTTTTTATTAGGGGAGCGCGGAGCAAAAAGTAACGCATGGTAAAATGTAACACAGAGTTTAAAGGTATTTCCCAATTTTTTTTTTTTGCATAAATCTGTTAATCAACCTCAGTCCTGATCAAAACTACTAATGGTTTAAAAAATTACATGATTTTAACTCTTTAATTGCCAAGTTCACAAATGAATAAAAAAACCCACACAAAATGACGTATTTTCATTATAAAAAATAAGTTGTGGACTGGATTTTGTTTTACCTTTTATCACAGTCTTGGACATGTGAACGATTAGTAACAACATTGGCTTTGATGCATTGTTAGATTTATTTTTTTTCTCTCTAATTTACTGTTGGTGGCTGTTTTTGCCCATTGACTTCCATTATAATTACATTTGATGGTGCATAAATACAGTCTTTTGTTTATTTACTCCATAGTTCTGAGAGCTGAGATACATATTTTGATTGTTCTCAGACACATCAAGGTAAGTGCGTAAAGGTCATTCTTACACTCTCACACACTCACACACACACAAACACACATTAATTTGCTGTTATACTCCATATAAAATCTTCATAAAAAATATGGTTTTGTTTCAAAAAAATGTATAATGAAAGTCAATGGGGCAAAAACAGCCACCAACAGTAAATTGGGGAGGAAAAAAAAGAAAATCAATCAAAAACAATGCATCAAAGGCAAAGTTGTTTCACATGTTCAAGACTTTAATAAAAGGTTTAAAAAATCCAGTCCACAATTACTTTTTATTTTGAAAATACACCATTTTGTGTGTTTTTTTTCACCAAATCAGTGACATCATTTATGCATTTGCCAATTAAAGAGGTAAAATCCTGTAATTTTCTAAGCAATTTAGTAGTTTTGACCAGTACTAAAGTTTTTAACAGATTTATGCAAAATACTTTGAAAAATTTTTTATCTGATGCATTTTTACACCAGTTTAATTTAGTGTTTAATTTAATGTTTCTATCCCGAACATAACAAAATGTTAATACATTTGCCCAGTTGAGTTTTTTTTTTTTGTTTTTTTTTAAATAGAGCATTTTTGCAAATTATGTGTCAAAATAAGATTTGTCACCAAAAATCATTCTGCTAGCTGAAACACAGAAAAAGTTATGGCCAAATTAAGACACAAAATCACCCCGGATAAAAACATCTCCAGCAGCACATAAGGTTTAAATAAATGCAGAAAAAATAAAGAAAAAAAAATGAAATGATTGGACATGCCTTTGGGATTATTTAAATTCAATGAAACTTTAAAATTGAGTTTTAAATAGAAAAATTGAAATCCAAAACAATGATATTGATAACATAAGAACAGAATTACAACAAAGTCAAATATAAACACAGCACTTTTGTTTTTGCTTCCATTTTTCATGAGTTAAAAAAAAAAGAAAAAGAAAAAAAAAATCGAGGACTTTTCTTATGTACACAAAATGCCCATTTCTCTCAAATATTGTTCAAACATTTAAAACTAAGGCCACTCTAAAATGTGCAGTTTTATCACACAGCAGTTTTGAAGTTTTGAGGGAGCGTACAATTGCCATGCTGACTGCATGAGTGTCCACCAGACCTGTTGCCCGTGAATTGAATGTTAATTTTTTCTACCATAACCCGTTTCTAAAGTCGTTTCAGTGAATTTGGCAGTATATCCAACCGGCCTCAGAACTGCACACCGCATGTAACCACACCAGCCCAGAACCTCCACGTCCAGCTTCTTTGCCCCCAAGATGGTCTGAGACCAGCCACTTGTAGAACTGCTGTAACAATCGGTTTGCATAACCAAAGCATTTCTGCACAAACTGTCTGAGGGAAGCTCATCTGCATGCTCCTCATCTTCATCGGGGTCTCGACCTGACTGCAGTTTCTCATGGTATCCAAACTGAGTGGACAAATGCTCAGATTTAATGGCCTTTGGCACTTTGGAGAGGTGTTCTCTTCATGGATGAATCTGGGATTTTACTGTTTAGGGCAGACGGCAGACTTGTGAGTGAGCAGTTTGCTGATGTCAACATTGTAAATCAAGTGGCCCATAGTAGTGGTTGGGTTATGGTATGGACCGGTGTATGTTATGGACAACAAACACAGCTGCAAGTTATTCATGGCATTTTGAATGCACAGAAACACCGTGACGAGATCATGAGGCCCATTGTTGTGCGATTCATCCATGGATGTCACCTCATGTTGCAGCATGATAATGCCCCATGTTGCAAGGATCTGTATGCAATTCCTGGAAGCTGAAAACAACCCAGTTCTTGCATGGCTTGCATATTCACTGGACATGCCACCCATTGAGCATGTTTGGGATCCTCTGGATCAGTGTATACGACAGTGTGTTCCACTTCTTGCCAAGATCCAGCAACTTTGAACAACCATTTAAGGGAAGTGGACCAACATTTCATTGAGATGTGTTGCAATGCATGAGGCAAATGGTGGTCACACCAGATACTGACTCGTTTTCTGAGCCCTACCTATTATACTCTTAAAACTCAGTTCTGATAATCAGGGACTAAGCAGAAGCATAGTGAGTGAGTGGTAGTGTTTACACACTTCCAGTTTTTATGTTTGGCTTCACTTGGCTGATATTTTGTTTAAATAGTGAGGTTACTAAAATATTGAGATTTAGAGATTAGCTGCATATTTTTTAATAAGACGAAGGGAATGCAGCACAAAATTCAGTGCACAAGATCAATGATGAATGCAAAAAAGAAAAAAATGCAGCACACCAAAATGTTTAGTGAAGTCAGAATATAAAGGGTTCTATTATGTTAATTAAGGTGAATTGGGTTTCTTGCCTATTGCCCCCATTGCCATGTAGGTAGATGAAAATGGGTGATCCATCCCCTAGAGCCTTCTCATACCACTCTACATCCTTGCCCTGCGCCTCCTTCCACCTATGTTCAGGTACAGTATGCCTACAAAACATTCATAAGAAAGAAAACCTCAGAATGTGTAACTGATCCATTTTATGATTTGTGTGTGTGTGTATAAATGACATAAAACTAACCACACGCCCACTCTCACACCCTCCTCAGGTTTGAGATAGACATTTATAGTGTGATCGAGACCCACATCTGAAGGTCGGCTAAGGTCAACAAAGTCTGAAAAAAAAAAAATCACACACAATCAAGCTTAGGAAAAATCCATAAACTGGAGAGATGACAACACCACATTAGTATTTAAAAAATAAAAGTTGCATACCAGAGAAGACATGTTGAAGAATTGGAATTGTTGCACAGAGGACGAGGAGAGAAAAAAGTCCTATTTTAGGCCATGACCACTGAGAGCTATAGAAATTAATGTACACACAAACACAATGTGAATAGTGTTGATTTTTGACACACGCTGGTTCAGTACTCAAGATGCAGTGAAATCAAAATATCTGTTTTAGTCTGTTTTTTTTATTTATGCTTAAAAAAAACAGAGTACAGAACAATACAAATACAAGAAGAAAGAAAGAAACAAACAAACAAAAAAAGGGTCAGGGGTGTACAAAAAACTAAATATAAATAATACAAACAAATATATTATACATAAAGGGTACGGGCCTTGAGGGATTACAGGATCTTGAAGGTTTCAAGTAAAAAAAATGGCTTTTTATTAGGGGAACGCAGAGCACAAAGTAACGCAGGGTAAAATGTAACACAGTTTTAAAGTATTTGCTCAGGGTTAACTATGGCATGCTTCCGAGGTTTTCACCACAGTGTTGGCAGACGTCTTCCTGCCAATTATTGTAAAAGTTCGGTGAAATTTGGATGAGAAACACAGGAGAAACCATTTATACAGCATAAAAGTATTTTTTATCATACTCAATATTTTTTTTATTTAAAAAAAAAATCAGTGAAAGTATGTTAGTGAAATCTTATATTGCTGTGATTACTGTCTTCTAGACTAAAAGATGAAACGATTTTGAAAGGTGTAAAAAACACAGTGACTGCTAGCCAGTTTTGAGGAAAACACCAAACAGCAGGGTTAGTTGTAACAGGGTGTTACAAATAAGACACACACTGTTTGACACCAATTAAAATAACAAAATTATTTTTTAATTTTGAGTGTAATGTTGAGAACTTTTTAAGTAAAACATTTTTTTTAATAGAATTTTTTTAAATAGAATAAAGTAATTTTATTGCTGACATTGCAAATAAATGCATTGCATAATAATAGATAAAAATGCAAAGAAATCCAAATGTGTTTATCTAATAGATAAACAAATAAACATGCTGTGCTCTGTAGAATAAAAAAAAAACTGAATTTAAATTAAATGTGTGAAATCTGCCTTTATAAGCATGTGTTACAACTAACCCCTCTGTCTGTTACAACTTGCCCCGTAGGTGGGGTAAATAGTAACATTTTTACTCCTGGCACAATACTGCACAGAAACCATAGATCTGGCGGTCATACTTTTAGTGCTCATTTGTAGGAGAGGCTTGTGTGTTGTTGGTAAAAAAAAAAATGGTTTCTCTAAACCCATTACTTTGTTCATTATTTGGCCAAAACCAAAAAGTGTTACTTTGTGCCCCGCTCTCCCCTACTGCTTTGCTTTATGTTGTTCGTATAATGTTCTAATTCTTTTGGTATAGACGGATAAAATTGTTTTTGGTTATTAAATTTGCATTTGTGAATATGGTACATTGTAAATATTATCAAAAGATTAATAACATAAACTTCCTTTATTTTTTTGAACGAAACTGTATAGTCATAGTTATGGCGTGCATCGAAAATTAAAAAAAAAAACAGCAAATTTCTAGTAATCTTTATAGCACAGTGTCTTAATTTTTTACTGCATCTTTTCTTAATTTTGGTGTTTGTTTTATACAGACGTCTGATCAACTTTAAAAAAAAGTGTCTTACCTTGCATGCACATCCTTAAGTGTCGGACTAGACTGTTTCAGTCCTGCAGCAGGTTCACCACCTTCGGATTTATCGACTCTTCGCTTCATTTTGAGGAGCAAGCAAAACTCTTAACCTACTCAAAGTTACTTTACAAACTTTGACAATATTTGACAAGCAAACCCGCGCGATCACGTAAGTAGACGGGTGTAAAGAGCAAAGTGCATTGACTTGAGCGACTTTTGAGCGGGTTTTTAGCTTTTTTTCAACACCATACTTTCCAACAATTTTCCTATGTGTAGTTATGCTTTTGTATCATTTATATAACTTAATCAATTATGAAAATGAATAACGTAGACGGTTTTATCAGTAACAATTTTAAAACGGTCACAAGTACAAAACATTACAAATAAAGTTTAAACTGAATATTTACCGAAGTCGTTTATTTAAAAAATAAAGAATAATTACCAGCTCCTAATCCAGCAAATTTTTGAGAAAACAAACGTATTAAACTTTTATTATATAAACGTAAACTTGTATTATGCTATTTTGAAGTCAGAACTACATCACTTCCTGATGCTGACGCCGTTAAGGAAACAACCCATCATTCAGTCGTGAAATAGGTGTCTGTTAGAGTAAAATAGTAGGTTTGAACTGTTCTTTAAGCATTTTCTATATGTAAACTTCTCTGGTTAAATCGTAGTACGTTTGAGGAACCAACAATCCATACAAATTACACATAAATTACGTGCACGCGCGCTAAATTCAAAATTACTTACCAGTCCAGATTATACAGTTTTCTGATTGTTAACGTTTAACATTCAGCACAACAACAGTAAGCATGACTTTGTATGGCGCTATGAATTTAGACCTATAGATTGCTTCAAAATCTGCTGCCTCAAAATTTGTATACTTCTGTATAGAAATATTGATGAACAATAAGTAAATAACATTATATGGTTGAACACATACATACGCACGTCCACTCTTTCCGTTATTATCCCAGACATCTTTGTTTGTCATTGTCATTTAGTTTGTTTTCCACACAAAGATGCTTCGAAGACCAAGAACGACAGCAAAGGTGTACACAGAACCAACGACTGAGGATGAGGATGAGGATTTCAATGACATGTGAGTCTTCATATACGATTCATCACACT
This sequence comes from Danio kyathit, assembly GCA_903798195.1. Lineage (NCBI taxonomy): Eukaryota > Metazoa > Chordata > Actinopteri > Cypriniformes > Danionidae > Danio > Danio kyathit. The sequence continues at coordinate 23,136,590 of LR812531.1, read as the reverse complement.
TTTATTTTCAAATCAGCTTCCAAGACTAAGATCCTAGGTTATTGTGTAAGTTACAGGAAAATTAGGCTATTTCTTCAAACTTAATCAGCATTTAAATCATGTTAATGGTTTGGGTGCCAGTCTATTGCTTTTTAGCTACAGAAACTCACTCCAAAAATAACAAAAAGGAGGGCAGGATACAATGAAACCAGTATAAAAATTGCCTGTAAAAAGAATTTCAAAATATAAGCTATAGGGCTGCCCAATATATTCAATGTTGAATCGGGGTTATAGTTGATCAGCTTCACACCTGAGATTATGTGGCGTCACTGTAGAGTTTAACCATTTTATCGTTTTGTCAAAGTTTTTTTTTTTTTACCATTTTTACCAATTTATCCAATTTATTTATAATTTACATGTATTTTAAGGCCTTTGACTTTGTGAACATTTCAAGAGAGTTTAAAGAATTTGAGCTTGACACATTTGACCCTTTCCATATTTTATTAAAGATTTATTTTATGGAATTGTTTATACTATGAAGACTATTCAGTGTTATTTTTATGTCATTGTTCAATGTCTGTACTTGAATACCGTTTGACTTCACAGAAAACCTTTCAATACAGTAGGGTTGTCGCGATACTATTAATTCACGTTATGATACTATACCAGCTGAAGTGTATTTATACCAAGTAATATTGCGATACTGTAATTCAGAACTCAAATCTATGAAATAAAGAAAGTTGTCAGAAATTCACCTAAACTATTTTGTAGATAACTAACCAAGAAAAAAAAAAACATTAAAATAAAGATACAAATTATACCGAACAAAATTTCTTACAAAAAGAGCTTTTTTTTCAACAGAATTAGGCTTTATGAAGTGGTCAAAAAATGTTCCAATGTTTCCTGTTGCTATTTTGGGTTTTTCATCTATTGCTTTTTTTTGTCTTATCAGGTAAGAATCCAAAGTAATTCAAAATGTCACTTTGTAAGTTGTTCTTTTTAATGAGATTGTTGCCATTATTGTAGCTTCTAAATCATATTGACAGGAACAGAAATTAACTGATTCAGATGTGCGTTCAAACTGAAGCGTTAGAAAACGTGCAATAGGCTACCATAAAAGGCGCAAATTCTACACAGTTTTGCAACTTTAAAGGGCTCCACAGACTATTAAAAAATAGTGTATTGTTGCACAAACGTGTGAGCATTTTAATGACGTTTTCACATGCAACATAATGTATTGTAGACAGACCTTTAATGACGATACTACCATGTACAAAGTACAGTGGCACCTCCAGTATTTTGGAGCCATAGTATCACGATACTAACATAGTACCTGTAAACTTTGCAACCCTACAATGCAGTATATTTCACTTTTATCTTTGCCATTTATCTTTGCTTGTAATTCAAAAACATTTTCCCCTTTGAACACAATATATTTTTAAAAATATTTTGGAGCAGTAAAGTGTCAGTCTAAATGATTCAAATGGATCTTTGACTTCTGCTGTCTTTATTAGTTTCAAAAACACTGATTTCTTTACAATTTAAAACGGCATCTTTGAATATTATATATATATATATATATATATATATATATATATATATATATATATATATATATATATATATATATATATATATATATATATATATATATCTCAGAAACAGTATAGCAGAAAGTTTTGGCGGTTTTAAAACCTTGACTTTTGCAAAACCGCAGTATACCTTGAAAACGGTTATTGTTTCATACCTATTTAAGCCATCTGGTGAAATCAGAATTCTGGTGAATTTGTAATATATATTGCAGAAACATAAAATATTACAATGTCTTTTTTTTTCCAAATCTTCCAGTCCAACTAAGCAATATATAAAAATAAATGCAGATGTAGTAGTATGATATTGTAGTATAATATAGTAATGGTCTTGAATGGAGGAGAGATGAATGGTCATCTCAAAACTGCACGTTTGGCTGAAATTGATGATATTTCACTGTTTGACAAATGCATTACAAATGACCACCAAAAATATTTTTTTTAAATGCATGTTGATTTGCAAAGGGGTGGAAAATTTCAGGTACATTTTAGGAAACTTCATCTGGAAAAGTTTGGAAATTTAACAACAATATTTTTTAGATTTTATTAGAATATCATTTTTTTTTTAATATTCGACGTTTGGGGAAATGTATATCAATTTGTATCATATACAGTTTTTGTTATAACACTATAATAACACTTTTTTTTATAACACTTTATTATTTTTATTATTTCGAATAATATTTCGAAAATAGAATTTCCAGCTCAATGAGAAAAATGGCAGACAGGTCATTTCTATGTACTTGTTGAATGTGGCTGCAATAAATTGTAAATTCTCAGTTTATTCTCGTTAATTCCCATTAATTCCCATATATTTCTCTTAATTACCATATGTTACTTTTAATTCCCATGCAAAATTATAAGCATTGAAAATTATGTCCTAATTGCCTAATGATACCCTAATGGGATCCCGATTTGTAATATTGTAAACAATTTGAAAAAAAAAAAAAAGATCATGTAGAAATATAATAATACTAATAATAATAATTTCTTACATTTATATATTTTCTGGACATTCAAAGCGCTTTACACATTGGGGGGTGGGGGGTGGGGGTCTCCTCATCCACCACCAGTGTGCAGCATCCACCTGGATGACGCGACTGCAGCCATGTTGCGCCAGACAGCACTCCACTCACCAGCTGATTGGTGGAGAGCAGAGACCACAGAGAGTCGGGACCTCGGTTTATTGTCTTATCCGAAAGATTATAATATAAGGAATATAAAGGAATATAATATAAAGAATATAAGGAATATAATTCCTTATTTCTTATTCCTTCATAATGCTAAATGAATGAAAATGATATCTTGGTACAGGACAGCCAATCAAAACGATGACAGTGAGGAAATAGACGAATGGTTGCCAAAGTTAAAGGAAGGCAAAGCTAAAGAAGGAAAAGTCGAAAAAGGGACAGATGGATCCACCGAAAAGAAAAAAGCGACCAAGAGGGTTGCCAAACCTAAAGAACCGAAACCTAAAGCAGAGAGGAAGCCAAGAGCTCCACGGGTTCCTAAAGCCAAGAAGGAGAAGCCTAATACAGAGCAACAAAGTGAAGATATGGTGCAACTGAAGTCCGAGTCACAGCGGCATGTGACAATCAAAGAAGAGGCAAGTTATTAATGCTTATGCTTTGACTTTCACCAATAAATAATGTAGTGTAAATTATTGTTTATAAATGTGTTATTTTGCCAGTAATTAAAAAGCATTAACTTCCCTAAAATTAAGTATAGGTTTTTTGCTTTCTTTACAGGATCTTCCTTGCTTGCCTCACAGCTATTATTTACATTTAGTTTGCTGTTCACCTTTTATTTAAAGTGTTTTTCAAATGTGGAAAGCATTAAATAGATAGTTCACCCCAAAATAAAAATTCTCTCATCATTTGCTCATCCTTCTTTTGTTCCAAACCTGTTTGAGATTCTTTCTTCTGCTGAACCCAGATGTTTTGAAGAATGGAAATAGTAGCCATTGACTTCCATCCATAGTAATATTTTTTTTCCAACTATGGAAGTCAATGGCTACTGGTTTCCAACATTTTTCAAAATAGTTCATTTGTGCTCAACAGAAGAAATAAACTCAAGTTTGGAACAAGAAGAATGAGTGAATGATGAGAGATTCTTCAGTTTTGGGTGAACTAAATGTTAAATGTTTGGGTGAAGTAATTAATATGAAGCCAGATCAGTCGCAAAAATAACACATTTAAAAATTAAAATTCATACATCCACAACACAATTCATTTTTACAAAATCCAGTTTGTAAGTTCAAACATGTATCAAAAATACACAAATCTAATTCATAAAATCAAATCAATTCAAATATACACAAACCCAATACGTAAACTCAAAACACGATTCATAAATTCACAAATCCAATTCGAAAACTCAAAACACGATTCATAAATTCACAAATCCAATTTGTAAACTCAAAACACGATTCATAAATTCACAAATCCAATTCGTAAACTCAAAACACGATTCATGAATTTACAATTTCAATTTTTAAACTCAAAACACGATTCATAAATTTACAAATCCAATTCATGAACTCAAAACACGAATAATTAATTCACAAACCCAATTCATAAACTCAAAACACAATTAATAAATTCACAAATCCAATTCATAAATTCAAAACATGATTTGTAAATTCACAAATCCAATTTGTAAACTCAAAACATGATTCATAAATGCACAAATCCATTTCGTAAAATCAAAACACGATTCATAAATTCACAAATCCAATTAAAACTCAAAACACGATTTATAAATTCACAAATCCAATTCGTAAACTCAAAACAAGATTCATAAATTCACAAATCCAATTCGTGAACTCAAAATACAATTTATAAGTTCACAAATCCAATTTGTAAACTCAAAACACGATTCGTAAAATCACAAACCCAATTTGTAAACTCAAAACACAATTCATAAATTCACAAATCCAATTCGTAAACTCAAAACACGATTATTAAATTCACAAATCCAATTTGTAAACTCAAAACACGATTCATGAATTTACAATTTCAATTTGTAAACTCAAAACACGATTCATAAATTTACAAATCCAATTCATGAACTCAAAATACAATTTATAAATTCACAAATCCAATTCGTAAACTCAAAACACGATTCGTAAAATCACAAACCCAATTTGTAAGCTCAAAACACGATTTATAAATGCACAAATCCATTTCGTAAACTTAAACACGATTTATAAATTCACAAATCCAATTCGTGAACTCAAAACACGATTATTAAATTCACAAATCCAATTCGTAAACTCAAAACATGATTCATTAATTCACAAACCTCATTTGTAAACTCAAAACACGATTCGTAAATTTACAAATCCAATTCGTAAACTCAAAACATGATACATAAATTCACAAATCCAATTCGTAAACTCAAAACACGATTCATAAATTCACAAATCCAATTCATAACCTCAAAACACGAATAATTAATTCACAAACCCAATTCGTAAACTTAAAACACAATTCATAAATTCACAAATCCAATTCATAAATTCAAAACATGATTCGTAAATTCACAAATCCAATTCGTAAACTCAAAACACAATTCATAAATTCACAAATCCAATTCATAAATTCAAAACATGATTCATAAATTCACAAATCCAATCAAACTCAAAACATGATTCATAAATTCACAAATCCAATTCGTGAACTCAAAATACAATTTATAAATTCACAAATCCAATTTGTAAACTCAAAACACGATTCGTAAAATCACAAACCCAATTTGTAAACTCAAAACAATTCATAAATTCACAAATCCAATTCGTAAACTCAAAACACGATTATTAAATTCACAAATCCAATTCGTAAACTCAAAACATGATTCATAAATGCACAAATCCATTTCGTAAACTCAAAACACGATTTATAAATTCACAAATCCAATTCGTAAACTCAAAACATGATTCATAAATTCACTAATCCAATTCGTGAACTCAAAACAGAATTATTAAATTCACAAATCCAATTCGTAAACTCAAAACATGATTCATTAATTCACAATCCCAATTTGTAAACTTAAAACACGATTCATAAATTTACAAATCCAATTCGTAAAGTCAAAACATGATGCATAAATTCACTAATCCAATTCGTAAACTCAAAACACAATTCGTAAATTCACAAATTCAATTTATAAACTCAAAACACGATTCAGAAATGTACAAATCGAATTCGTAAACACAAAACACGATTCGTAAATTCACAAATCCAATTTTTAAACTCAAAACACGATTCAGAAATGTACAAATCGAATTCGTAAGCTCAAAACGCGATTCATAAACTCACAAATCCAAATCGTAAACTCAAAGCACGATTTAAAAATACACAAATCCAATTAATTTGGCAAAAATATTTATTATTTAATACTTCATATTTACTTGTGAATCCACAAATTGTGTGTTTACAAATTTACAAATTGGATTTGGTAAATGTGAATTGTGCTGTGCATGTATGAATTTTATTTAGTAAATATATTATTTTTGAGACTCGACAAGTGCTACTATTACACAGTTTCTGGCAATGTTAGAGAAATACAAGCTGTAGGTATATAGTTAAGGGCATGAACAGTGAGTTAAAAAGCTAAGAATAGGATAAAGAGGACATTTATTAAATATGGAATCTACCTTGGCTGGTGTTAGCAGTTTTAGTATAATATAGTAAACAAACACTAAGATCATCTATTTAGATTACTTACTTTATTCCAACATTGTGCTTTATTTTAGAGGTTGTCTATGAACCTGAGCAGTAATAATGTCCCAGTCCCAGGAGATAATGATGACGTGCCTGACGAGGGTCCGTCATCAAGCCAGCCTTTCTCCAAGGTAAAAAAAGAGGAGCCAGATGACAGTTTTACCTTTGAAGAACCTGTTCAGAAGAAGCAGAAGACCTCAGACGCAGCCCAGGGAAGACCAATAAAACTCAAATCTGCTGGTTCCGGATTGGAGGACCTACAGATGAACTGGGATCCTATTCGGGTGGGTTATCATTAGTTTCTTGAGGTGCGAAATAGTGATTGACTCATTTAGTGTTGTGCTATACTGATCCATGTTACACTGAAGTTCTGTTTTATTCTTTATGATGTCTTTTTGACTCCACAACAATGTTTAAAGACCGTCTATACTTGGACTAGTTTTGTTTCAATACTATTCAATAATTAATAAGGAATTATGTATGTTCTACTTACATTGTTTGTATTAGTTGTTTTTTAGTTTACATGGCTCTTTCAGTCATTTGTGATGTATTTGATAAGAATTTTTACTCATTGAAATAATTTAGTGCTATCTACAAATTGTATTTTTTTTAATCAAAATGTTCAAGGGTGTTTTCGAACTTAAAGAGTCTTAAATTTTGTATATGGAGATTTGTCAGGAAAGTGGGAATTCTACTTTTTTAAAGAAAGCACATTTGTCAAAGGGGTTAATTACATGAAACTAGAAAACATCAAATATATATTTTGTCAAATAGCACAGTAATTACTCAAACTATGTTAGTCCATATTAATCAAATATTTCCTGTGCATTTGTTTATTTCACCTCATGTAGGTTCTTGCTGAGAAGGCTGGTGTGGCGCAGTGGGTGTGCATGAACATTGCACAACTCCTCGAGGAGGAGAACACCATTCCCTTCATGGTGCGTTATAGAAAAGAGCTGATCAACCATATGGATGCTGATGCGGTTCGAGACGTGCAGCAGACTCTTGATGAGTTACGGTAAGATGGTGGAAAGACAAGAAAGTAAAGGGGAGACCGATGGAGTTTTTCCCCCCTTTTTACACTGATCTGTTTGTGAGTGCTTCTTTCAGTAACATGCTTGAGTTAAGAAACTGAAACTGATTAAGTATTTCTTTGTTTGGTTTTGTGTTTGGAAAAAATTAATACAAAATGCTTTTTGGTCACAGATGTCTTCAGTGACAGTACTTTTCTGATATTTTGATGTGATTGTTTAAAAAATTGAATAACCTTGGTTAGGATGATGAATCAAATGTAACCTGTAGATGGCAGCAGAGATTATCCAAAAAGAGTTAGATGTCTAGGGCCCGCGGAACAAAGTTGGCCCATGGTAATCTTTGATTTGGCCCACCATTCTATCCTTTACCAGAGATCGTAATTTTGAATTTAACATAATCTTTTTTGTTTGTTGAGCTACAAAAAAAAACCCAACTGAAATTAAACATTTCAATTAAATGTAAATGAATCAGATAAAAAAAAAAGTGTTAGTGTTATTTCCAAACGGTCCCACTTTATATTAGGTGGCATTAACTAATATGTACTTACACTGAAATTACATGCATGTAATTAATATCAGTTAATTACATCTTTTAATACACTGTTGACCATCCTTTACACCTTAACCCACCCTTAAACCTACTAGGCATGAGCCGGTAAAAGATTCTGATGGCATGATAACCTTGAATAAAAATATCACGGTTTTCTCTGTAATCATGGTATTGTGATTATTGCTCTAAAATATATTATTTTTAAATGTTTGGGTAAAAAACGAAAACTTTTTTCCCCTTCGAAAACAATATATTTTATTTTTTGAAAGATTTATAATATTTTGATGCAGTAAACATGTCAGGCTAAACAATTCAAATGAATCATTGACTTCTGGTGTCTTCATTAGTTTCAAAAACACAGATTTCATTACAATTTAAAATGACGGCAGATACTGATGTCCAAAAAAAAAAAAAAAAAAGTAAATAAAAAATCTTACACATGCATTAGGAACGTTATAGCAGAAAATGTTGGTGGTTTTAAAACCTTGACTTTTCCAAACCGCGGTATACCTTGAAAACGGTTATTGTTCCATGCCTAAAACCTACCCATACCACCAAACCTGTCCCTAACCCTACCTGTATCCCACTTCAAGTGAACCAAAAATGTTCTGCTATACATAATTTAGTACAATGTATTACTTTTTTTAATGCAGGTACATAGTAGTTAAGGCCACCTAATATAAAGTGACACCAATCAAACAATTACTGGTTTTAGAATAAACTAAAGACACAACACTTTTAGACTTCATTTTATGCATCTGTTTTAGTTCTGTGGCAAAGAAGAGCAGATCCGTTGCTCAGACACTAAAGAAGGAGGGAGTTCTTACTTCAGAGCTGGAAATGGCTTTGAAGAACTGCACAACGGCTGATGAAATAGAACACGTGGTGAGCATCGAATTGAAAATGTTCCCAGTTTACCTATTACTCTAAAGTTTTGACCATTTGATGAGTTTTTTAGGGGAACTACTAATATTTTCAACTTCTTTAGTATGCCCCTTATAAAAAAGGCAGTAAGTTGTCCAAGGCCCGGCGAGCAAAGGAGCTTGGATTGGAACCTGTTGCGCTGGCTCTGCTTCATTCTCCACAGACACTGAACCTGCACGCCTCCATCCAGCCCAACACTAAGGGTATATCAGCCTTTTATACTGTATGATGAAACAATTATTAACAAACATGTAATTAGTAAATACAGTACATCTAGAGAAATTGACAAATTTAGTAGTCTCTAATTTTTATTATACATACAGTTGAAGTCAGAATTGTTAGCCTTCCTGAATTATTAGCCCCCCTGTATATCCCCCCCCCAAATTTCTGTTCAATAGAGAGAAGATTTTTTTTAACACATTTCTAAACATAATAGCTTTAATAACTCATTTCTTTTATTTTTGCCATGATTACATTACATAATATTTTTCAAGATACTAGTATTTAGCTTAAAGTGACATTTAAAGGCTTAATGAGGTTAATTAGGCAAGTTAGGGTAATTAGGCAAATCATTGTATAGCAATAGTTTGTTCTATAGACAATTAATAAAAAAATATATTGCTTAAGGGGGCTAATAATATTGACTAGGGCTGCACAATATATTGTTTCAGCATCGATATCGCAGTGTGCACATTTGCAATAGTCACATCACAGGATCTGGAATATCAAGTTGAGTTTATAGCTGAGCAGGAGCTGTAACCATAATAACCATATAATTTGCATGTGTTTTAGGGACTGTGACTGCTTCAAGTTTGATTAAGGCACAAGGAACTGTTCTGTTACTTTAATAAAGGCTAATTTGATAGAATTATTAATATGATGAAGACTCTATTGATATTTTACATTTGCTTATTCAATTTCTGCACCTAAAAACTATTAATAATGTACAGCACTGTTTATTTCATTCGTTTAATCTTTGCTCTGATGTATTTATCAATGCATGAAATTTGTATTTTATTTTTAAATGCAAATGATTCAATCCCCTCCAGAATCATCCCAATCAACCTAAAATAAGAGATTTTTTCCAAATAAAGAAATCTGGTTAAATTGTATTTATATTGCAATATCTATTGCAGAAAAAAAAATATCGCAATGTCAGATTTTTTTTTCAATATCGTGCAGCCCTAATAATGACTCTAAATTGGTTTATTGGTTTTATTCTAGCTGAAATAAAACAAATAAGACTTTCTCTAGAAGAAAAAATATTATAGGAAATACTGTGAAAAATTCCTTGCTCTGTTAAATGTCATTTGGGAAATATTTGAAAGAAAAAAAAAAATTCACAGGGGGCTAATAATTTTGACTTGAACTGTAACTGTATAAGTAATACTGTAGGTTAAATTAGGAGATTAGACCACATATTGTTACAACAGAATACAAATAATCAGGAGGAAAAAAGCAGTGTACACCCCATTTTGAAAATTCTTTTTTTTAAAAAAAATCTATTTCTAAGTGTATAGTGGTAAAATATTTTGGTGCTTTTGAATAAAAAGGTTTTATTAAACAGGTATATTCATTAACATAATAAATTCGTCACTGAATATCCTTAGAAACAGAAAGATAATACATTCAAATTCAAATAAAATATAGCAAAAGCAAATTACATGCTACAAACGTTTAACCAAATTTTTATATATATATATATATATATATATATATATATATATATATATATATATATATATATATATATATATATATATATATATATATATATATATATATTGTTTCTCTTTATTATTATTATTTTTTTCATATATTTTTCCCTAACATTTATACATTTGGGTGTACAAATTTTTTGACTGTTATCGTGAGCTATTTTATTAGATTAGCTCCAGATTTGGCTTCTGTACTAATGTGACTAATCTAATGTATATGCACAAATATAATATTGTATGGCAGCCTATAGAAAATATTAATTATACAAGATAGATTTGTGAGGGGTGTACTCATACAGTATATGCTGAGCACTGTATATATGTAATGTATTTAGACCATGTAGATGCCTACTATAGTCTGAAACAGAAGAAATGTTAGGAAAAAGGTGAATAATAGTTTTCACCACATTACCAATATACAGAATATATGTTCATTAATATTTTAGGAATAATAATGGTTCCAGTACCATTACCTCACGTATATCTACCTCTATCATTTTTACATTTGTCACCTTAATTTCTGTATTAAATAAAAAGGATGATTAAAAACGTTCAACAGAGGGCAGCAAAGTACTTCAGTTTTTTTGCTCACACTTAATGGCAGTTGACATTGACATCACAGCAGTGACATTAACTACAATTTAACATTTTTCTAGATACATATCTCTTATTAAATGCATTTCTAGGCATTTATTGCGCAGCCCTTCTGTGAATTATTATTATTATTATTATTTTCCCCAAAGCTTCCCAAGGAAAGGACATTTTTTCACAGTATTCCTATTATATTTTTCTTCTAGAGATACTCTTATTTCTTTTAGTTTGGCTGACACTACAAAAAAAATAAGAAGCTGCAAAGTTTATTATTTTTGTCCCCCTCAAGAATATTTTTTTTTTCGAATGGCTACAGAACAAACCACTGTTGTCCAATAACTTGCTTAATTAATCTAACTTGCTTAGTTAACTCAATTGACCTAGTTAAGCCTTTAAATTGCCATTTAAGCTGAATACTAACATATTGCTAAGCAGCTAGTAAATATTATTTACTCCCATCATGGCAAAGACAAAAGAAGTTAGTTATTAAAACTATCAGTACTTTGTTTAAATAGGTTTTGAAAAATGTCATTTCTGTTAAACAGCACTTGGGAAATATTTAAAAAAAAAATTACAAAGTAAAATGTTACAGGGTTTGTAATTTTTTGTCTTTAAATATAGGTCATACATTTAATAAAAAAAAAAATGACTTTGTGAATCCTCCAAGAACCCTGCTATTACAGAGCCACTTTAACCTGTGAATGTTTTCATGTGAAATTGAATTTGTTTGTCTTTCTCTGTGTAGGATTGTCAAGCCTGGATGAAGTGGCCACAGGTGTGCAGGAGATTCTGGCCTATATGATCGCGAAGGACAAAGAAACTCTCACCCATGTCCAGTCACTGTAAGACACTATTATATTTAGCAAATTCCCAGTTTATCCTATTCCTTAGTTATTATCAGTCTGTTATCTACTTGTCTGTCTGATGTCTTGATCACCTGTCACTATGCATCAGCCTTTCATTTTATAACCTGTCTGCCTCAATTATGATTGTATGTTTAACGGTGAACGCTTGTATGCTCTCAGGTGTGACAGGAGTGCGGTGACCATTCACTCAGCAGTGTCTAAAACTGCCCTGAAAGAACAGCAGTCACAGCAGTCCGATCAGAAGAGCAAACCAAAGGACATTGCAAAGTTCAGCCTGTACACGGACTTCACCTGCGACGTCCAGCGCATCCAGCACCATCAGGTATGGCCACCGTCTTAGCTTTTTTTAATCATTCTGCTTACAAGACCACTATGCATCTTCTTTTTTTTCTAATCTTCCACAAATTATTGTTCCACAGTGGGACACAGCTGTTATTTAAACTTAAAAAGCCTGGTTTTGTTGTATTTTCTTACCCTGTGGTCAAACCATAGTTTATTGACATTTATTTTCTCTTAATACAAATAGTAGGAAAATATGAAGGTGTCATGACTCGTGGGTTTCGTGGGACTCTGTGAGCTTGATGCATATTTTCATCTTTTTTTTCCTGACATTTATAAGTCTCCTGTTTATTATTATTTTAGTTATTTGTTTTATAGAAATGTATTAAATTACAAGCTTTATTTTAGGTGGAGCTCAAGTAGTATAGTATGCTTCATGTTAAACTATTTCAAGTCATTTTAAATATTTTTTAAATTCTAATTTTCATACAATTTCTTCAAGTTTTACGCTTAATATTCAAATTGCGTTTTGTCCCAGCCTCATTTCAATTATCAAAAATGTATACAGAATGTTTAAATAGTTTTAGTTAACAAGAACAACCCTGGCAAATACACAATAATGTTTTGCTGCATTTAAAAAACATCTGCTGTGGTTTCCTGAATAATTCTGGTAAGAATACACACAGTAAGCAATTGTAAACATATTTATCATCAGTGGTGAAAAGGGTACTGAAAAATCATACTTAAGTAAAAGTAACATTACTTGCCCAAAAAGTAGTACAATAGGGTCATTTTAAAAGTACTCCAGAGTAGTGAGTTTTATTCTGTAAAATGTTTACATGTAATTTGTTGATGTGTGTGTGTGTAAACGTAACATTCTGTACAGTAGATCTCCTTCATCTTCATATCAGCGACATGCATCTAAACAGTCTCTGGGTCAATGCATTAAAGATTTGGGACCTCTTCTTGGACACTTTAATACTTCCAAACAGTTTGCTGCATTTATAAAGCGCTCATGTCTTGAGGTAGTTATGATGCGATTGACCTTCTATGGGCAATTTGATTGGACAGGAATCGCAGGACTGATTCTAATCCCCATAGACAGGAATAAATAAAGTAGTGACTGCAGGTTGAAGGAAAGTAGTGGAGTAAAAGTACCAATACTGCACTAAAAATGTACTCAAGGGAAAGTAAAAGTACACATTTTTAAAACTACGTAGTAATTTACAATTCCTGAGAAAAACTACTCACAGTAATTTGAGTATTTGTAATTTGTTACTTTACACCACTGTTTATCATTTACTATTTCATTTACACAATTGTTAATCAATTTACATTTTAAAATGGTAAGTCCAATACCGCACACTGCTAAAATCTGTTTTGTACAATTGATATATACTGACACACATGAGGAATCAAAATTCATCACATTTCTCTTAAAAATGCCATAAAATGTAAGATATTTGACATATTTTACAAAATATGTGCATTTAACAGTATTTCAAAAGTACATCAAATGTGTTGTTCGTTTTTTTTAATTTTTCTTTTCCAATGAACAGTATTTTAATGTTTTATTAAGTCCGTAATGTTGCTGCGGAAAGACTTGTCTCAGGTTTTTGGAGTTATTCACGCTCTGCTGAAAGTAATTAAAAAATTCTAATAAGTTTCCTTTTAATATCCAACGGATGAGCTTTGAAAGTAATAACACGACCATATTGTATTCAGGTTTACACACGTTCTTCTCATCATAATTCATAAAGCATCATGGGCTAGGGCTGCACAGTATATCGTTTCAGCATCAATATCGGAATGTGATCATTCTCTATAGTCACATCGCAGAATATGCAATGTTAAGTATTTCTATGTATTATTACAATGTAAAACCCAACAGTCAGCTTTATCAAATGAAATGAGTGTAGTTAACTCAGAGTTTGCTGAAAGTTATTTCTACTCTTTTGAAAAGAGTTTTGAACTCAGTGTTGAAGGTAATGAGTTAATTAAATACCTCATTACTTCAACTTAAATGGAGTAAGTTCACAGTACTCATATAGATTAGTTTTTAACTCAAATGGTTGGTTGCAATCCAGTGTTTCCCCTACCATTATCTTAGGGGGCGCCCAGCCCTCCCAACGACTTTCCCCACCTCCCTTGAAGTCAAGTTAATTGTATTTTATATATAGCGCCAGATCACAATATCTTTTAATAAACAAGCTAAGTATCCTTATGTAATATCTTATTTATAAAACGGCATGTGATTTCGGTCTCTACATGGTCGCACGATTACAAATTTCTGCTCTCTGAATCGCGCACGGTGAAGTTCTACACAGACCCTCTCTGCTGTATGGGAATGAGAGTGCGCGCGCCACATCTGACAGGACTGAAGACGCACGTGTGCTCCCGTATATTATGCACAGCCTACAAGCAGCCACAACACAGGTAAATTATGTGTGAGAGCGTAATGCGCTCGCTTCACAGCAGCTAAAATATATACAGATGTCGGCGCCAGTGGTGTAGTGGTTAGTGCGTAGACACATGCACTCCGGTGTTCACGGCGACCCGAGTTCGATTCCGCCTCGCGGTCCTATGCCGATCCTTTCCCTCTCTCTGCTCCCCATTCTTTCCTGTCAATACTCTCAACTGTTTTATCAAATAAAGGTGAAAACCCTGAAAAATAATTATATATATATATATATATATATATATATATATATATATATATATATATATATATATATATACATACAGTATATATATATATACAGATGCGATCGAACCTCTGTTTAGTTTATTGACACGACTCGCGCGAGTGATGCTCTCTTTGTTGCAAGTGCAGCCATTGTATTTCCAGTGTTTTGAGCTGCTGTGACGCGTTCGCCCCTATCTAGCATCTCATCCAACCTACTTCTCCCGGAAGCTCCGCAAGTCTCCCGCAAATTTATACCGGCCTCGTGATCCCCACAAATGAGTTAATACTTAAAAATCATTTCGACGAGAGTGAATGAGAAGAGAACAGATCACGAGAGGCACAGTGATGGTCTAAACATTACATTTGTTAGGTTAAATGAGTAGAGCAGTAAAGATATCGCAAGTGCAAATCCCTCCCTCTCTCTCATTGAGTGATCTGCTGTCAATAGTTGGAGATGAGCAAAATATTTAAATGGTCCTGCATGTATTACATATGACAACATGCACGTTTTTACATATAACAACTGAAAGTTCTGTGTTGTTGACAATATTGAAAGTTCAGTAAAAGCTGGCTGGAATTATTAGATAAATAAAACTTTATTTTTTAACATGAATATTTTAATAATATAAATTCTTGTAATACACTCATTGCTATAAACAGTAGTTTATAGGCTTATTTTTTTAGTAAAGAAGTATTAGATTTATAGGTGTGCATTTTAACTTATGCATCAAATGTGAGCTCCAAACTTGTTCTTGATTGAGACATGTTGAATTCTTCTTTCTTCATTTCCAGTGTTGGCAAATTGCATTGTAATTTTTCATAATTTTTATATCTGTGTTTTATTATTTTCTGTGGCTGTTCATTCCGCCGTGGCAACCCCTGATAAATAAGGGACTAAGCCAGAGTAAAATGAATGGATGTTTTAATTTCTGTAAAGTTGCTTCTGGCTATGAAACGTTCACACCTAAATGGCTATAAGAGACGTGTTCAAGGATGCAGCATCCTTGATTTATTCTCGTAGGTAAGGCAAGATCTTCTCTTAAGGTTCATACTTGGAGGGAAAATGTGCTCAATGCATTATAAAGCTTGAAGCATTAGAATCGGTGCTCAGTATCAGCCAATCAACATGACAAGGAATCAGTACTCTGTATCGGCTGCAAAAATCCTGATCAAAGCATCCCTAGCTTTGACCCAACTTGGCCGTCAGAGCAGCAATTCTCCCCTTGGCAGTACAAGACTGATCTTGGTCACTAAATACACCCTTAGAAAAAAGAAAAATACTTAAGTAAAAGTCAAGTATAAAAGTATACTTTATTTATTAAGTAAATAAGCCCATAAAGATACACTGCAGTGACAAAAGCTGCACACTTTGTGGATTAAAAAAAGATATAAAAATAAATGATAATTTTTAGCTTGTGCGGTTGTACAGTTCAAATAGTTGTTCAGTTTTTTTACTTCTGTCATTAAAAGAAACAAATTAACACCATGACTTGTGTCGGTGTCAGTCTGAACAGCTGCGCTGTGCCACGCCTCACCTCATTGGGTTTTACTACTCAGTTGGTTTGAGTTCTCTTCATTTATTGGGTTTTACTGTGCTCAAATTGCTTTGTTGACTCAAATGGATTAAGTTCACAGTACTCATTAGGATTAGTTTTTGAAGTTAAATAGTTTGTTGCAATTGGTTTCCTCATATAGTTTGAGTTACTGTAACTTATTGGGTTTTACAGTGTATATTATATATTATAAGTTATCATTTTCATCTGTTTTTGATGCCTGTGACTGTATAGTGATTTTAAAAGCATTCAGGGATAAGAAATTGTACCGTTTGTAACTTTAATAATGATTTATTTTATTGAATTATTTTAATTTTGTATTATTCAATTACTGTACTTGAATACTGTTACTCGGAAAATGATAAAACATAGTTATTTTAATTGTATATATTTTTAATTGTATTGATCTATGCTTTTAGATGGTTTGTTATATTTTATACAGATGCACTTCTCTATAGAATCATCCCAACCAATCTAAAATTACAATTTTTTTCCAAATAGAGATAATCAAGTCATCTCAAATGGTACACATAATATCGAAATATATATCACAGAATTAGAAAATATCACAATGTTAGATTTTTCCAACATCGTGCAGCCCTATCGTGGGCTGTAGTAAAAAGGTAGAATATCAGGTTCTCTGATGTATGTGTCAATGCCACCCCCCCCCCCCCCCCCCCCTTCATAGTTCCTCAGAGTTGGTTGTGGGCCACATGTCACAGTGACTCTGTCATCCTCTTCTCCCTGTATTCGTCTCTCTCACCCCGTTCCCAGTCCCCCCAGTCATTCCTGATCTCCCCCTCTTAACATATGTGACGCGTCCCCGTCCACGTGCCTGTGGATTAAAGGCTAGGATTGACAGACGCTGCTTCGTGATGACAGCCGCTCTTGGGCTCGGTGTGGAAGGAGGGGGATCGAGGCGCGAGGGTGAGACTTACAGGGACAAAGAGCGAAAGAGTGGCGACGAGATCTGCCGTCAAGCGTACAGTTTACCCCGTTGTTAATTCGCTGACGTGGATTGTCAGTGAGTGTTAATTTGAGTTCGCTGTGACCTGCGAGCTGTCACACTCCGGCTAAAATGAACCTTTTCGTGGTTTTGCTTGGGAAGAGTGGGCAATGTATTTTGACAGGAGGCATGTGTGTACACACGTACTTGCTTGTTTAATTTAACACATCAGTTGTGAGAGTGTATTAGGGACAGATGTGTGTGTGTAGGGGGGGTTAAATAGGTCCGGGCAAAGTAGTGGTTGAAAGATTTGGTGTTCTTGTTGACAATGTTGTTAATTGGCCATGCGTTAATTTGTACATTTGCAGAATTTTTACAATTGAATTTAGGTTGAATGAGACTAGAATTATTTGTGTAAGTAAAAAAAAAAAAAAAATTCTTGTATAATTCATTGTTACTGGCTGTTTCCATGTAATTATTTATACAAATACAAGCAGTTTCTGAGTGAGAATTATTTCAAATTAAATTATCACCAAATTTTCGGTTGAATAATTAATTCATTTATTCCTTTTCTTGTCGGCTTAGTCACTTTATTAATCCGGGGTCGCCACAGCAGAATGAACCGCCAACTTATCCAGCATGTTTTTTACGCAGCGGATGCCCTTCCAGCCGCAACCCATCTCTGGGAAACATCTCTGGGAAACATCCACACACACTCATTCACACTCATACACTACGGACAATTTAGCCTACCCAATTCACCTGTACCGCATGTCTGGACTGTGGGGGAAACCGGAGCACCCAGAGGAAACCCACGCTAGAACATGCAAACTCCACACAGAAACGCCAACTGACTCAGCCAAGGCTCGAACCAGCGACCTTCTTGCTGTGAGGCGACAGCACTACCTACTGCACCACAGCGTCACCTGGTTGAATAATTGTTTTGCATATTTTAAGGAATGAAAGAGGACGATAGAAGCATTAAAAGTTGAAAAACTAGATAACCTAACATATTGATAATGCAGATTGCACATTTTAAGAACAAATAAATCCTCATTTTTTTACTAAAATGTTTTATAATGTTTTTGTAATCATAAAACAGTTTTCCCCATCTATTTGTCCATTTTTTATTCTATATATAGACCCAGATTATAATAACATATTTTTTTTAATTGTAGGTTTTAGAGAGATTATGTACATCATTAATAAAAACCACAGGCTTGTGAATAATAAATACCTACAGTACTTCTGTGGCCGCTTGTTTTTTCCTAATTTTAGAATAGCTTAAATAATAATAATAATAATAATAATAATAATAATAATAGTTTTATATATTTTAAATAGTTTTAAAATACAGTTGAAGTCAGAATGATTAGCAATTTTTCTTTTTTAAATATTTCCCAAATGATGTTTAACAGAGCATGTACATTTTCACAGTATGTCTGTTAATATTTCTTCTTCTGGAGAAAGTCTTATTTGTTTTATTTTGGCTAGAATAAAAGCAGTTTTTAATTTTTTAATAAACATTTCAAGGTCAAAATTATTAGACCCTTTAAGCTTAATTTTTTACGATTGTCAGCAGAACAAACCATCAATATACAATGATTTGCCTAATTACCCTAACCTGCCTAGTTAACCCAATTAACCTAGTTAAGCCTTAAAATGTCACTTTAAGCTGAATACTAGTGTATTGAAAAATATCTAATAAAATATTATGTACTGTCATCATGGCAAAGATAAAATAATTCAGTTAATAGTTTTAACAACTCATTTCTATTATGTTTAGAAAATAGAAAATGGGGGAAAAAGTAAACGAGGGCTAATAATTCTGACTTCAACTGTATGTGTTTTCTGCTGATCTGTGGCATGCTGTTTTTGTTATTTTCCTTTATATGATTCTGTGCAGTACAGCTTTTCTGAAAGATTTATTTATAATCTTCATGTGCTGTTGTGAAAGACCCATGAGGTGAAAATTAAGCCTTTAATATTGTTCACTTTCTGTTTTTTTTTTTTTTTTTTTTGTAATATGTTCAAGATAAACCATGTGCAAATTCGTACGTCCAATACAATTGCTGAGAACTTTTGCCTTCCACAGCTGTTTAAAAAAGGCAGCATTAAAAACTTTTGCTGCCATTAGCTTAAATTAAACTTTCATTTAATTTTCTTTATTTGGCTTCTAATACAGTGCAGAATTGTGGAACATTTTAGCCAATCATGGACACATCTGCAGATTTTTTTTAACAGAATGTCCAATTAGAGGTCTTTAAATAAGTCAGAATTCACTCACCATTCAAACTGAAGCAGTAAGTACACTGTAAAAAATGGCCGTGATTTTAACGGTAAAAAACTGTAAAAATGCTACAGTAAAAATCCGTAACCTGGTTAACAGTATGTTGACATTACTATTGATCTTTTTAGTTGTTTCCCCATCAGTTATGTACATTAGAGATTTATGTTACATCTAATGTTGATAAACAATGTTTATTTCATGTCTTTAATTTTATGCGTGTTACTATACTGGTGTTAAGTAGCTGTGTGAATGACACTGAGCACCTTCAATACACTGATACACTTTTCTGCTTGTGGGAAAAGTTGTTTGTCACCACCTGCATATGGCTGTTAACCTGTCTGTCTGTGTAACAAAAGATGTGTAGATGTTGCTAATCAATATACAAACATATTACCTCTATAAATTAAAGATATACGGTAGTTTACTGTAAAAATTAGAAATTACTTTTATGGTTTGTACCGTACTTTTAACAGTTAAATACTGGCAACCACAGTTGCCGTTTTTTTATCGTAAATTTTACGGATTTATTTTTTACAGTGTAGGGATGACCATTAATCCAAGATTGCCAGCATTGTGTAGTCTGTAGTAAGCAGGTAGAGCTGTTGTTACGTTAATATATCATTTTAAATATGAGTTGATGAGTTTGATCAAAAATTAGTTTAAAGGGATAAAGGTATTAACTGCAGGGGAACTTTAAATATTGTTATTTTGTTGGAAAATATTAAGCATCAAACATAGTTTTTATTTTTCTCCAGGACATTTAGTAAAAAGGCAGTTCTAAAATTTATACATTTGTATCAAATCAATGGTGTTCTTAAATGTCTGCATGTTTGTTTGAGCATTTGATAGATCGACTACAATATAATTAGAGTGCTAAACCATCAAGTGTTTTTATAAAACAAAGCAGCTCTTGCTAAAGCAATAGATCATATTTATTTTGTATGGAGAATAGTCATTGGTGTATTTTGAGCCCCATGTTGTGTATGTTTGTTTTTCTGTACATGCAAAGATAGGAAGTGAAAAGTTCATCCGTTCTTTCTGTTTTTGTAGAGGCCATCCTCTATCGCTCTGTTCCATGGCAATGCCGTCGCCTTTATTTGGAGAATAAATATTGAATCGGAATAGCTCGGTCTTTAAAACAATATTCATTTCTGTCGCTTACATTCCTCATATTTTTCCAATTATGATTTCATTGTTATTGAGGAACGTGATATGTTGAATATTTAGACTAAACTTTCCCCCTTCTCTGTTTTGAAAAAGTCATGTCCCGGACTGGCAGGAGAAAGACTCTAAACCCAAGACTGTGAAAAATGACCGATTTTCTCAATTTTGGATTGGATTCTATGACAAGTGTTGAATTTAATCTAATCTTCTGGCCACATTCGCATTTTCTTCTTATTTATGTGTGAAAAAAAAAATGTTATACAGTCTTATACTTTTTGATTATATGAAAAGCAAGAGTCAATTTTATAGATATCAGATTTGACATGTTTTATAGTAGAAATTTGCTCTCCATGAATATGAAAAGCTATGCACACTTGAGTCTCTATATTTTTAGGAAATGTTAGTAATGTGATAATTCTTGTTAATGGATGCACCGCCATTACACTATGTCATTTTCTTTCTTTCATTATTTTCCACAAGTGGAAATTTATCTTTGGCTTCACCACACAACCACTTCAGCGTTCACATTACACATATCACAGAAAAACAGCCAACAGAAATACATTCAGCCTCATCACATAAATCACATTAAAATCTCAATTAACCCTATTAATACTTTAATGGACTATATGCACGTCAATGATGAACTTCCTGTGAAAGCTTTATGTGACTATTTTCAATTTCGTAAAGTTCCTTTTACAGCATCGATGTTGTAATGTAATAATCAGTTTAATAGACTTCAGCATTCATTTGGTTGTTAAAGTTTTGGTTACATTTTCTCCAGTCATTTCACAGATCATACCAAGAACCTCCTTCCAAAATGACTGCAGCTTTTCCAATTTCATCACATTTTGTGCAATAGGAATATTAGCCTTAATCTGATTTAATTTCACAGATGTAATGTAAATCCTCATAATCCATTTGTATGTGTAGTATTCTGCATCTTTACACTAGTGTTATTAATAGATTTGCATCAACCACATAAACCCAAGTAAAAAATGACACGCGTTATAGATAAAAGTTTGATATTTGTTTAGACGTTTCCCTCGTCTCGTGCAAAACTTCAAATGCGATAAACATTGCATGAGAAAACTTGAGTAAACAGCTGCCTCAGGGTGTGGAAATGCCAAAATATGGAAATATAATTTTCATCATGTTTCTTGCCGCATTAATTCACGTCTTGATCGGGCCATTAGCTGTTGGTGGTGGGGTGTGTTTTGTGTAGGGGGTTGCTGGCATTTGTCAGCTCGCTTCTTCCGCTTGGAGTCCAGATTGATGGGTCATCTTTTCCCTCTTGTTTCCTTTCCAAAGGTTTTCCTCAGAAAAGGTCAGATACTTAAAACTATTTGCTTCACAGCATGTCACTTTTCCTTAGAGGGCCGGTAAAGGGAAAGTGAGCGAGGCACGGAGGTTTTGGTGCGACACTGGTGCGTCTTAGTGACTTGTTTTAGGACGGATCGGGAGGGGGTGGAACCGGCAGTGCTCTACCGTGCCTTGCCTTGTGTCGGCTGTCTCTACAGGTTACTCTCTCTTGTTTCAGACGTTAGCCATTAACCGTGGGGAGAATCTGAAGATTCTGACAGTGAAGGTCAACATCCCCGACTGGGTGAAGAATGACTTCTGTAGGTGGTGCATCAACGTCAGGTCAGCACACACCCACAGCGCTCACACACCTCTTCTTTCTACTGTTTTTTTTTCCCTTATTGGCCCGATATGATTGTTTGATAGCTGTGGCAGTGACTTTTATTCTGTTTGGTGTTAAATATTAGTCTGTTTTTTTGGATAATGATGCTTTATATTATAATCAAATAGTAATCGTAATTATAAATGTTTAAATAATAAACTTGATTTTGTACGTTTTAACCCAGTTAAGTCCATATTAAAAGGTTATTAATTGTGTTTTTGGTTTCACTAAATTTTCACCAAATTTAAAAGCTTTGTGATTTTTGAAAATTATTCTAAGCCACTTCAGCTTTTAACACTGATGGACCTGTTTTCCATGATGCATCAGACCTAATTGCTTAAAGAAATTTGTTTTTGATAAATGGTAACAACATTTTTTAAAGTTGTAAATTAATAAGAGTATACAATTGATTTAATGAGTATAATCCCACAAAAAAAAATTGAAAAAATAAAATAGTAGTCATATTTAAGGCTTCAGACACTTTTAGTCAAATTTAAAAGATTTATGGATTTGAAAGTTCTATTTAGCCAAATTCTATTGTATAGAATAGTCCATTCTGTAATGTCTTGAATCTCATTTCGTTAAATATGATTTTAATAAATAATGATCAATTGTTTTTGAATGTTTAATCTATGTTTACCTCATTTGTTTTTTTTTTTCTTGCAATTTGAGAATATGCATTACATTTTTACATCTCTAACATTATATTTGTTTTGGTTAATTTAGATGTTATACTTGTTCACAATAGTGACCAAAACAGCATAAATTGTTTTTGTAGCCCAATTAGATCAGTTGTTGTAATTGTTCTAAAAGCCCAATAGATCACTTGTTTTTGTAGCACTTTCTGTAATGTCTTGAATCTCATTTCGTTAAATATGTTTTTGATAATGATCAATTGTTTTTTAAGTTTTAATATATGTTTAAACCTTTTGGCCCAGTTTCACAAACAGGGCTTAGCTTAAGCCAGGACTAGACCTTAGTTAAATTAGGCTTTTTAAGCCACATTTATAAAAACTGCCTTAGAAAAATACATTACTGTTGTGCACCTGTAGACAAAAAATGACACTGACATATTTTAAGACATCTCACTGCAAGTAATTGTCAGTTGAGACAGCTCAAACATGCAATTTAATCCATGACTAGCCTTAAACCTTGTTTGTGAAACTGGGGGTTTAAGTTTATTTTTTTCTCGCAATTTGAGAATATGTATTACCTTTTTCCTTCTCTAACATTATTTTGTTTAATATCGGTTTTATATTTGGTCATAATAGTGACCAAAACAGCACAGTTAAGATTGCACTGCAATTCAATTGTTTTTAATTCTATAGAAATAGTTATACTACTAATAGTTATACAATTGTGACAGTTTTCATGCACAATTTTCACATCTTCTACAAGCAAAGAGTATGTAAACTGATCTGTTCATGTGATGTTAAAATAATTTAATTAAAACTATTTTTATTTTTTTTTTTTAAGTGAATTTCTTGCCCAAAGCAACAACATTTTTAGAGCTTCCTGTAAGAAATAGGACAAGGTTACAATTGTGACCAGAGGGTTTAAGTGGGTATAAATTAGATTTATTGAATATAATCCCAGTTATGTTTTTATGTTAAAACACATTTTAGAGTTGAAACTGTATTGTATTTAAACTTATATTTCAACTTATATATCCCCCCTCCCCAACAAAATTCCCAAAAAACGGAATGTTCAACAATGTTCAATCCATTGTCTCCTTGATGAACCTACACATTTAAACATAATGTGCTGTAAAAAAAGTCAGTTGCCTATCAACAATATCATAAAAATGAGTAAAGCACAGCTCACAGAAAAGTCACTTGAATGAATTTAAGCAGCTTACTATTTTTTTCTCTACTGAAATATCTGGATTTGGATGAAAACAGGAGTCGAATGGCGGTTAATTATGATTATATCATAAAACAAATGATATGATTGGAACATTAAAATAATTACATCATAGTATTAGCCATGTCAGATTTCTAGTATACCTATTAGCTGCTTTATAAGTTTGTAAAGTAAAATACCTGCCTTAATATCTGCTCTTTATTCATATGTCCTGAAGGTGGAGGCCACAGGGATTTGCGCAGCCAGAGCTGATGTCTATTTTGAAGAACGCAGCTGAAGATTCCTACAAGAGGCTCATTCTTCCTTTCCTCAATCGAGGATACAGGTTGTGTTTAAACCTGATTTATGTTGCTCTTTTTTTCCGTATCTGTTTTTTCAAACTTCTTTGTTATTTATCTTGCACACAAATACACCTTATAGCCTCTTTTTTTTCTTGTGCCAGGACAAAGTTGACTGCTGGTGCAGAAAAAGAGTCCATCGCCATGTTTGTTCGTAATCTGCGTCAGCGTCTCCTGATGTGTCCTGTGCGTGGGAGAGTCATCATGGGAGTGGATCCAGGATTTTACCGACGGCTGCAAACTGGCAATTCTGTCCCCCACTAGTAAGAATAAATGTGAAATAAACTTGTAATAATAAATGATTAATGTGTGTGTTTTAAACATTTTTGTTATAAAATATTATTACAAAGACATTTTTTTTTGCATTAGTTACCCAGTTTTTTATCCTTCTGAATTATTCAAACATGCATTCTTTTTTATTTTATGTTTATTGTGAACAATTGAGTACAATCATACATTATTTCAAGGTGCATTTGAATCTCAATATGTGACCTTAAGTGACATACAATTTGTATACATTATTGTCAAGTGTACTAACTATACATAGTATTCAAATGTTAGATTCTAAAAAGAAATATAGCATAAAAAATAAATAAATTAAAATTTAAATAATATTTACATCCAGGGTGAGAACGCATGTCATAATATAATTCCTTCCAAATTAATCTCAAATTACCATCTTCATTATACACAAGAAGATAACACAATACAATATGAATATATCTAACCATACATATACACACATTAGCATATATTTATCTATCTATCAGTTAAGCATCTTCTATTTGTTTATAGCAACAAAATCAGGTCTTCTAACTGAAATTTATTCAACCCACAATATGCATTCTAATGGTTACATTATTCAGAATTATTGTTTGTGCTCAATATTGCCTTTTTTTTTTTTTTTTTTTTTTTTTTATAAAATATTATTACAAATTTTTTTTTGGGATTAGTTACCCAGTTTTTATCTGTGTTTCTTATAAAATATGCATCCTGATGCTAACATTATTAAGAATTACTATTTGTGCTCAGTTATTAAAAAGTATTAATATCAATATTGAAAACTTTTTTGCTGCTTAATACTATACTCTAAATACTGTCTTATAAATATAAATGAAAATAATACAATAAGAAAATTTGTTAATAAACAACTGATTAACACGTGCTATATATATATATATATATATATATCTCAGACAGAGCAAGGAAATTTTCACAGTATGTCTGATAATATTGTTTTCTTCAGGAGAAAGTCTTATTTGTTTTATTTCGGCTGGAATAAAAGCAGTTTTAAATTTTTTAAAAACCATTTTAAGGTTAAAATTATTAGCCCGTTTAAGCTATATTTTTTTTCGATAGTCTACAGAACAAACCATCGTTATACAATAACTTGCCTAATTACCCTAACCTGCCTAGTTAACCTAATTAATCTAGTTAAGCCTTTAAATGTCACTTTAAGCTGTATAGAAGTGTCTTGAAAAATATCTAGTAAAATATTATTTACTGTCATCATGACAATGATAAATAAATCAGTTATTAGAAATGAGTTATTAAAACTATTATGTTTAGAATGTGTTGAAAAAATCTTCTCTCCATTAAACAGAAATTGGAAAAAAAATAAACAGGGGGGCTAATAATTCAGGGGGGCTAATAATTCTGACTTCAACTGTATATGAAGAGTTCAGAGGCAAAAACCTCTAAGTGGCCATCTAGAATTTTCTTCTACAATGAGCATTTTACTCTTACCCTCTTATGTTTATGTTCAGTTATTTCATCTTAAAATCGCTAAAATAACCTTTTCTTTGCCATATTCCAATTGCTGAATCAAGACATACTAAGATTAAAATGCACCAAGGTAATTATAATGAACTTTGCCTGTGTTAATTGTTAATTGCATTTACTGCCAACCGCATTATAAAGGAGAGTGCCTGATTGGCAGGTGTTGGATGAGATTGCCCATTGTGTCCTCTCAGTGGGTGGAGTTCACGCTGTGCCCCTGTGTGTGCCACTGATCGGCCTGGCGGGGTGTGTGTCAGGTGGCGTTGCCATGTTTTGCCCTCTGCCCTGCAGCAGCACCACACGCAAACCCAAGCTGGACTGTGACAGGTCTGTGGGTGTGGAGTCACGTGACCCGCCGGGCTCTGAGGGGTCTATTGCGATTAGGCTTCTTCTCTCAGGCTGACAGAAACGGCAGTCGTATTGTCTGAAACGAGGAAGGGAACAAGGTGGAGGCGAAGCAAATGGGTTCTCTTGTGCCTTTATGATGTTGATGATGATGCATTGTTCAGGTGATTTACAATTTATAGCTGATTGCATGTGTGCTCTACTGTCCTGAAATATCATCGTCTGTAAAATGATTTTTTGTTGTTATTTTACTTTCCTCAGGTCAGATTGTGCACACAGATGTGGTGTACCTCCATGGGCCTGCTAAAGAGAGAGAGGCAGATAACTGCGCCAGCTTATGTTCAAATACAGGTATTGTAATCATAATAATGAGATTAGCTTTGACTGCATGGATAGAGCCTAAAAAATCATACACAAATAAAAATCACATTACAATATCACTTCGAATGGTTTATGAGGGGTCAAACCTTTTCAATAACAAACTGAAACTCAAAAGTTCTGTACATCTGCAAGTTGTAGGCTTTAAAAAGTCATATTACTAAAGATTTGTGTTCAGTTTTATTCTCTAATGCTTAATGTATTTCATCCACATTATTTTAGAATGCATTTTTACCCCCGTGGTTTTGTAGTTCTTTCTTTCACTAGCCAAAACTGAATTAGCTGTATTATAACAACAAATGAGATTAACATTGTGAAATATAGACCTTAAATCTCATTCATAAAGGTCTTAAAAAGTTTTAAATTTGACTAAACTGAAAGAAATGGCACAGAAATTGGATAATGACATATGATGTGCAATATGAGCTGTCGTTAATAAATGATTGTTGTGTCATTCTAAAAATCTCTTCCCATTCATTGTTGAGTACTAGCTGTCCCATCCATCCACAAATACCCAGTTTTAGGTGTGAGAGGGAGCTTTTTTTCTTATTGATAAATATAAGCAGCATGGCACATAGTTGTGCTGGTCTTCTCATTATTAGGACAAACGAATTGAAGCAGGAGGATGGTTATTATGCACATCTTATACACATCTTAAATGTCTTTTATTTATTTTTTAGCAATCCAACCAGAAATCATATATATATATATATATATATATATATACAGTTGAAGTCAGAATTATTAACCCCCCTGAATTATAATTATAACTGATTTCTTTTATCTTTGCCATAATGACAGTAAATAATATTTGACTAGATATTTAGACTAGATATCTAGATAAGACACTTCTATACAACTACGTTAATTAGGTTAACTAGGCAGGTTAGGGGAATTAGGCAAGTTATTGTATAACGATGGTTTGTTCTGTAGACTATCGAAAAAAAAAATTGCTTAAAGGGGCTACTAATTTTGTCCTTAAAATGGCTTTTAAAAAAGAAAAAAATTATCAGACATACTGTGAAAATGTTCTTGCTCTGTTAAACATCATTTGGGAAAAAAAAAAAAAAGTCAAAAGGGGGCTAATAATTATATATATATAATATATACACACACACATACATATATATACATATAATTCTCTGTGATTTGTCTAATTTAACAACATTTATATAGTTATAGAACTATTTAGTTATAAAACTTGCATCTATTCATTAACAAAAAAAAAACCAAAAAACGTTTTCGTTCCAAAATATTTGGTAATTTAATTACCAAACAGGCTAATTTAATCTAGTCAGTTTGTTTAAATAAAGGTATTTGAGAAAAATGGGCAGAATAAGAAAGGGTGATCTATTATTCTATTACATTATCAGAATTATGTTCTGATTTGAAGAATTTTTATTTCAATGAGAAATTTTAGCCCCATTAAAGGTCCCGTGAAATGAAATGTGCATTTTTTATTATTGTTTGACATAATGTTAATGAAAACAGAGGCTGGGACATAGTGTAGCTCCTCACCTTTTTAAAAAAAACAGCCAATAGCGTTTGTTTTATCACTGCTCTGCCAGTGAGAGTGGTTGAGCTCAAGTGCATCAAATGAAAAGCAAACGAGAAGTGTCTGAAGGAGGCGGGGCATGTCAGATATTACAGAGCATTTGATTGATTATGGTGTGATGAGAAAGTGTAGTATGGGTTGACGTGAATAAACTCATTGATCCATTTAGGCGAAAGTGACAAACTACAAGCTTTACATGTTTATATCAGTTTTATATCTTCTAAACACGAATTTTGTCAATGTTTTGGCACACTAGTTAATAGATGTCTTCTACTAACATCTAAAAAAAACTTTATTTTAATTTCATGGGATCTTTAAAACAGTGCTAATTTTAAACACAGTTTATCAGCAAGAAGAAAGACACACATACCTCTTCATTCCATCAGGTGATTCCAAAAGTGCACACATTGAGCTGATCCAAAAATGCTGGGTTCATTATTCAGAATGATTTCATTCAGATAAAAAAAGATTATGTCTATGTAAAGTAGCTGCTGAGTGCTTTGTAGGCACTGCAAAGATCTACAACTATGTTGGAGTCTTAACCTTGTGGGCAAGTGGTGCGGTTAAATTCTGGGCAACCCAAATTCCTAAAGTCCTGGCTTGCTTTTCTGGTCCAATGCTTTTTTTTTTCCTTCATTATTTTTTGATTTAATCAAAATAAGTCATAAAAAGATCCAAAACATGACAAAAAAAACTACAATTATAAAAGCTTTTTCTCCCACAGCTGTCAAACCATTGTCATAGGAAATGGCAAAGCATGCAGGGAGACTGAGGCCTTCTTCGCGGACCTAATTAAACAGCGCTTCTTCAGCCCTATGGATGTGTCCTACTGGTATGATATTACCTGTTATTAATGTCAAAAAACTGAATTTTCTTTAGTTTTTAAAAAAATATTTCCTTTTGTGATGTTTAACTAATTGAAATGGCTTCTCGAACAAGAAAATATACATTTATTTATTTATTTTTAATAGGAATTAATTGAATCATTGTGGCTTGCTATTTTGTGATCTTTTATGAGTGACAAGTTTTCCCACCCTCAAACCAGTAAACATGCCTCAGAGATCAGATTACAAATCTAAAATAAATACTGCAAAATGTATGTTTTGCATTTTATGGTGACTTTTTAAAACCATGTGTTCTTCTGATAGTTGCTAAGCAGTTATTATTTTGAGACCCGCAATGCTTTGAGGTCACATCAGGCTCCTGTACAGTCTTAGTGCAATTGCAGCTTGAAATTTGCAAATGTTTTATCAATAAACCCTGCTAACAGCCAAAACAGCAACTGTCAAATGAGGTACGCAGAAAAGGAGCAAAGAAAACGCTGCCGATCTGGAATGTGTTACTCTTGCGGGTTTTAAATGGTATCTGGACCCTGTTTGACTGTCGCTAATTAAAAACAAATATTTCTCACCGTCCTTCAAACCAAACCAGTCCGATGTGTTCTTGTCCAAGCCAAATAAAGAGTGGATCTAGGATTGTCTCTCTCTCCATCTAGCCAGACTGCTGTTTGTTGACTTATGGTTCTGACTGGAGAGCTGCCCAGAACGCTCTGAAGTGGCCGTTTATGGCTTACACTGATGGCGGTTTTCATTACAGTCCTCCGCATCCCTCAGCGCAGCTCAGACGGGTTGCCAGGTCTGCCTCAATAGTTCCCAGCAAAGCATGATGCGTCAAAATTGACATCCAAGGTGCTCCGCAAGGGGATCCATTTCAGCCTCCATTCTAAATTGAAAGTGGACGATTTGAGATCTCCACTTTGGCAGAGTAACATCCACTGTCACTTCAGGACTTGCCAGACAGTTTGAACTTTGTTTCCTATAATCGAAGTCACAGCCAAGTATTTACAGAAGCTAGTTAAAATGCTTTGTGTTTACATTTGGCCAGTGGTGGAAAGAGTACTGAAAAATCATACTTAAGTAAAAGTACCATTACTTGCCTAAAAATGTAGTGTGAGTAGAGTAAAAGTACCTGTTGTAAATATTCCTCAAAGTATGAGTAAAAAGTAGACCTTTCAAAAGTACTCATGAGTAGTGAGTAGTGAGTATTACGCTGTTAAAAGCTGATGCATTTACATGTCATTTGTTGATGTGTGTGTGTAAACGTAACATTCTGTAGTGCATTTAGTTATTGTCTAGCAGGCACACGTCATAAGATGTTAATATTAGTTTAGATTTAGGTTGTGATGTCAGGTGACCAAAATTAATTTTCAGCCAGCTAAGGATGTATTTTGATGTCCAATAATGACATCAAATGACGTTGATATTGGTCGATTTTAGGTTGTTAGAAAGTGACCAAAATGCGAAGGACAAAGAAACTCTCACCCATGTCCAGTCACTGTAAGACACTATTATATTTAGCAAATTCCCAGTTTATCCTATTCCTTAGTTATTATCAGTCTGTTATCTACTTGTCTGTCTGATGTCTCACCTGTCACTATGCATCAGCCTTTCATTTCTAACCTGTCGGCCTCAATTAGATTGTATGTTTAACGGTGAACGCTTGTATGCTCTCAGGTGTGACAGGAGTGCGGTGACCATTCACTCAGCAGTGTCTAAAACTGCCCTGAAAGAACAGCAGTCACAGCAGCGATCAGAAGAGCAAACCAAAGGACATTGCAAAGTTCAGCCTGTACACGGACTTCACCTGCGACGTCCAGCGCATCCAGCACCATCAGGTATGGCCACCGTCTTAGCTTTTTTTAATCATTCTGCTTACAAGACCACTATGCATCTTTTTTTTTCTAATCTTCCCAAATTATTGTTCCACAGTGGGACACAGCTGTTATTTAAACTTAAAAAGCCTGGTTTTGTTGTATTTTCTTACCTGTGGTCAAACCATAGTTTATTGACATTTTTTCTCTTAATACAAATAGTAGGAAAATATGAAGGGGTCATGACTCGTGGGTTTCGTGGGACTCTGTGAGCTTGATGCATATTTTCATTTTTTTCCTGACATTTATAAGTCTCCTGTTATTATTATTTTAGTTATTTGTTTTATAGAAATGTATTAAATTACAAGCTTTATTTTAGGTGGAGCTCAAGTAGTATAGTATGCTTCATGTTAAACTATTTCAAGTCATTTTAAATATTTTTTAAATTCTAATTTTCATACAATTTCTTAAAGTTTTACGCTTAATGATCAAATTGCGTTTTGTCAGCCTCATTTCAATTATCAAAAATGTATACAGAATGTTTAAATAGTTTTAGTTAACAAGAACAACCCTGGCAAATACACAATAATGTTTTGCTGCATTTAAAAAACATCTGCTGTGGTTTCCTGAATAATTCTGGTAAGAATACACACAGTAAGCAATTGTAAACATATTTATCATCAGTGGTGAAAAGGGTACTGAAAAATCATACTTAAGTAAAAGTAACATTACTTGCCCAAAAGTAGTACAATAGGGTCATTTTAAAAGTACTCCAGAGTAGTGAGTTTTATTCTGTAAAGTATGTAATTTGTTGATGTGTGTGTGTGTAAACGTAACATTCTGTACAGTAGATCTCCTTCATCTTCATATCAGTGACATGCATCTAAACAGTTCTGAGTCAATGCATTAAAGATTTGGACCTTTCTTGGACACTTTTAATACTTCCAAACAGTTTGCTGCATTTATAAAGCGCTCATGTCTTGAGGTAGTTATGATGCGATTGACCTTCTTGGCAATTTGATTGGACAGGAATCGCAGGACTGATTCTAATCCCCATAGACAGGAATAAATAAAGTAGTGACTGCAGTTTGAAGGAAAGTAGTGGAGTAAAAGTACCAATACTGCACTAAAAATGTACTCAAGGGAATGTAAAAGTACACATTTTTAAAACGTAGTAATTACAATTCTAGAAAAACTACTCACAGTAATTTGAGTATTTGTAATTTGATACTTTACACCACTGTTTATCATTTACTATTTACACAATTGTTAATCAATTTACATTTTAAAATGGTAGTCCAATACCGCACACTGCTAAAATCTGTTTTGTACAATTGATATATACTGACACACATGAGGAATCAAAATCATTTCTCTTAAAAATGCCATAAAATGTAAGATATTTGACATATTTTACAAATATGTACATTTAACAGTATTTCAAAAGTACATCAAATGTGTTGTTTTTTTTTAATTTTTCTTTCCCAATGAACAGTATTTTAATGTTTTATTAAGTCCGTAATGTTGCTGCGGAAAGACTTGTCTCAGGTTTTTGGAGTTATTCACGCTCTGCTGAAAGTAATTAAAAAATTCTAATAAGTTTCCTTTTAATATCCAACGGATGAGCTTTGAAATAATAACACGACCATTGTATTCAGGTTTACACAAGTTCTTCTCATCATAATTCATAAAGCATCATGGGCTAGGGCTGCACAGTATATCGTTTCAGCATCGATATCGGAATGTGATCATTCTCAATAGTCACATCGCAGAATATGCAATGTTAAGTATTTCTATGTATTATTACAATGTAAAACCCAACAGTCAGCTTTATCAAATGAAATGAGTGTAGTTAACTAGAGTTTGCTGAAAGTTAATTCTACTCTTTTGAAAAGAGTTTTGAACTCAGTGTTGAAGGTAATGAGTTAATTAAATACCTCATTACTTCAACTTAAATGGAGTAAGTTCACAGTACTCATATAGATTAGTTTTTAACTCAAATGGTTGGTTGCAATCCAGTGTTTCCCCTACCATTATCTTAGGGGGCGCCCAGCCCTCCCAACGACTTTCCCCCACCCCCTTGAAGTCAAGTTAATTGTTTTATATATAGCGCCAGATCACAATATCTTTTAATAAACAAGCTAAGTATCCTTATGTAATATCTTATTTAAAAACGGCATGTGATTTCGGTCTCTACATGGTCGCACGATTACAAATTTGCTCTCTGAATCGCGCACGGTGAAGTTCTACACAGACCCTCTCTGCTGTATGGGAATGAGAGTGCGCGCCACATCTGACAGGACTGAAGACGCACGTGTGCTCCCGTATATTATGCAGCCTACAAGCAGCCACAACACAGGTAAATATGTGTGAGAGCGTAATGCGCTCGTTCACAGCAGCTAAAATATATACAGATGTCGGCGCCAGTGGTGTAGTGGTTAGTGCGTAGACACATGCACTCCGGTGTTCACGGCGACCCGAGTTCGATTCCGCCTCGGTCCTATGCCGATCCTTTCCCTCTCTCTGCTCCCCATTCTTTCCTGTCAATACTCTCAACTGTTATCAAATAAAGGTGAAAACCCTGAAAAAATAATATATATATTATATATATATAATATATATATATATATATATTATATATATATATATACAGTATATATATATACAGATGCGATCGAACCTCTGTTAGTTATTGACACGACTCGCGCGAGTGATGCTCTCTTGTTGCAAGTGCAGCCATTGTATTTCCAGTGTTTTGAGCTGCTGTGACGCGTTCGCCCCTATCTAGCATCTCATCCAACCTACTTCTCCCGGAAGCTCCGCAAGTCCCGCAAATTTATACCGGCCTCGTGATCCCCACAAATGAGTTAATACTTAAAAATCATTTCGACGAGAGTGAATGAGAAGAGAACAGATCACGAGAGGCACAGTGATGGTCTAAACATTACATTTGTTAGGTTAAATGAGTAGAGCAGTAAAGATATCGCAAGTGCAAATCCCTCCCTCTCTCTCATTGAGTGATCTGCTGTCAATAGTTGGAGATGAGCAAAATATTTAAATGGTCCTGCATGTATTACATATGACACATGCACGTTTTTACATATAACAACTGAAAGTTCTGTGTTGTTGACAATATTGAAAGTTCAGTAAAAGCTGGCTGGAATTATTAGATAAATAAAACTTTTTTTTAACATGAATATTTTAATAATATAAATTCTTGTAATACACTCATTGCTAAAACAGTAGTTTATAGGCTTTATTTTAGTAAAGAAGTATTAGATTTATAGGTGTGCATTTTAACTTATGCATCAAATGTGAGCTCCAAACTTGTTCTGATTGAGACATGTTGAATTCTTCTTTCTTCATTTCAGTGGCAAATTGCATTGTAATTTTTCATAATTTTTATATCTGTGTTTTTATTTCTGTGGCTGTTCATTCCGCCGTGGCAACCCCTGATAAATAAGGGACTAAGCCAGAGTAAAATGAATGGATGTTTTAATTTCTGTAAAGTTGCTTCTGGCTATGAAACGTTCACACCTAAATGGCTATAAGAGACGTGTCAAGGATGCAGCATCCTTGATTTATTCTCGTAGGTAAGGCAAGATCTTCTTAAGGTTCATACTTGGAGGGAAATGTGCTCAATGCATTATAAAGCTTGAAGCATTAGAATCGGTGCTCAGTATCAGCCAATCAACATGACAAGGAATCAGTACTCTGTATCGGCTGCAAAAATCCTGATCAAAGCATCCCTAGCTTTGACCCAACTTGGCCGTCAGAGCAGCAATTCTCCCCTTGGCAGTACAAGACTGATCTTGGTCACTAAATACCCTTAGAAAAAAGAAAAATACTTAAGTAAAAGTCAAGTATAAAAGTATACTTTATTTATTAAGTAAATAAGCCCATAAAGATACACTGCAGTGACAAAAGCTGCACACTTTGTGGATTAAAAAAAGATATAAAAATAAATGATAATTTTTAGCTTGTGCGGTTGTACAGTTCAAATAGTTGTTCAGTTTTTTTACTTCTGTCATTAAAAGAAACAAATTAACACCATGACTTGTGTCGGTGTCACTGAACAGCTGCGCTGTGCCACGCCTCACCTCATTGGGTTTTACTACTCAGTTGGTTTGAGTTCTCTTCATTTATTGGGTTTTACTGTGCTCAAATTGCTTTGTTGACTCAAATGGATTAAGTTCACAGTACTCATTAGGATTAGTTTTGAAGTTAAATAGTTTGTTGCAATTGGTTTCCTCATATAGTTTGAGTTACTGTAATTATTGGGTTTTACAGTGTATTATATATTATAAGTTATCATTTCATCTGTTTTTGATGCCTGTGACTGTATAGTGATTTTAAAAGCATTCAGGGATAAGAAATTGTACCGTTGTAACTTTAATAATGATTTATTTTATTGAATTATTTTAATTTTGTATTATTCAATTACTGTACTTGAATACTGTTACTCGGAAAATGATAAAACATAGTTATTTTAATTGTATATATTTTTAATTGTATTGATCTATGCTTTTAGATGGTTTGTTATATTTTATACAGATGCACTTCTCTATAGAATCATCCCAACCAATCTAAAATTACAATTTTTTTCCAAATAGAGATAATCAAGTCATCTCAAATGGTACACATAATATCGAAATATATATCACAGAATTAGAAAATATCACCAATGTTAGATTTTTCCAACATCGTGCAGCCCTATCGTGGGCTGTAGTAAAAAGGTAGATAGAATATCAGGTTCTCTGATGTATGTGTCAATGCCACCCCCCCCCCCCTTCATAGTTCCTCAGAGTTGGTTGTGGGCCACATGTCACAGTGACTCTGTCATCCTCTTCTCCCTGTATTCGTCTCTCTCACCCCGTTCCCAGTCCCCCCAGTCATTCCTGATCTCCCCCTCTTAACATATGTGACGCGTCCCCGTCCACGTGCCTGTGGATTAAAGGCTAGGATTGACAGACGCTGCTTCGTGATGACAGCCGCTCTTGGGCTCGGTGTGGAAGGAGGGGGATCGAGGCGCGAGGGTGAGACTTACAGGGACAAAGAGCGAAAGAGTGGCGACGAGATCTGCCGTCAAGCGTACAGTTTACCCCGTTGTTAATTCGCTGACGTGGATTGTCAGTGAGTGTTAATTTGAGTTCGCTGTGACCTGCGAGCTGTCACACTCCGGCTAAAATGAACCTTTCGTGGTTTTGCTTGGGAAGAGTGGGCAATGTATTTTGACAGGAGGCATGTGTGTACACACGTACTTGCTTGTTTAATTTAACACATCAGTTGTGAGAGTGTATTAGGGACAGATGTGTGTGTGGTAGGGGGGGTTAAATAGGTCCGGGCAAAGTAGTGGTTGAAAGATTTGGTGTTCTGTTGACAATGTTGTTAATTGGCCATGCGTTAATTTGTACATTTGCAGAATTTTTACAATTGAATTTAGGTTGAATGAGACTAGAATTATTTGTGTAAGTAAAAAAAAAAAAAAAAATTCTTGTATAATTCATTGTTACTGGCTGTTTCCATGTAATTATTATACCAAATACAAGCAGTTTCTGAGTGAGAATTATTTCAAATTAAATTATCACCAAATTTTCGGTTGAATAATTAATTCATTTATTCCTTTTCTTGTCGGCTTAGTCACTTTATTAATCCGGGGTCGCCACAGCAGAATGAACCGCCAACTTATCCAGCATGTTTTTACGCAGCGGATGCCCTTCCAGCCGCAACCCATCTCTGGGAAAACATCTCTGGGAAACATCCCACACACACTCATTCACACTCATACACTACGGACAATTTAGCCTACCCAATTCACCTGACCGCATGTCTGGACTGTGGGGGAAACCGGAGGCACCCAGAGGAAACCCACGCTAGAACATGCAAACTCCACACAGAAACGCCAACTGACTCAGCCAAGGCTCGAACCAGCGACCTTCTTGCTGTGAGGCGACAGCACTACCTACTGCACCACAGCGTCACCTGGTTGAATAATTGTTTTGCATATTTTAAGGAATGAAAGAGGACGATAGAAGCATTAAAAAGTTGAAAAAACTAGATAACCTAACATATTGATAATGCAGATTGCACATTTTAAGAACAAATAAATCCTCATTTTTTTACTAAAATGTTTTATAATGTTTTTGTAATCATAAAACAGTTTTCCCCATCTATTTGTCCATTTTTTATTCTATATATAGACCCAGATTATAATAACATATTTTTTTTAATTGTAGGTTTTAGAGAGATTATGTACATCATTAATAAAAACCACAGGCTTGTGAATAATAAATACCTACAGTACTTCTGTGGCCGCTTGTTTTTTCCTAATTTTAGAATAGCTTAAATAATAATAATAATAATAATAATAATAATAATAATAGTTTTATATATTTTAAATAGTTTTAAAATACAGTTTGAAGTCAGAATGATTAGCAATTTTCTTTTTTTAAATATTTCCCAAATGATGTTTAACAGAGCATGTACATTTTCACAGTATGTCTGTTAATATTTCTTCTTCTGGAGAAAGTCTTATTTGTTTTATTTTGGCTAGAATAAAAGCAGTTTTTAATTTTTTAATAAACATTTCAAGGTCAAAATTATTAGACCCTTTAAGCTTAATTTTTTACGATTGTCAGGCAGAACAAACCATCAATATACAATGATTTGCCTAATTACCCTAACCTGCCTAGTTAACCCAATTAACCTAGTTAAGCCTTAAAATGTCACTTTAAGCTGAATACTAGTGTATTGAAAAATATACTAATAAAATATTATGTACTGTCATTCATGGCAAAGATAAAATAATTCAGTTAATAGTTTTAACAACTCATTTCTATTATGTTTAGAAAATAGAAAATGGGGGAAAAGTAAACGAGGGCTAATAATTCTGACTTCAACTGTATGTGTGTTTTCTGCTGATCTGTGGCATGCTGTTTTTGTTATTTCCTTTATATGATTCTGTGCAGTACAGCTTTTCTGAAAGATTTTATTTATAATCTTCATGTGCTGTTGTGAAAGACCCATGAGGTTGAAAATTAAGCCTTTAATATTGTTCACTTTCTGTTTTTTTTTTTTTTTTTTTTGTAATATGTTCAAGATAAACCATGTGCAAATTCGTACGTCCCATACAATTGCTGAGAACTTTTTGCCTTCCACAGCTGTTTAAAAAAGGCAGCATTAAAAACTTTTTGCTGCCATTAGGCTTAATTAAACTTTCATTTAATTTTCTTTATTTGGCTTCTAATACAGTGCAGAATTGTGGAACATTTTAGCCAATCATGGACAAATCTGCAGATTTTTTTTAACAGAATGTCCAATTAGAGGGTCTTAAATAAGTCAGAATTCACTCACCATTCAAACTGAAGCAGTAAGTACACTGTAAAAATGGCCGTGATTTTAACGGTAAAAAAACTGTAAAAATGCTACAGTAAAAATCCGTAACCTGGTTAACAGTATGTTGACATTACTATTGATCTTTTAGTTGTTTCCCCATCAGTTATGTACATTAGAGATTTATGTTACATCTAATGTTGATAAACAATGTTTATTTCATGTCTTTAATTTTATGCGTGTTACTATACTGGTGTTAAGTAGCTGTGTGAATGACACTGAGCACCTTCAATACACTGATACACTTTTCTGCTTGTGGGAAAAGTTGTTTGTCACCACCTGCATATGGCTGTTAACCTGTCTGTCTGTGTAACAAAAGATGTGTAGATGTTGCTAATCAATATACAAACATATTACCTCTATAAATTAAAGATATACGGTAGTTTACTGTAAAAATTAGAAATTACTTTTATGGTTTGTACCGTACTTTTAACAGTTAAATACTGGCCAACCACAGTTGCCGTTTTTTTATCGTAAATTTTACGGGATTATTTTTTACAGTGTAGTGGATGACCATTAATCCAAGATTGCCAGCATTGTGTAGTCTGTAGTAGCAGGTAGAGCTGTTGCTTACGTTAATATATCATTTTAAATATGAGTTGATGAGTTTGATCAAAAATTAGTTTAAGGGATAAAGGTATTAACTGCAGGGGAACTTTAAATATTGTTATTTTGTTGGAAAATATTAAGCATCAAACATAGTTTTTATTTTTTCTCAGGACATTTAGTAAAAAGGCAGTTCTAAAATTTATACATTTGTATCAAATCAATGGTGTTCTTAAATGTCTGCATGTTTGTTTGAGCATTTGATAGATCGACTACAATATAATTAGAGTGCTAAACCATCAAGTGTTTTTATAAAACAAAGCAGCTCTTGCTAAAGCAATAGATCATATTATTTTGTATGGAGAATAGTCATTGGTGTATTTTGAGCCCCATGTTGTGTATGTTTGTTTTTCTGTACATGCAAAGATAGGAAGTGAAAAGTTCATCCGTTCTTTCTGTTTTTGTAGAGGCCATCCTCTATCGCTCTGTTCCATGGCAATGCCGTCGCCTTTTATTTGGAGAATAAATATTGAATCGGAATAGCTCGGTCTTTAAAACAATATTCATTTCTGTCGCTTACACTTCCTCATATTTTTCCAATTATGATTTCATTGTTATTGAGGAACGTGATATGTTGAATATTTAGACTAAACTTTCCCCCTTCTCTGTTTTGAAAAAGTCATGTCCCGGACTGGCAGGAGAAAGACTCTAAACCCAAGACTGTGAAAAATGACCGATTTTCTCAATTTTGGATTGGATTCTATGACAAGTGTTGAATTTAATCTAATCTTCTGGCCACATTCGCATTTTCTTCTTATTTATGTGTGAAAAAAAAATGTTATACAGTCTTATACTTTTTGATTATATGAAAAGCAAGAGTCAATTTTATAGATATCAGATTTGACATGTTTTATAGTAGAAATTTGCTCTCCATGAATATGAAAAAGCTATGCACACTTGAGTCTCTATATTTTTAGGAAATGTTAGTAATGTGATAATTCTTGTTAATGGATGCACCGCCATTACACTATGTCATTTTCTTTCTTTCATTATTTTCCACAAGTGGAAATTTATCTTTGGCTTCACCACACAACCACTTCAGCGTTCACATTACACATATCACAGAAAAACAGCCAACAGAAATACATTCAGCCTCATCACATAAATCACATTAAAATTCTCAATTAACCCTATTAATACTTTAATGGACTATATGCACGTCAATGATGAACTTCCTGTGAAAGCTTTATGTGACTATTTTCAATTTCCGTAAGTTCCTTTACAGCATCGATGTTGTAATGTAATAATCAGGTTTAATAGACTTCAGCATTCATTTGGTTGTTAAAGTTTTGGTTACATTTTCTCCAGTCATTTCACAGATCATACCAAGAACCTCCTTCCAAAATGACTGCAGCTTTTCCAATTTCATCACATTTTGTGCAATAGGAATATTAGCCTTAATCTGATTTAATTTCACAGATGTAATGTAA
Organism: Danio kyathit; assembly: GCA_903798195.1. Lineage (NCBI taxonomy): Eukaryota > Metazoa > Chordata > Actinopteri > Cypriniformes > Danionidae > Danio > Danio kyathit. The sequence continues at coordinate 23,095,677 of LR812531.1, read as the reverse complement.
ATCCTCATAATCCATTTGTATGTGTAGTATTCTGCATCTTTACACTAGTGTTATTAATAGATTTGCATCAACCACATAAACCCAAGTAAAAAATGACACGCGTTATAGATAAAAGTTTGATATTTGTTTAGACGTTTCCCTCGTCTCGTGCAAAACTTCAAATGCGATAAACATTGAATGAGAAAACTTGAGTAAACAGCTGCCTCGGGTGTGGAAATGCCAAAAATGGAAATATAATTTTCATCATGTTTCTTGCCGCATTAATTCACGTCTTGATCGGGCCATTAGCTGTTGGTGGTGGGGTGTGTTTTGTGTAGGGGGTTGCTGGCATTTGTCAGCTCGCTTCTTCCGCTTGGAGTCCAGATTGATGGGTCATCTTTTCCCTCTTGTTTCCTTTCCAAAGGTTTTCCTCAGAAAAGGTCAGATACTTAAAACTATTTGCTTCACAGCATGTCACTTTTCCTTAGAGGGCCGGTAAAGGGAAAGTGAGCGAGGCACGGAGGTTTTGGTGCGACACTGGTGCGTCTTAGTGACTTGTTTTAGGACGGATCGGGAGGGGGTGGAACCGGCAGTGCTCTACCGTGCCTTGCCTTGTGTCGGCTGTCTCTACAGGTTACTCTCTCTTGTTTCAGACGTTAGCCATTAACCGTGGGGAGAATCTGAAGATTCTGACAGTGAAGGTCAACATCCCCGACTGGGTGAAGAATGACTTCTGTAGGTGGTGCATCAACGTCAGGTCAGCACACACCCACAGCGCTCACACACCTCTTCTTTCTACTGTTTTTTTTTCCCTTATTGGCCCGATATGATTGTTTGATAGCTGTGCAGTGACTTTTATTCTGTTTGGTGTTAAATATTAGTCTGTTTTTTTGGATAATGATGCTTTATATTATAATCAAATAGTAATCGTAATTATAAATGTTTAAATAATAAACTTGATTTTGTACGTTTTAACCCAGTTAAGTCCATATTAAAAGGTTATTAATTGTGTTTTTGGTTTCACTAAATTTTCACCAAATTTAAAAGCTTTGTGATTTTTGAAAATTATTCTAAGCCACTTCAGCTTTTAACACTGATGGACCTGTTTTCCATGATGCATCAGACCTAATTGCTTAAAGAAATTTGTTTTTGATAAATGGTAACAACATTTTTTAAAGTTGTAAATTAATAAGAGTATACAATTGATTTAATGAGTATAATCCCACAAAAAAAAATTGAAAAAATAAAATAGTAGTCATATTTAAGGCTTCAGACACTTTTAGTCAAATTTAAAAGATTTATGGATTTGAAAGTTCTATTTAGCCAAATTCTATTGTATAGAATAGTCCATTCTGTAATGTCTTGAATCTCATTTCGTTAAATATGATTTTAATAAATAATGATCAATTGTTTTTGAATGTTTAATCTATGTTTACCTCATTTGTTTTTTTTTTTTCTTGCAATTTGAGAATATGCATTACATTTTTACATCTCTAACATTATATTTTGTTTTGGTTAATTTAGATGTTATACTTGTTCACAATAGTGACCAAAACAGCATAAATTGTTTTTGTAGCCCAATTAGATCAGTTGTTGTAATTGTTCTAAAAGCCCAATAGATCACTTGTTTTTGTAGCACTTTCTGTAATGTCTTGAATCTCATTTCGTTAAATATGTTTTTGATAATGATCAATTGTTTTTTAAGTTTTAATATATGTTTAAACCTTTTGGCCCAGTTTCACAAACAGGGCTTAGCTTAAGCCAGGACTAGACCTTAGTTAAATTAGGCTTTTTAAGCCACATTATAAAACTGCCTTAGAAAAATACATTACTGTTGTGCACCTGTAGACAAAAAATGACACTGACATATTTTAAGACATCTCACTGCAAGTAATTGTCAGTTGAGACAGCTCAAACATGCAATTTAATCCATGACTAGCCTTAAACCTTGTTTGTGAAACTGGGGGTTTAAGTTTATTTTTTTCTCGCAATTTGAGAATATGTATTACCTTTTTCCTTCTCTAACATTATTTTGTTTAATATCGGTTTTATATTTGGTCATAATAGTGACCAAAACAGCACAGTTAAGATTGCACTGCAATTCAATTGTTTTTAATTCTATAGAAATAGTTATACTACTAATAGTTATACAATTGTGACAGTTTTCATGCACAATTTTCACATCTTCTACAAGCAAAGAGTATGTAAACTGATCTGTTCATGTGATGTTAAATAATTTAATTAAAACTATTTTTATTTTTTTTTTTTAAGTGAATTTCTTGCCCAAAGCAACAACATTTTTAGAGCTTCCTGTAAGAAATAGGACAAGGTTACAATTGTGACCAGAGGTGTTAAGTGGGTATAAATTAGATTTATTGAATATTAACCCAGTTATGTTTTTTATGTTAAAACACATTTTAGAGTTGAAACTGTATTGTATTTAAACTTATATTTCAACTTATATATCCCCCCTCCCAACAAAATTCCCAAAAAACGGAATGTTCAACAATGTTCAATCCATTGTCTCCTTGATGACCTACACATTTAAACATAATGTGCTGTAAAAAAAGTCAGTTGCCTATCAACAATATCATAAAAATGAGTAAAGCACAGCTCACAGAAAAGTCACTTGAAATTTAAGCAGCTTACTATTTTTTTCTCTACTGAAATATCTGGATTTGGATGAAAACAGGAGTCGAATGGCGGTAATTATGATTATATCATAAAACAAATGATTATGATTGGAACATTAAAATAATTACATCATAGTATTAGCCATGTCAGATTTCTAGTATACCTATTAGCTGCTTTATAAGTTTGTAAAGTAAAATACCTGCTTAATATCTGCTCTTTATTCATATGTCCTGAAGGTGGAGGCCACAGGGATTTGCGCAGCCAGAGCTGATGTCTATTTTGAAGAACGCAGCTGAAGATTCCTACAAGAGGCTCATTCTTCCTTTCCTCAATCGAGGATACAGGTGTGTTTAAACCTGATTTATGTTGCTCTTTTTTTCCGTATCTGTTTTTTCAAACTTCTTTGTTATTTATCTTGCACACAAATACACCTTATAGCCTCTTTTTTTTCTTGTGCCAGGACAAAGTTGACTGCTGGTGCAGAAAAAGAGTCCATCGCCATGTTTGTTCGTAATCTGCGTCAGCGTCTCCTGATGTGTCCTGTGCGTGGGAGAGTCATCATGGGAGTGGATCCAGGATTTTACCACGGCTGCAAACTGGCAATTCTGTCCCCCACTAGTAAGAATAAATGTGAAATAAACTTGTAATAATAAATGATTAATGTGTGTGTTTTTAAACATTTTTGTTATAAAATATTATTACAAAGACATTTTTTTTTGCATTAGTTACCCAGTTTTTTATCCTTCTGAATTATTCAAACATGCATTCTTTTTTATTTTATGTTTATTGTGAACAATTGAGTACAATCATACATTATTTCAAGGTGCATTTGAATCTCAATATGTGACCTTAAGTGACATACAATTTGTATACATTATTGTCAAGTGTACTAACTATACATAGTATTCAAATGTTAGATTCTAAAAGAAATATAGCATAAAAAATAAATAAATTAAATTTAAATAATATTTACATCCAGGGTGAGAACGTATGTCATAATATAATTCCTTCCAAATTAATCTCAAATTACCATCTTCATTATACACAAGAAGATAACACAATACAATATGAATATATCTAACCATACATATACACACATTAGCATATATTTATCTATCTATCAGTTAAGCATCTTCTATTTGTTTATAGCAACAAAATCAGGTCTTCTAACTGAAATTTATTCAACCCACAAATATGCATTCTAATGGTTACATTATTCAGAATTATTGTTTGTGCTCAATATTGCCTTTTTTTTTTTTTTTTTTTTTTTTTTTATAAAATATTATTACAAATATTTTTTTGGGATTAGTTACCCAGTTTTTATCTGTGTTTCTTATAAAATATGCATCCTGATGCTAACATTATTAAGAATTACTATTTGTGCTCAGTTATTAAAAAGTATTAATATCAATATTGAAAACTTTTTTGCTGCTTAATACTATACTCTAAATACTGTCTTATAAATATAAATGAAAATAATACAATAAGAAAATTTGTTAATAAACAACTGATTAACACGTGCTATATATATATATATATATATATCTCAGACAGAGCAAGGAAATTTTCACAGTATGTCTGATAATATTGTTTCTTCAGGAGAAAGTCTTATTTGTTTTATTTCGGCTGGAATAAAAGCAGTTTTAAATTTTTTAAAAACCATTTTAAGGTTAAAATTATTAGCCCGTTTAAGCTATATTTTTTTTTCGATAGTCTACAGAACAAACCATCGTTATACAATAACTTGCCTAATTACCCTAACCTGCCTAGTTAACCTAATTAATCTAGTTAAGCCTTTAAATGTCACTTTAAGCTGTATAGAAGTGTCTTGAAAAATATCTAGTAAAATATTATTTACTGTCATCATGACAATGATAAAATAAATCAGTTATTAGAAATGAGTTATTAAAACTATTATGTTTAGAAATGTGTTGAAAAAATCTTCTCTCCATTAAACAGAAATTGGAAAAAAAATAAACAGGGGGGCTAATAATTCAGGGGGCTAATAATTCTGACTTCAACTGTATATGAAGAGTTCAGAGGCAAAAACCTCTAAGTGCCATCTAGAATTTTCTTCTACAATGAGCATTTTACTCTTACCTCTTATGTTTATGTTCAGTTATTTCATCTTAAAATCGCTAAAAATAACCTTTTCTTTGCCATATTCCAATTGCTGAATCAAGACATACTAAGATTAAAATGCACCAAGGTAATTATAATGAACTTTTGCCTGTTAATTGTTAATTGCATTTACTGCACCGCATTATAAAGGAGAGTGCCTGATTGGCAGGTGTGATGAGATTGCCCATTGTGTCCTCTCAGTGGGTGGAGTTCACGCTGTGCCCTGTGTGTGCCACTGATCGGCCTGGCGGGTGTGTGTCAGGTGGCGTTGCCATGTTTTGCCCTCTGCCCTGCAGCAGCACCACACGCAAACCCAGCTTGACTGTGACAGGTCTGTGGGTGTGGAGTCACGTGACCCGCCGGGCTCTTGAGGTGTCTATTGCGATTAGGCTTCTTCTCTCAGGCTGACAGAAAACGGCAGTCGTATTGTCTGAAACGAGAGGGGAACAAGGTGGAGGCGAAGCAAATGGGTGTCTCTTGTGCCTTTATGATGTTGATGATGATGCATTGTTCAGTTGATTTACAAGTTATAGCTGATTGCATGTGTGCTCTACTGTCCTGAAATATCATCGTCTGTAAAATGATTTTTTTGTTGTTATTTTACTTTCCTCAGGTCAGATTGTGCACACAGATGTGGTGTACCTCCATGGGCCTGCTAAAGAGAGAGAGGCAGATAAACTGCGCCAGCTTATGTTCAAATACAGGTATTGTAATCATAATAATGAGATTAGCTTTGACTGCATGGATAGAGCCTAAAAAATCATACACAAATAAAAATCACATTACAATATCACTTCGAATGGTTTATGAGGGGTCAAACCTTTTCAATAACAAACTGAAACTCAAAAGTTCTGTACATCTGCAAGTTGTAGGCTTTAAAAAGTCATATTTACTAAAGATTTGTGTTCAGTTTTATTCTCTAATGCTTAATGTATTTCATCCACATTATTTTAGAATGCATTTTTACCCCCGTGGTTTTGTAGTTCTTTCTTTCACTAGCCAAAACTGAATTAGCTGTATTATAACAACAAATGAGATTAACATTGTGAAATATAGACCTTAAATCTCATTCATAAAGGTCTTAAAAAGTTTTAAATTTGACTATAAACTGAAAGAAATGGCACAGAAATTGGATAATGACATATGATGTGCAATATGAGCTGTCGTTTAATAAATGATTGTTGTGTCATTCTAAAAATCTCTTCCCATTCATTGTTGAGTACTAGCTGTCCCATCCATCCACAAATACCCAGTTTTAGGTGTGAGAGGGAGCTTTTTTTCTTATTGATAAATATAAGCAGCATGGCACATAGTTGTGCTGGTCTTCTCATTATTAGGACAAACGAATTGAAGCAGGAGGATGGTTATTATGCACATCTTATACACATCTTAAATGTCTTTTATTTATTTTTTAGCAATCCAACCAGAAATCATATATATATATATATATATATATATATATATATATACAGTTGAAGTCAGAATTATTAACCCCCCTGAATTATAATTATAACTGATTTCTTTTATCTTTGCCATAATGACAGTAAATAATATTTGACTAGATATTTAGACTAGATATCTAGATAAGACACTTCTATACAACTACGTTAATTAGGTTAACTAGGCAGGTTAGGGGAATTAGGCAAGTTATTGTATAACGATGGTTTGTTCTGTAGACTATCGAAAAAAAAAAATTGCTTAAAGGGGCTACTAATTTTGTCCTTAAAATGGCTTTTAAAAAAGAAAAAATTATCAGACATACTGTGAAAATGTTCTTGCTCTGTTAAACATCATTTGGGAAAAAAAAAAAAAAGTCAAAAGGGGGCTAATAATTATATATATATAATATATACACACACACATACATATATATACATATAATTCTCTGTGATTTGTCTAATTTAACAACATTTATATAGTTATAGAACTATTTAGTTATAAAACTTGCATCTATTCATTAACAAAAAAAAACCAAAAAACGTTTTCGTTCCAAAATATTTGGTAATTTAATTACCAAACAGGCTAATTTAATCTAGTCAGTTTGTTTAAATAAAGGTATTTGAGAAAAATGGGCAGAATAAGAAAGGGTGATCTATTATTCTATTACATTATCAGAATTATGTTCTGATTTTGAAGAATTTTTATTTCAATGAGAAATTTTAGCCCCATTAAAGGTCCCGTGAAATGAAATGTGCATTTTTTATTTATTGTTTGACATAATGTTAATGAAAACAGAGGCTGGGACATAGTGTAGCTCCTCACCTTTTTAAAAAAAACAGCCAATAGCGTTTTGTTTTATCACTGCTCTGCCAGTGAGAGTGGTTGAGCTCAAGTGCATCAAATGAAAAGCAAACGAGAAGTGTCTTGAAGGAGGCGGGGCATGTCAGATATTACAGAGCATTTGATTGATTATGGTGTGATGAGAAAGTGTAGTATGGGTTGACGTGAATAAACTCATTGATCCATTTAGGCGAAAGTGACAAACTACAAGCTTTACATGTTTATATCAGTTTTATATCTTCTAAACACGAATTTTGTCAATGTTTTGGCACACACTAGTTAATAGATGTCTTCTACTAACATCTAAAAAAAACTTTATTTTAATTTCATGGGATCTTTAAAACAGTGCTAATTTTAAACACAGTTTATCAGCAAGAAGAAAGACACACATACCTCTTCATTCCATCAGGTGATTCCAAAAGTGCACACATTGAGCTGATCCAAAAATGCTGGGTTCATTATTCAGAATGATTTCATTCAGATAAAAAAGATTATGTCTATGTAAAGTAGCTGCTGAGTGCTTTGTAGGCACTGCAAAGATCTACAACTATGTTGGAGTCTTAACCTTGTGGGCAAGTGGTGCGGTTAAATTCTGGGCAACCCAAATTCCTAAAGTCCTGGCTTGCTTTTCTGGTCCAATGCTTTTTTTTTTTCCTTCATTATTTTTTGATTTAATCAAAATAAGTCATAAAAAGATCCAAAACATGACAAAAAAAACTACAATTATAAAAGCTTTTTTCTCCCACAGCTGTCAAACCATTGTCATAGGAAATGGCAAAGCATGCAGGGAGACTGAGGCCTTCTTCGCGGACCTAATTAAACAGCGCTTCTTCAGCCCTATGGATGTGTCCTACTGGTATGATATTACCTGTTATTAATGTCAAAAAACTGAATTTTCTTTAGTTTTTAAAAAATATTTCCTTTTGTGATGTTTAACTAATTGAAATGGCTTCTCGAACAAGAAAATATACATTTATTTATTTATTTTTAATAGGAATTAATTGAATCATTGTGGCTTGCTATTTTGTGATCTTTTATGAGTGACAAGTTTTCCCACCCTCAAACCAGTAAACATGCCTCAGAGATCAGATTACAAATCTAAAATAAATACTGCAAAATGTATGTTTTGCATTTTATGGTGACTTTTTAAAACCATGTGTTCTTCTGATAGTTGCTAAGCAGTTATTATTTTTGAGACCCGCAATGCTTTGAGGTCACATCAGGCTCCTGTACAGTCTTAGTGCAATTGCAGCTTGAAATTTGCAAATGTTTTATCAATAAACCCTGCTAACAGCCAAAACAGCAACTGTCAAATGAGGTACGCAGAAAAGGAGCAAAGAAAACGCTGCCGATCTGGAATGTGTTACTCTTGCGGGTTTTAAATGGTATCTGGACCCTGTTTGACTGTCGCTAATTAAAAACAAATATTTCTCACCGTCCTTCAAACCAAACCAGTCCGATGTGTTCTTGTCCAAGCCAAATAAAGAGTGGATCTAGGATTGTCTCTCTCTCCATCTAGCCAGACTGCTGTTTGTTGACTTATGGTTCTGACTGGAGAGCTGCCCAGAACCGCTCTGAAGTGGCCGTTTATGGCTTACACTGATGGCGGTTTTCATTACAGTCCTCCGCATCCCTCAGCGCAGCTCAGACGGGTTGCCAGGTCTGCCTCAATAGTTCCCAGCAAAGCATGATGCGTCAAAATTGACATCCAAGGTGCTCCGCAAGGGGATCCATTTCAGCCTCCATTCTAAATTGAAAGTGGACGATTTGAGATCTCCACTTTGGCAGAGTAACATCCACTGTCACTTCAGGACTTGCCAGACAGTTTGAACTTTGTTTCCTATAATCGAAGTCACAGCCAAGTATTTACAGAAGCTAGTTAAAATGCTAACTTTGTGTTTACATTTGGCCAGTGGTGGAAAGAGTACTGAAAAATCATACTTAAGTAAAAGTACCATTACTTGCCTAAAAATGTAGTGTGAGTAGAGTAAAAGTACCTGTTGTAAATATTCCTCAAAGTATGAGTAAAAAGTAGACCTTTCAAAAGTACTCATGAGTAGTGAGTAGTGAGTATTACGCTGTTAAAGCTGATGCATTTACATGTCATTTGTTGATGTGTGTGTGTAAACGTAACATTCTGTAGTGCATTTAGTTATTGTCTAGCAGGCACACGTCATAAGATGTTAATATTAGTTTAGATTTAGGTTGTGATGTCAGGTGACCAAAATTAATTTTCAAGCCAGCAGCTAAGGATGTTATTTTGATGTCCAATAATGACATCAAATGACGTTGATATTTGGTCGATTTTAGGTTGTTAGAAAGTGACCAAAATCCAATGTCTAGCTAACATAATCAACCAACTTCATACGGACATCAAATACTGACATTTATTCATCAGGTACGGCAACCAAAATCCAACATCTGATAGACGTCATAGTGGTAACGTTGACTGTAACATCATTAGACGTTGATATTTGGTTGGTTTTAGGTTGGACATTGTTGTCGGCCTGACGTTGAGTTCTGATGTCAACCCGATTTTCATATCCAAACAAAATGCAACATCTCCACGACATTAGGGTACAATGTCAATCTGACGGCAGGTTGACGTCTTGTGCCTGCTGGGTGTTTAAGGCCATTTCGGTCATCATACAGTAAATATTCGTCATCTTCTCATTAGTGACATGCATCTAAACAGTCTCTGGGTCAATCCGTGTAAAGATTTTGACTCTTCTTGGACACTTTTAATGCTTCCAGTTTGCTGCAATGTAAAGCCCACATGTCTTGAGGTAGTTTATTCTGATGTGTATTACCTTCAATGTGCAATTTGATAGGACAGGAATCACAGAACTGATTTTTCTAATCCTCATAGACAAGAAAAAAATTAAGTAGTGACTGCAGGTTGAAGGAAAGTAGTGGAGTAAAAGTACCAATACTGCACTAAAAATGTACTCAAGGAAAACTAAAAGTGCACATTTATAAAACTACTCCGTAAATTACAATTTCTAAAAAAACTACTTAATTACAGTAATTTGTGTATTTGTAATTAGTTACTTTACACCACTGCATTTGGCAAAAGGAATCTTGAAGTTACACCTGAGTGAAGTGCTTAAATACAATTGTGCTTTTCTTGAATTGACTATATGTATGAGAGCACACATGAAAACATTCATTCACATTTTACAAAGTCAGTGTGGGCTGTGCTGAATTCAGTTGTCAAACAAATATCCATGGCAGACTCTAAGGCCCAGTTTCACAAACAGGGCTTAGCTTAAGCCAGGACTAGACCTTAGTTAAATTAGTCTATTTAAGCCACATTTATAAAAACAGCCTTAGAAAAATACATTACTGGTGTGCACCTGTAGACAAAAAATGACACTGACATATTTTAAGACATCTCACTGCAAGTTATTTTCAGTTGAGACAGCTCAAAAATGCAATTTAATCCAAGACTAGCCTTAAACCTTGTTTGTGAAACCGAGGGTAAATGTAGTAAAAGGATAATCGTAATAGTTTATTAGTCTTAATTTTGTATATTTTGCCGAGGTCTGCTAATAAAGCAAGTTTTATTCTTATAAATCAATGTTAACTAGAAAAGGTCAAACTTATTAAATAAAAAAATCTAGTTTCTATTTTTCAATAAATTAACTTGAAACTAAAATAACTGCAATCTAAAACTATAATTAAAACTATATAGACTGTTTAAAATAATGACAGATGTCAATTTGATTTTAAAAAACTGTTAACACATTTTTTCATAATCTTTAATTTTATTACCAATGATCAAATCTATGTTATATGTAGCCCACATGGAATCTGTGCCCACACACTCAAAAAAATATTTAGGCCTAACAAATAAAATTTCTGATTGCATATAAAATTTTCATTCATTTAGATTACACACTTTTAAAATAATTTAATAATAAACTTTATATGATTGATAGTTGTTGGCTAAACATAAATGAAAAAATAATAACCAGATTTACAGTTGAAACCAGAAGTTTACATACACTGTATAAAAAGGCACATAACCATTTAAAAAAAAGTCAGATGTTAATGTGACTAAACTTTTTCTCTTTTAGGTAAATTAGGATTATCAAATTTGTTTCAGTTATGCTTAATAGCAGAATAATGAGAGAGATATTTTTTAAAAAATTGTTATAACTTTTCTTGAAAGTCAATTTTATCTGAAAAAGCTCAGATGATGGTGTCAAGGTTTTGGAAGTTTCTGATTGGCTAATTAACAACATTTGAGTTAATTGGAGTCACAACTGTAGAATAGTATTTAAGGAAACCTCAAACACACTGCTTCCTTGTGGGACAACATAAAAAAATCAACAAACCAGAATCAACAAAAAAAAAAAAGCCAGATTACAATTTGCTAAATTACACTGGCAAAAAGAATAATTTTTGGAGACCTGTCCTGTGGTCTGATGGAACTAAGATTGAACTGTTTGGCCATAATGACCAGTGTTACATTTGGAGGACAAAGGGGAAAGCTTACAAGCCTAGGAACACCATCCCAACTTTGATGTATGAGGGCGGCAGCATCATGTTGTGGGGCTGTTTTGCTGCAGGAGGGACTGGTCCACTTCACAGCATAGATGGCATCATGAAGAAGTAACATTATGTAGAAATACTGAAGCAACATCTCAAGACATCAGCCAGGAAATAAAACTTGGCCACAAATGGGTCTTCTAAACAGACCATGACCCTAAGCATACTGCCAAATTAGTTAAAATATGCTTTAAGGACAACAGAGTGAATGTTTTGGGAGTGGCCATCACAAAGCCCTGACTCAATCCTATAGAAAATTTGTGGGCAGAGTTGAAAAAACTTGTGCGAGCAAGACCAAAATTCTTTCAAACTATTGTGAGAAGCTTGTGGAAGGATACCCAAAACATTTGACCAAAGTTATACAGTTTAAAAGCAAAGCTAAAAAAAATACCAAGGAAATGTATGTAAACTTCTGACTGTAGAAATTAATAAAAAAATTCTCATTATTCTGGCATTTAGCAAATGTAAATGATTTAGGTAATCCTAACGGACCTAAAATAGTAAATGTTTAGTATGATTTACCATCAGACATTTTTTTTTAAAAATGGTTATGTTCCTATTTTTAGAGTGTATGTAAACTTCTGTTTTCAACTGTATATAACAATATCCTAAATAGATCCAATAAATGGCTTTTAAATGCTTTAATTTAAATGCATCTATTGTATGTTGTATAGAGCTGCGTGAGTTTTGCGCCTGAATAATAAGTAAACCAATCTCATAGAATTTATCTAATTGGATCTGGCTTTTTCTACAGCTATAAATATTTATAACATATTCATATCTTTTGAATCTAATAGTATTCAATTTTAACAGATTTCGATTGATTCTAAGGAATCTGACAGCATACGTTTAAAAAAAAAATGACAAATTAAAATAAAAAGTTTACAAACAGTTAATGATAAACTTCATTGTGATTCATTTTTCTGAGTGCAGATTTCTGCTTGCATCATTAAATCTATTTATTTATTTAGGTTCTTATGTAAATATATTAAATGTTATATATAATTTCTGTAATAATATTGAATAATATGCAAATGTTTAAATGATTTATGTACAATACAAGCCATATTTTCTTTAGCTTACTTTACCAAACAAGCGGTTGTAATTGGATTTGCATAGTAAACTTTAAGACTAAAGAAATATATATATATATATATATATATATATATATATATATATATATATATATATATATATATATATATACATACATACATATATATATATATATATATATATATATATATATATATATATATATATATATATATATATATATATATATATATATATATATTCTATTTAAGTTTTCAACTCTTCTGACTACTCTCATAATCATTCTTTATAAGTCGATAAGTCTATAAGTTTTTGTGCAAAAATAGAAAAAATAGGTATTGTCCATCCCTATATGAATAAAAAGATCAAAATAAAATAATATAATTGACATAAATTGTTTAAGGTTAAAACACCTTCAATCATAAAAAAACCTTTAATCATAAAAAACCTTTAATCATTTTAATAAATCCTTATTGAATAAATGAATTATTATTTTTTTTTTAAAGCAAACCAAATTTATTTTAACAATATTTATTTATTTATTTATTTTAATAACCCGCCATTCCCTTATGAAAGTTCACTTCCACACTGCACTTTGTACATCACTAGTCAATTAAAGCGACGGCTTCATTTGCACCGTCTGCTATCTGTCTCCCCGTTCCTCAGCTAGTTCAGAAATAAACCATCATATATTTGCCCCCCACCCACTGTCCCGTGTCTCCCTCCCTTCAGTCCCCTTAAGCCGTGTCTCCTCTCCGCTCTTTCGGCTGACTGCTGCTGAGGAATGACAGGCAGCGCCGGCAGACTGTGTGCGGTAATGAGCCTGCGGGATCAGCCGCTCTTCCTTTAAATGAAGGCACGCTTGCCTGTTGAGCTGCTGCCGTTCTTATTTAAGGAAGACTGGGATGAACACTTGACATTTTCTTGGTTCTTTCTGTGATGAGATCTTTTTTAAGTAAAGAAGTCAAAAGTTGTCCTCACACAGAATACAAGAATGAAGTCAAGTTATTACTTATAAAAATACAAATAAATAAATGAATAATAATAATTTATTATTATTATTATAAGTTTGCACCTCATTTTAGTCTCATGTAAGAGCAAGTGTGGCACTGGCAACATTAAAGTACTACATCTGTACAAGGCTGACTTTATGCTGTTGTCAGGGGCTTTCAGCTTTTATTTACATTCAAACAAAAAGTTTTACATTTTTTACATTTGAATTAAAAAGTTAATCTTCTCAATATACAATCTAAAAGCCATTATTGGCTATTACAGCAATCAAACGTTTCCTATAATCACTGACCCTTTTTGTGGGTCTCCACTGGTATTTTTGCCCCTTTAGCAATCTTGATTGATAAGCTGCTCCTCTCTCAGGTAGGAGGGTCTTCTTGCCCTCACCCTGATCTTTAGCTCCCTTCAGAGATTCTCAATTGGATTTAAGTCAGGACTCTGACTGGGCCACTGCAATATATTCACGTTATTAGGTTCTGACCAGCATGTTTGACGGTGAAGATGGTGTTCTTAGGGTTTAAGGCTTCTCCTTTTTTCGCCAAAATTAAGGCTTCATCATTGTGGCCAGACATTTACATTTTTGTTTCATCTTATCATAAAACAGAAGACCTGAAGTCTTCTTTGTCCAGATGAGCATTTGCAAAGGCCAAGTGGTCTTTTGTGTGACTTCTCATGAGAAGTGGTGTCCTCCTTGGTCTGCATCCATGGAACCCAGCAGTGTGCAGTGTCCGTTGGACTGTCTGCCTTGAGATGTTTCCACCAGCAGAGCCCAGATTCATCAGGATGGCCTTGGTGGTGATTCTTGGATGCTTTTTTTTCTCACTATCCTCCTGGCCAGCACGGGTGTCAGCTTGGACTTTCTGGAATGTGTAGAACTTTTGATTTTCTCATGGACTTTGACAGTTTGCAAAGGGTATGAATAATTTTGGACATGCCACTTTTTGTTCAAATATAAATAAAAGAGAAGACATTTTTTTTTTCCTAACTGATGCCTCTTGTACATCGTCTTATTATTTTTTTGGAAGAAGCCTGCCATTTTCGGTCAATAAAACAAAGAACTTGCTGGTTGAATAAAAGTAACTTTAAGTCAGAATTTGCCATTGGTATGAGTAATTTTGGGATTGACATTGTGTGTGTATGAAAAAATCGTAGCAAGCATACAGTGTTATTTAGGATTGTTCATTTAAATATATATATATATATATATATATATATATATATATATATATATATATATATATATATATATATATATATATATATATATATATATATATATATATTTCATAAGTTATTAAAGTTATTACTAGCCCCTTTCACAAAACTTTTTTAGAAAATTACCAATAATTTTTCGTAAAGAGATCATGTGTGAACAGGCCCTTTTTAAAAATACAGACAAAGTCTTTCAGGTAATTTTACGAATATTTACTGGTATTGCTGTGTGAAAGGGGCTACTGACTGACTAGAATAACATTAGCATGCACTGAATCTACAGTTCTACACATCGTCTGTTCTTACTCATGTATTTCAGGAATTTAAAAATAACCAGTTTTTTCATATTTAAGTAATTTACAAAAAAATGTGTGCATATACTCTAGTGTGTGCATGCAGCTTTTAAAAATTTTAATTAGTTTCTATGGTGTGTTTGGCCTGCTACCTGTTTTGTACATGTGTAAAGATGAGTTGTCCTCTCTCTGAACCTCCACGATGCAGTTGAGTGCCCTAGTTGAGTCTGCTCCATTTATATTAGCAGTAAGATTCAGTGAGAACCCCAGTGTGGCGCCCTCCTCTGGCCCTGCACTTTTCACTGCCAGCTGCTTTTATCCTTCTAGACTGCTAGCGTGATTTCAGTTGCTTTGGATGAGGAGTAAAGCTGCACATAATTAGCTGTGAACGTCTGGTGTGAGATTCCTGGACTACAATCTCTGACTGGTGGTGTGTTTTGTCAGTGTGGTAGTAATAATGTGCTTTACTGCGTGTTCAATGGAATATATGGACCAAATCTAAAATATATGGCCTAAATAAGTTGACCTTGGCAGATCAGATAATGTTAACAGTGAGTACATTTACATGGACACCAATAATCCAATTTTAATACAGTTAAAACAATATTCTGATTAAGAGTCAACCATGTAAACAGCCATTTTTTTAAATTTAATTTATTATTATTATTTTTTATTAATTTAATCTGATTAAGGTCATAATTAAACTAAACAGCAATCGAATTTAGACATGTGAAGTATGCCGATTTTAATCACATCATTGAAGTGCTGTACAGACATGTAAACACCGCAATCAAACTATTACCGTTGAGTAGAATTTTTGCTGCATTTTGCAACAGGATAGTCAATACAAACGTGGCTGTTTGACACTATTCTCTGCACCTATCGAGTCAGTGAAGGACAACAGACACCTGCATCGCAAAATGCTGAGATTTTTTTTTTTCCCCATTCAGGGTGTGGTATCAAATTCCATTAAAACAACACTCTTCCAGCAGTTCATACTCTCATCCAATATCTCGCTTGTCATGGGGGCATGCATGAAATGTTCCTGAATGAAAGTGAAAGTGCCAAACTGCAGTTAAAGTTGACCAATTAAAAAATTAAATGCTCAAAATTACTTGAAACTCCAGAGGAAATGTGGATAGCATGGTGACGCAATGACGTTAATCGAATTATGTGCCATAACATGTAAAACGGGATCATGAAAGGAACATTCAAAAAGCAACTCATGTAAACACCATAATCATATTATTGTCTTATTCAGATTAAGGCAAATAATTTGATTACAGATGTTACGTTCCTTCCCCTTTTTGTCTAGGGTTGGGGAAGGAAAATAACTAAGTAAACTAAAATTTTGAATTTAAGGAAAAAGACCAAATTAATGAATTATGATAAAAGGTTAAATAAAATTGAGGGAACACTTCAATCCTCTGCTTCAGAAATGGCAACAACCACAAAAGTAAACTTAAATCTTTTATTCTTTTTTTCTCATCAAAATCAACAATAAAGGAAGCAATAGTCTTCAGGAGAAGGAATAACCAAAACAGAACTAGCTTAGGAGGAGTACTAAATAACCTATGGGGTAAAAGAAAATAAATAAACAAAGGCTTTCCTCAACTCCCTTACTATTAATAAACACAGTCAAACAGTATAAAATAAAAATGGCACCCTCTCCCTACAGCTTCCGTAAACAAATCAAAAGTCAAAGAAACCACACAATTACCTCTTAAATACCGAACAAAGATTATATATAAATCATTCAATGAAGCAAACACACTGCTAATAAGTTCTACAACACCAGGCCCACAACAAGTTTCTTCAAATTACACAGAAGCAAAATTGTACTCACTAGCTCAATAAACTTCTCACAATTCACAACAGGTGAATACCCAAAAAAGTATGCAACAAACACACAAGTCTGGAGCAGGGGAGAAGTGAACCTCCCCTTGGGTTGGGGCACACTGCTCTTTTGTAGCAGCGCGTCACTGCAGCACACTTGCAATGATAAGCACCACCTGGGCCTAATCAGCTCTACCTAACAGGCAGAGGGAAACATAGGAAGAGTGAAAAAGAACACACAAGCACAAAACATAATCACTCCCAATGGACAGTAAACAAACAATAACAAAAATAAATTAAATATATAATAAATACATCCAAGGGATGTAACACAGATGTCCATGTAAATGTAGTCAGTGTCACTCATCACATACAAATGTTACAGAGTGAATAGTGATTAAAGGACAGGATGTAAAAATTAATAAAATAACCAAAAACTAAATGACAAATCAAAATAACAAACATTGTTTTGAAACAGTTTTCTAATAACAAACAAGTAGGACTGAAAGGAAATCACAAGCAGTCCAGCATAGACATTAAGAAAGCTCTTTTAAGTATTCCCAAAGGAGAGACCATATCAACCAGAATTTCTTCTGATTTTTTATATTTATCATAGGTTAGCTTTTCCAGTGTTTTGTTTATTTTTAAAACAAACCCTAGTGTGATTGGTCTTTTATTTTGTCAAATAAGTTTTATTGAAGACAGATTCAGAAAGAAAAGGATTCTGTTTTACATATTTTGTCCACATATAACATAGGCAAAGCAAAGAAAAAGAAAAAAGAAAAGGAAAGAAAAACAATATGAAAATCATAATAATAATAAATAAAAAACCCACCCACATAACAATCCAGCTTGTTTACAAAGACCTGTTTGAACAACAGTCTATGAATATTGTCTATGAGTCTATGATGAAGCATATTAAAACATTACAGAAATGATGCATTATTCCACAAGGTTTTTTCAAGGTAACAGATAAAAGGATGCCAAATTTTGTCAAATTGTTCAAATTTTCTTTTCAAATAGTATCTTATTCGCTTCAAATGTAACATACAGGTAATTTCTCAAAGCCACAGTTTACATGTAGGGGATTCCTTTTTTTCCAAAACAGTAGCAGTAACTTCTTGGCAGTAGTTAAACAGTATAAGAGCAGTTTAAGTTGTGTTTTTGACAACAAATGCGTTTGTTCAGAGAATCCCAGAATTAAAAGCATTAGATCTGGTCGTAATTGCAACTTCAACATCTCAGAAAGCACTCCACATGTCATGGGTGTCCACCTTGACCTATGGTCATCTATACTGACATAGTAACCTCTCCCTTCAAAAATCCATTCCAATAATTCTGTATCTTAGAACTAGCGTGATTGGTCTGATTGTGTGTTGGTATATTTGAATGATTGTGAACCCTGCTATCTAGGACTGCTATTTTGGATAGACTGAAGTATGAGCAAAAAAACACTGGGTGAAAAGTGGACCAAAAGTGTCAGATTGGTTGCAAGAAAGTGGACCAAGTTGCAGCAAGGAACAAAACAAAGGTGTTTATAGACAGAATTAAGCACAAGCACACAGACAAGGGGATGACAAGATCCAAACAATAGGGAAGCCAGTGGTACAGACAAGATAGCACCAGAATCAACAGCCAGCCAGGAGTAAGAGCAACAGTGGTCAAAACCAGCGCTATATCGGGATCAAGCAGCGTAAACTCCAGACTGGCAGGACAGGGAAGTCAGGACACGAGATAGGGCTAGAAAAGTGTATGACACAAGACAGGACAGCAAACATGCAGTAATGATTATTCAATAAAATAATAAAACTAAACTAAATCTAAAAGAAAATCAAAATATAAATCCTAGTTAGAAAGAAAGCTAGACTGACTTAGGCAAAATACATAAAACAGAAAACTGAAAAAAGACTTCTAAAATCTAGAATCTTAAACAAAGAGAGAAATTAAACGAACAAAAAGACAACTAATACAGTAAATCAACTACTAATACGAGACAGAAAAACGGAACAGAAAAGGTTATAAGGATAAAAGCAAGACAGATTAGAACACAAAATGAACTAAACACTACTGTAGGAACAAACAAAAGAAAGTAGTAGCTACAAGCAAACAATAAGTAGTCAAGATAACTAGAAGAACAGGCAAGCCTACTAGGTAGAGATACAAGGCTAGGATACAAGATAAGCGAAGACAAGCTCACATGGAACAAACCAGCAAAGAAATTAAAACACAGCACAATATATAGAGCAAAGCACGGGAGACAGGTGAAAACAATCAGGATTACAAGGTCTAAATAGGAGGGCAGGGTAACTGAAAACAAGGTGGAAAGCCAAGAGGAGCCCACGGCCAACACAAGTTAAGGCAAAGCCACGTAAACAAGCACAAGATGAACAGGGAAACATTAAACAATGATAGGGCAGACAAGACAGTCAGGTCTGGACCATGACAGAAGGGATTTAAATAAACCACAAAGAGGACATAATGTCTTATGATGTGATTATAAAAAGGACAGAAAGCTCAATGTGTAGCTGTAAATGTGTCTCATTACAGTAGATCTTCATTTTTGTGTTTGGAAGAGGAATTCCTGGTACTTTTTTGTACTCTTATTACATAGAAATGAACAAAGTGGCCATTATTTCTCGGGGGTGCATTATTTTTGTAATAATTTAATGGCCTGGATTCAGTAATTCTGCTTATATTATGGTTACCACATCTAAAGATGCTGTTCAAATGTTGAGTTTCAAGACATTTGTCAGGTTTTTGTCTTCAAACAGCTCATGTATGTTTCTGTATTTTATTATATGTTCAGAGAATTGTTATACTGTAAGGAATGTGTAGTAAAGGTGCTGTTCTGACTCTGGTCATTGCTGCTGTTCGGCTGTGACTTTGCCTCTCGCCCCTGAAGGACAAAATGACATGTATCTTGGTTAACGAGGGAGCCTGTAGTGTTGCTGACTGTCAGGACAGTGATCCTGATACTGAGCTGTGGCTACAGACTGATTGGACAGACTGAAGACCAGCCTTCTGCCCTCAGGCTGACTCTCTGCCACCAGCCGGCCAGTCACTGGCCATTAGACTCACTGAATTACAGGAGCTCTCTTCTCCACTCTCTCTATTTTTGTGTTTCCTTCACTTCACTGTTGCTGGGGTCAGCAAAAAAATCCCACTTCATGCAAAATAAGGCATTTTGGAATTGTCCTCATCAGTGACAGATGAAATGTCAGCATGGATCATAAATTCTAAAATATAAAAAATAACACCTGCCTTTATCTTAATTATATATTTATTTAATATTAAAGAAACTGTGGAAAATATGATAAATTTAAATTAATAATTATAGTTATTATTTTTCTTGTAAAAAGTACCCCAATTATTTACTACTAAATGTATTTTTGTGTAAAAAGATTAATAAAGATTTAATATTTAAATGTACCAGTAATCTGTCTTATTTACACGTTTGTAGAATCATTTTTATAGTAGGACAGTAATGATCATTATATTTAAAAAAAATTATATCAAATTAATATTAATATTAAATACCATTACTTTTTTTACTAGCATGGATGTATTAATTATATTTAAATATTTATTTCCCTTATATGTTCATGTAAAGTAGCCTGTATTACATGGCCTTTACAGTCAGCTTGCTCCTGGTAAAGTGAAATCACTCTTTGCTGGAAGGGCCTGGATGACTAGAGTTTCTTCATCAGGGAAGTTTTTCCTCTGAGGAGGATTCTGGGTAGGGTGATTAGGACGGTGAGGAATGAGGAGGAATATTTGCCAGTCACAGGCCCAGGGCTAATGGCTCACTGAGGGATAGATGTCCGCTTCACAGAGGACAGCCAGAACCACTGGCTCCATCAGAAACTGTCTTGAGCCCTTCTCGTCTTTTGATTGACTGCTGCTAATATATTGAAATTTATGCTAATGTCTGTGTTTGCTTGACAGCAGTGGGTCTTTGATGTAAATGTGCCATCTTGCATTTGCTCTAAGATTTATATTGCTTCAAAGAGCAAAGGAGACAGGTTATCAATTAGGCATGGGTGTAAAATTCTGACGGTATGATAACCTTGGATACAAATATCACGGTTTCACGGTATCACGGTATTGTGATTACTGCTCTAAAATATGTTCATTTCTGGGTAAAAAACACTTTTTTTCCCCTCATTGAAGAAAATATATTTAATTTTAAGAAACATTTTAAATATTTTGGCACAGTAAACTTGTCAGGCTAAATAATTAAAATAAATCTTTGAATTCTGCTGTCTTCATTAGTTTCAAAAACACAGATTTCTTTACAACTTGAAAAGGCATCTTTGCATATCCTTCTTTTATTTGGATATAAAGTAAGTAACTGCACTTTTCAGGTCCATGGCATGCTTGGTATGTTGGTGCATAAGCGATTTGTTTCTCAAATGTTTTTCTGAATTGTAAGCTGAGTAGTAGCTTTTGATGTGGAATTACTGTTGCCCTAAAAAACTAAAATAGTCATAAAAACACATAAAAAACAAACTTACATATACCATAGGAGCAGTATAACAGAATTTTAGCGGTTTTAACCTTGACCTTTCCAGACCGCAGTAAACCTTAAACCCGGTCATCGTCCCATGCCTATTATCAAATGATTAAGATGTCTGTTTGATCAACAAAAATCATCAAAATAGAAATAAAACAGTTGAAATTATTGTTTAGTAATGTATTTGTTAATGAATACATGAATCAAATAAGCTATTAAAGTCAATTTACCAAAATTGAATGGAGATAATTAGGCACTGAATACAAATGATGACCACATTATAAGACAATGGTGTAGTTCTATAAAATCTGTAGTTGTATTTTTAATATGCTATGGGCAAGTAAAGTAATTTAGCTTGCTCATCAGAATCTTGGCAATTTGAAGAAAGGTTCATCCAGAAATTAACAATTGCTTTTAATTCACTCACCTTGAGCATTAAAAAAACGGATCAACTGATTTAAGAGAATTATCTTCTGCTAGGGCACTAACTACTGTATATCTTATGATATCACTGTAAATAAAACAGGGGAACAACTTTGTACTCCTATACATTTGAAGCATACAATCACAGTGGTGTGATCAGTCTTGGTTGGTCCCTGTAGCGTATGATCACACCGGTGTGATTAGAATGTTCAGTACAGCAAAATCAGCTGCTAAATTCAAATCTGCCCTCCTAGAAAGACTGGTGCCAAGCAAAAAGCTATTGTTTGCTTATGTGGCAGACATTTTAATACACAGACTTACTAGCAAAACAAACAAAAAGTGCTTGAAATTGTCTGCTAATGTCTATCGAAGACGTAAATAATATTAATTTTACACATAATATTACAAGGTGTTATTCACAACAGATACACACTGTTTAGGTAACTAGAAGATTTACTCTTTAATGCAATGTAACATTGCATTACATTTGAAAAAAATTCCAATATAACAATGTAAGTTACATTCAATTATATGATATAAAATCTCTTTCCATAATGTGAGAATTTGTCATCTATGTTATGAGTTTATCAAACATGCCAGCTTACTCTGAGTACTTTCTTGCATTTAAAATGAAGTTTCCAGAAGAATGGACTGCAGTGTCATTCTCAATCCGCACTGTGCTGATTGATCCGGGGCAGCCAAGCGTAAGATCAAGCACGCTGTCTGCTTGAAAGTTTTCATTGCCTTAAACCCAGATGCCAAATTCCCATTTGTCAATTTCTAATCTAATGGTCTCTTGTGATGTCAGTACAACTGGAAGCAATCCCCACCAGTGCAATTTTTAACATGCTGCACATTTCATGCCTCATTTACTTTGTGTTTGACCGTTTTATGTTGTGGTTTATAGCCCTTGCAGTACAGAAAAAGAAAATGCAGGCAACATCAAAACATGGAAACTTCAATTCCACATCTGCATATATGAACTAGGTTTCCAATGAAACTGGTATTGAAAATTAGAATATGGAAACTCTGGTATATTCTTTTTTATGAGCTTTACTTAAGTGCATTGAATTGCTTGATCCAGTCCAACAAATGACCAAAATACTCATAGTTGACATAGATGAGTTTCTTGTCTTTAGCTTTTTTGCATTATTGAAATATATTGTCTTTTACACACCGCTGGAGAAGTGGTTGGAGAAGCGCTCAAAGTTGTGCATTTTTTAAACAGTGCTCATATTTTTGCAGGTAGAAAAAGATTTGGTGGACAAACACCTTAAAATTACCATATACTGCGTTGGTCAATAAATTAAATTGTTCTCTGATATCTACATAGTAGGTTCGTGGCTTAGGTAAATAAAAAAAAATCTTCAGAAATTATTTTATATGTTCATTTATTACTCCATAAGATATCCCTGCAATCAGAAGGTTCATAATTGACCATATTTGGATAGGTCATCAAAAGAGACACAGACACGATTTACGCTGAACAAGGCCAATATAATATTAGTTAATTTTTCAAAAAACAATTTTAACAAACAAAGTAGATGCCTAGTTAAATATTTTTAACTTAATGGGTGGAGTTTTAGTTTACCTACATGGAGTGAGTGAGCTATCTATTATTAACCCATCAGAGTAACGTAAACCTATTTTGTTCACTAGATCTGTTGTGGATAAATGCTAAATTAAAATAAAACTTGACAAAAGAGACCGATAGAGACGCATTATGTTGATTTTTAAGCTATAATGCCAAAGAAAACACAGCCTGGAATTAATATCAACCTCTGCATGAACAGATGACAGTTGAGCTGAGTGATTTGAGACTATTCAGCAGTCTACATGTGTTTATTAAAACATATGCATCAAAATTCACAATAAACACGATCAATTAACAAAAGATACAATTAAACATACCTTATGCCTCTTTAGAGTGGAGCTGAATAAATGTGTAATATCCTGCATTTTGCATCTATATGCGAGTTTGCAATGAAAGAATCAAACAATGAGGCTCCTGTTTTTTAAAATAAAAGTCCCAAATACATAAGTTATAATAAATATAATAACTAACTAACTGTGTAATAATAATAATAATAATAATATAAATAACTAAGGTAGGAAAATTATTTCTGTTGTCTCAGTAGGAAACGTTGTGGCTTATTTACGCAGCCTGAGATATGTATATTAATGATCCCATTGCAACATATAAGTCTGTGTTCTACTGATGACGCGGCTGCTTGTCAGGTCTGGATGAATGACCTAAAGTGCATCCAAATTCTGAGGGTATGCCCCGTTAGTCATGCAACAGTCTGCTTTGTGTTCTGACTGGCCTTTCAACCACAGTTTTTTTTGCTGTGAACGCATGGAATTCACCACAATCTACCACGCAAGTTCATATAACTTAACTCAAGCAAAAAAATTGTGTGACTTGGAAAAACATCCTGCAAATAAACTAAAGTGAGTGACGTGGTTCTTTATGTTTGGTGTGAACCCAGCAGTAGTTGCCTATAATTTTCCAAACATAAATATCAATCAGGTGGCAGCACATTGGCACTGTAGCATCGCAGCAAGAAGATTGCTGGTTTGAGTCCCTGCTGGACCAGTTGGCATTTCTGTGTGGAGTTTGCATGTACTCCCCTTGTTGGCGTGGGTTTTCTCCGGGTCCTCCGGTATCCCCCACAGGCAAAAGACATGCTATAAGTGAATTGGATTAACTAAATTGGCCGCAGTGTATGAGTGCGTGTGTGAATGGGAGAGTGTATGGGTGTTTCCCAGTACTGAGTTGCGGCTGGAAGGATATCTGCTGCGTAAAACATATGCTCGAATAGTTGGCGGTTGTGAATGAATGAATGAATATCAATCAGGTTTAGATTTGCCCAATTCATTATTTGTATTTTCAGCATCATAGAACTGCTTTTAACAGTTTTTGACATGAAGCTCTGCTGTCTGATTGGGTGATGAATGCCAGGAAGAAACTGCATGTAGTAGAGTTAGCTTTTAATAAGAATTTCCATTCACTCTACCATGAATCTCTCCAAGAGACTGAAATTGTGCTGCAGAAACATCCTTAAACCATGACTCTTCACCTCCACTTTTCACTGATTTGGGTTGAGTCTTTCATCAGTTTGACAATGAACATAATCCCCATTATCCCGTCCTCTACTCTCTTTGTATTTTGAGGACGACCAATCTTTTTGGAAGACTTGAATGAATTAGTGACATTATGAAGATATATTGTAATATTGTAAAATATTATAAAAAAATTCCAAGTCTGTGGTTTTTATGATTGAAAGGGTTTTAATTATTTTGACCTTCATCTGGACTTCCTGTTGTCTGAGGCTTTCAGTCACTATAGAATGGCTCACAATCTTGCAGTGAAAAAAGTCAGTGAAAACTGTACAGTTTGGCTGACAGTTAAATGGGATTTGTCACAGGTGCAGATTAACACCAAGAACTGAACATGAAAGATTTGTGACCCTGGACCACAAAATCATGTCTTATGTAACGTGTATATTTTTGGCAATTACCAAAAATCAATTTTTATAGGTTAAAATGATCATTTTATAGGTCAAAATGATCACAAAAAGTCATTGGGATGTTAAGTAAAGATCATTTTCATGAATATATCTTGGAAATTTCCTACTGTAAATATATTAAAACCTAATTTTTTATTAATGATCTTAACTGAGAGCTTAAATTGGACATCTTTAAAGGCGATTTTCTCAATATTTACATTTTTTGAACCCTCAGATTCCATATATTCTAAAAGTTGTATCTCAGTCAATCATTGTATATGCATGCTTTAGACATTGTTTACATTGTTTACATTGTTTTCATGGTGCACTGAGGTTTAAAACAAATTTTAAATCCCTCACTCATCATTGTGTGTTCTACACTCGAGTAGGGTGGTCTGCTTTGTCCTCTCATAGGCTCAAGCATTGGCGTATCTTTGTTTATAAATCTATTTTGAGTTTACTCCCCTCATATCTCCAAACTTACATTTGTAAAAAACCTGTCTTTAGCTATAGCCTTCGATCTCTGGGAGTTTATTTATTGTCTGTAACAGTGGTATGTACTGAAATGGGGAAAAAAGGCTTTTAAATATAAAGTACCTTTTGCATGGAGTATCCTCCAAACAAAGTTGCAGTTTAAAGAGTTGGTTTCACGCTTTTAAAAAGATTTTAAATGATTTGGAGTTTGTAACATTGGCCTGCACTGTAAAACCTAACAGTGAAAATCACTAAATGAAATAAGTTAGTATAACTTATAATATTTTAAAAAGTTACTTTGACTCCATGAAAAAGAGTTATGGTAACTCATTAATTTATTATATCAATTAGAACTCTAATCGAATGAGTTATGATTTAATTATATATTTGTGTTAACTTAACTCTAATGCTAGAAGGAATACCAAACCATTTGAGTAGCTATATAGTTGTTTGGACTTCATTTAAGTTAAGTGACCAGTTTAAGTTAATTGAACTAATAGTGATTTGTAGGGGTGCAACAATACAGTTAGCCTACGGTTCAATACCTCGGTTTTTTAACACGGTTTTCGGTTCGGTTCGGTTCTGATGGCTTGACACGTTTTTTTTTTTTTTTTTTTTTTATGCTTAATGCAATAGGCAATAGGAGAAAAACATAAAAACGATTTATTGCAATACTCCTTTATTTTACTTAAAAGCCAAGAAAGGTACACTAGTTCCTGGTGTATTGTATAATAAAAAAAATGGCGCAAGTGTTGCAAGCAATGGCGGTTCTAGACCAGAATGACTGGGGGGGCCGGGCAGGGGCCACTTGTGCTTTTAGGGGGCACACTTTAACATGCATTACAAACTACTTAAACAATTATTCAAAGTCATTTTTTTTCATGCATGACTCTGCAGTCTACATAAACAAGATAATTATATAACTTTGTATTAATTTATTAATTTTAAGGAACTTTGTATTGTAGTGGATAACACATTTCTAACATTCAAGTATATCAAGGCACATTTTTACACCTGTAAACTTAGAAGTCAATTTTTTGCCCTCCCATTAACCTAAAATAATGTTTTCCAAGTGATCTTTAACAAACCAAGGACATTTTCACAGTATTTCCTGTAAAAAAAAGAAGTAATAATAATAATACGTCTTTTTCTTATAGTTTATTTCTTAAATAAAAACAGTTTTTTTAATTTTTTAAAAATACAATTTTAATGTCAGTATTATTAGTCTCCTTAAGAAATATTAACTGTATATTTTTGATTATCTACACAACAAACCAGTTATACTATAACTTGACTAATTATTCTAACTGTCCTAGTTAACATAACCTAGTGAAGACTTTAAATTACACTTTAATCTGAATACAACTATCTTGCAAAATAGCTAGTAAAATATTTTGCACTGACTGTCACCATGGGAAAGATAAAAAAAGTAGTTATTAGAAATTAGTTAGTTAAACTATTATATTTAAAAATACAAGTGGTAAAAAATCATGTGTTGAAGACTATATGTCAGTACTGACATCTAAAACGAATGAAGGCAAAACTAAACGAGCTGAATATTACTTTCAACGTGACTGAAAACTAAATTTGATCAATGTGTTACATCTGTTCTCCGGTGCTTGCCGACTGTTTGTAAATTCAAGACTGCATTTCCTAACGTAAAATATGTACACTCAGCTTCTGATTAATAATATGCAGAGACGAGGACTTCCTCTATTAAAAGGTTTAAAATCGCTATTCAAAACAAAAGTCTAATATAATCAACAGTGGACATTTTGATAGTGTTTCACAACATGAACATGACTGAAGTTGAATCTTTTTATTACCTGTGTCAATTTGGGGGTTAACTTCTGAATGCGGGGAACTAATGCACAAAGAGTGCGTGACGTTTTCTACTTCTACGCCACTGGGGAGAGGGCGTTGGATGGCGGCGAAGGGGTGTCGCGGACGAAGGACGAAAGAGCGTGGGGGTGTTGCGGACGAACGTGAAGAGGGTTGGGGACTTGGACTTACAGGCACACACAGACAGTCAATTCGGTGAAATAAAACGCACATAAATTATTTAAACGTAAAAAACCGCAATTCACAAGCGCGTATTGAACCGTGGATGCCGTACCGAACGGTTCAATATTATATTGAGAATTGTGGCATCACTAGTGATTTGATAATTGAACCTAAACTGTTTAAGTTACTAATACTCTAAAAGTTTGATGATAGCAACACAAATGTTATATGTTTATGTGACACAATATATAAGTTTAAAGTTCTCAAACCGTTTTGTTTCAAAACTTAAATGGTTTGCTGCAATCGGTTTCCTCAAACAGTTCGCGTTAACTTAACTTATCGGGTTTTAGTGTGTAGATGTTCCGAAGTCATTGTATGTGTGTTTTGATGGATGAATGATGTTACTTGTTATTTGTTTGTTTGTTTGTTTGTTTGTTAAATCCATGTGAACTGTGTACTGCCTAATCTTGGCTAGAACACTCTTGTAAAAGAGATTTTTAATCTCAATGTGCTTTTCCTGGTAAAATAATAATAATAATATTAATAGTAATAATAATAATAATAATAATAATAATAATAAAATTGTTATATCTATTATAACAATTTTGTTATCATAACAAACCATACATCATTGGAAAGCCTAATTATTTAGCTTTGTGAATAATGCAAATAATTATTGGTTTTGTGGACCAGGGTCACATACTTATCAGTGTTCTTTGTTCAGATATCAATTTGTAAATACTGAACCTCAGATTATACGTTACTTATTAAAACAGGATTTTTACTCCTGATAAATTCACTTTAAATAGGACTAAGCAGTGACCTTGAAATGTAGGAAATTGCATGTGCTTTTCTCATTTTAATCTTCTCTGCTGTACACCCCAAACCCCCTCTACTGGTTCCTTCCTTCACACTATAGTAAAAGCTGTCCAGCTGACACTCTCTTTGGGTGTATAAGAGGTGAAGGGGTGTTGGGGGGGGGGGGGGGGGGGGTTGTTGATGAACATCTGCCACCAGTTTGACGTGAGTGACTGTGAGGTTTTGCTCTTTTCAGACTTGTGTTGTGGTGGCAGCTTGAATGTGCTGTTAACTGCGCCTCCACACTGACTAGGCACTTCCAACCCTCCAGCACAGAGCCTGAGACTGACGGCCTCTGACACCTGCCATTTTGGCCCTTTTCTAGGCAAAAAAATGTCAAAGTGTTTAGACTTGGCATTGGTCTGATATCTGATGATGTTTTCTTCTCTCTCTGTTTTGGGAACCCCTTGGGTCAGCTGGCTGTGAGTAATTGGCCAACATCAGTTTAGTTTTTAGGAATGGTCTTTTTAGCTTTTTTTTAGCTTTAGTACATTTTGTCCGCTTGATAGGAATAAATATATATACAGTGCTCAGTATATATAAGTACACCCCTCACAAATCTATCTTTTAAATTTATATTTCTTATAGGAAGCTATACAATATTAGATTTGTGCATATACATTAGATTAGTCAGAACTGAAGCCAAATCTGGAGCTTATCTATTAAAATAACTTACAACACTAAAACTAGTACAACCATGTGTATATGTTATAGAAAAATAAATTTAATAAAGAGGAAAAACCAAGAGAAGCAAAAAAAAAAAAGTAAACATTTTGTAGGTTGTAATTTATTTTTGCAATATTTTGCTTGAATTTAATTGTATTATCTTTTCATTTCAAAATATGTTTGGTGACTAAAACCTTATTTTAATAAATATATCTGTTTAATAAATCTGCTTTGATTAAATGCACCAAACTACATTTCCTATATTCACTGAGAAACGGATAAAAATATTCATTTTCAAAATGTGATGTACTCCATTATGCTGAGCACTGTATGTATATATATGTATATATATATATATATATATATATATATATATATATATATATATATATATATATACAGTATATTAACATTAAGTAATTGTTAGTTTTTTTCTAATTTACAACTTTTATTTTTACAATAATTTTTTTTATATCTCTTTGTGTCTGTTAAAAAAAAGTAGTTCAATACAAATGCTTCATTCATTCATTAATTCATTCATTCATTCGTTTGTTCGTTCATTCATTTCAATATATCCTTATGTTCCAAAATGTATTGTCATTAAGATTTTTTGAAGCAAACTAATAATTGTTTTTAACAAGGAAAATTCTGCTTTGCCAGCAATACAGAAATACATTCTGCTGTAAAACATATTTACAGTGTTATATTGTTGTAACGTACTGTTTTATATTTAAAATTGGAGTAGTTTTTCATTATATGACTGTTTTCAATATTTACTGCATTTACTAGATAATGCAGCCTCTGTGAGCGTAAAGCCATGTATTTTGCTAGTACTGCAATATCCAATAGTTTCTGTCCAATTGTTTTTTGTTTTTATTTTTAAAACATTAAAAACGGAATAAGATAGATGTGACAATATGTTTTTTAATTATAGCAATCTTGTATTACAAAAAGACTATCTAATATTTTTTAAATTAATGGTTTAACATTTTACCTTAAAGCAAACTGCATCTAAATAATTGGTTTGTCAATAATTGAATATTAAAATCTATCTATATATATATTTATCTATATCTATCTATCATTGTATTTTATCTTGTGCATTTTATCATATCATTGCTGTTAAATATGTTGCATGAAAGTGAAAAAGTGTTTGAAATAATGTTTATTATTATCTTGAGGTTAAATTTCAGAGTAACTTTTATTTTATGTAATGGATGGAATTCATTATCAATACAATTATAATTAATTTTATTATTCTAATTATTCATAATAAAGAAATAATTAAATTATTATGCTGTATATTATTGCATAACTACTCGAGTGCATTTTTACTCAAACTGTATTACCATGAAATTAAGAAAATAGTATATTATAGCATTCATAAACTTTTCTAATTCATATAACCTTTCTTCACACACAACACATTAATGTTAACAGATACAACTTTTGATCTTAAAACTGTGTTAGTAAATACTGTAAATAACATTATGATTAATGCATGTGCAAGTGTTGTTCATTTCTAGTTAATTTATTTAATTTAGACTTGTAATTTATGCAATTTATTAATGTAAATTATTAATTAGCTTTAAATTTATAAGTTTTAAATTTAAATTTATAAGTTTTAAATGTAATTTTATAATGTAATCACTCTATAATAATAATAATAACAGCAACAACGACTATTATTATTATTGTTATTATTATTATTAATAATAATAATAATAATTATTATTATTATTAATATTATTATTATTATTAATAATGATGATAATGATTATTATTATTATTATTATTATTATTATTATTATTATTATTATTATTATTATTATTATTATTATTATTAATAAATCAGCAGAATCACCAGAAAAAAAAAATCTATGTCCAGGCAGAAATTACAAGTACATTTTCTTTTAATATTTATTGGCATTTCGTTAAACCCTCATGCAAATGAAAACTCCTCTATATTCACACCACCAGGCTTTTCTTCTCAAGAACACTGAACTTCTACATGCAGCTTTAGAGACACTGCGAGTGTATCTGTTCACCCTGTAGACGGATCTGATGAATGTGTTTAATTAGAACATGTTTGGAGGGTAAGTATCAAAGATTGTCTCCATCTCTGGGTGTCAGCCGGTGGTCATCAGGAGGGCAGTTGGGGGGGGGGGTGGAGACGGACCAGCCTGGAGGACCATGATGAATAACACTGACAAAACCACAGTTACTTTTACAGTTGGAGGCGGGCCGACCGTGACTTTGCCCACAGACTCTTACAGAGACATGATAGTCCCCAGAGTGCGAGTGGATTTGGGTGTGAGTAATTGAGTGACCGGCAGACCTCGCAGGCTGCTTTTGTCTTTGCTCTGCAGTCTTGTTGTCCAACTGAGCTGGACTTTTACAAGTTCAGCCATGTCTTTTAATCAAGAGAAGATGTGATGCATATCTGTGTCAGAAACGGTTCAGGGGTTACTCACTTTAACCCTCACAGGCTTTCTGATTCATTTAGATAGGGTGATGATGATGTTTTCAGTACTGTAGCTGCTGTCCTGCTATGTTTGATACAATGCAGAAACAGTCTGGGCATTTAAAGGCTACTCAATATGAATTTATTTCTTTTGAGAATAGCTGACTTAAAGTCCACCCTAAATCTCAAAAATAATTTAAGCTATAGATATTTGTAATTATATTTAGTTGTATATTAATATAATATTTAGCTTTGAAATTGTCTCATAATAAATAAATAAAAACATAAATAAAATAAAACATATCAAGGGAAGTAATCTGTTAGATAAAAAAAATGAAAATATAAGTAAAAAAATGGATTTGCTGTTCTTTTGGTGGAAAAAAGAAAAAATATGGAAATGATAAAGGAATGAAATTTTACTAGTCCATTTAAAGTCAAAGAAACACAATAGTGTAATAATAATAATAATAATAATAATAATAATAATAATAATAATATTAATATTTAATTGTAAAATTGTATGAATTTCTTGATATTGTTATTATATTGAACTATTGTATTATAAATTGATACAAGTATAAAATATATAATTTTATAAATGATTGTTTTTTTTAGATAATTATATTATTAATATTACTTTTAAATTTTTATGATCATGATGATGATTATTATCATATAAGAATAATAATAATATATTATCATATTGAACAATTTTATAATAAATTAATATAAATATTTTATATATGCATATGATACACATTGTTGTTGTTATTATTATTATTATTATTTACCATTATTATTATTATTATTATTATTATTATTGTTATTATACATCAACCAAAAAATGTATAATAAAAACTAACATTTATTATTATTATTATTATTATTATTATTTTATTATTATTATTATTTGTAGTAGTATTGTTATTATTATTTTTAGTAATATTTACTTGTAAAATTATAATAATTATTGATATCGTTTATTATATTGAACTATTGTATTATAAATTAATAAAAGTATAAAATATATAATTTTATAAATGATTGTTTTTTTAATTAATTATATTATTAATATTACTTTAAATTTTTTATGATCATGATGAATGATGATTATTATTATCATATAATAATAATAATAATAATAATAATAATAATAATAATAATAATAATAATATATTATTATTATTATCATATTTAACTATTTTATAATAAAGTAATATAAATATTTTATAAATGCATATGAAACACATTGTTATTATTATTATTATTATTATTATTATTATTATTATTATTATTTACCATTATTATTATTATTATTATTATTATTATTATTATTATTATTATTATTATCATATTTAACTATTTTATAATAAAGTAATATAAATATTTTATAAATGCATATGAAACACATTGTTATTATTATTATTATTATTATTTACCATTATTATTATTATTATTATTATTATTATTATTATTATTATTGTTATTATTATTGTTATTATTATACATCAACCAAAAATGTATAATAAAAACTAACATTTATTATTATTATAATTATAATTATTTTATTATTATTATTAGTAGTAGTAGTATTGTTATTATTATTTTTAGTAATATTTAATTGTAAAATAATAATAATTATTGATATTGTTTATTATATTGAACTATTGTATTATGAATTAGTACAAGTATAAAATATATATTTTTATAAATGGTTATGTTTTATACATTTATATTATTAATATTACTTTTTGATTTTTATGATGATGATGATTATTATTATTATATTGAACTATTTTATAATAAATTAATATAAATATAACAATATAATTTTTATAAATGCATATGATACACAGTGTTGTTATTATTATTTACTATTATTATTATTACTATTATTATTATTATTATTATTATTATTATTATTATTATTATTATTATTATTATTATTATTATTATTATCATACATCAACAAAAATGTATAATAAAAACAATTATTATTATTATTATTATTATTATTATTATTATTAATAATAATAGTTGCATGTACTTTAAATTTTTATAAGTATTTAAATTAAAAAATATTTTTACTATATTTTATTTTTTATGTATTTTAACCTTCCATCATTCAATTGCTTCAATTTTTACTTATACCTGTTATGCCTGTCATTTTCATATGCATGCAGGTTTTGTTTGGTCATTTATCTAGGCTGGCATGTGTTTCTTTCTTAATCAGTTAATAATCTTGCTAATAACCTGCTCCACCTTGACCTCGGGTCATACGCCAGTGTTTGTTAGTACTCTCTTCATGCCGATGTGTGAGCTGTGGGAGGCAGAGAAAGGAGGGCGAAGGGGTCTGATAAAAAAAGAGGACGCCAGTCCAACTGGAGGTCCGTGTCACAAAGCCTCTGCGTTCTGTCAGTAGGATGATGACACTAATTGGCAAAGTTACCCAAGCTGCCCTTGGGCACCAGTACAGAGGCAGTGTCTGTAATAGAGGCAGCGGTGCAGATCTGCTCTAATTCTTTTATGGTCATTCTGTAAGAGGGTGATAATCATGTGCCGAGGACATTTAAAGACCCCCTGCTGATGTTTGCAGAGAGAGAGCCAACTTTGGTTGGGATTGAATGAAAGATGCAATTACAGAGTCAACACTGATTTGAAACTTGTGTAAATAATGTCATTGGATTTATATTTTTACATTTTGTGTATTTTTAATTAGTTTATTTATTTGATGATTTTCTCCTTATCGTTTTGGATGTGCATAATTAGTGAATTCAAGGAATCTGTTGTATGGAAGTGCAAAAATTCTGGGTTCAGAAAATATGCATGAAAGGACTTTTAATTTAGAAAGGAAAAACAGATTGCATTAAATACTATTGTGTATATCTCTAGTAAAAATAAAAGAAATATTACCACATTATCTGTCTGTCTGTCTGTCTGTCTGTCTGTCTGTCTGTCTGTCTGTCTGTCTGTCTGTCTGTCTTTGTAATTTGTCTTGTGCATTTTATTATATTCAATGCTGTTAAATATATTGCATGAAAGTAAAAAAAAAGTGTTTAAAATGTTTATTATTTTTTTTTGTTGTTTTTGCAAAAGAAAATGCATGGTGACCTTTTAAAAAGTAAAAAAATATGACTTAAAAGATACTTTTGCATTTATCTAGTGAATATATCACTTCGTAATTATTATACATACAAATTTTTTATAATGCATCTTGTATTTTTTATTTTTATATTCATTATTGTTATTTGTTACATATATAAAAATAATTTGTGTAAAAACTGAGTTCTATTTATTCCAGTGTTTTTGGTTTAAATATATAACATTATTTTTAATATATTCATTTATTATGTTACATTAATCATTATTTTCTTTTTTTGCCAGCTGTTTTTCCGCTCTCTAGCATTTATTTTGGATAAAGTAAATAACACTGTAGACAAGCATGTTTAGCATTGAGTCCTCTAGATGGCAGTATTGGCCTATGTGTTTAGATTTCCCTTGCGCTGTAATATTACCAGATCATTCTATTGTACGAAACGTTTGCAAACCAGTTTAACTGGTAAAGATATGGGAATTTGTAGTTTCAGATAAAGAAAGAAAAAAGAGAGCCATTGATTGACCATTGAACTGCAGCTCCCACCTATTACTATACTAAAAATGAGTCTGAGTGACGAGCAGCACAACACACACACACACACACACACTTTCTCTCCAGAAATATTCAAGGTGTAATTAGATTACATTACATCAAATGATGAAATTACAGTACTAATTATTCACAAAATGGAAATAAATTGTTCATAATATCTTAATAATTGTTTTCTTTCATTTGATTGTTTCTACAGTATTCAAACTGTGAATATAAAAACTGAATTTAAAAACAAACGAACAAAAATAAGCATAACCTAATACAAAAGTAGTAATAATAATAATACATGAACTAAAATAAGTAATCAATATTACTTTACTTTTATTTATATTAGTAGTGGTAATAGTAATGAGTGTGTGTGTGTGTGTGTGTGTGTGTGTGTGTGTGTGTGTGTCTGTCTGTGTGTGTGTGTGTGTGTGTGTGTGTGTGTGTGTGTGTGTGTGTGTGTGTGTGTGTGTACTGTTTTGTAGACTAAACTACTTGTTGGACTTTCTGAATACTAATGCAATCAAACTGTTTCATTTGTACAGTACCGTGTGTGTGTGTGTGTGTGTGTGTGTGTGTGTGTGTGTGTGTGTGTGTGTGTGTGTGTGTGTACACCTGTGTCAATAACAAACAGCAATGGCCGTTAATTTTCCAATGGAAAAAAGGGCTCTATTGCTTGTTTGTGTTATTGCACACATCTTCCCTGCATCGCTGTTGTATCTAATCCAGTGTTTTCCCATAGAAACACACACATTTGATGTCTCCATTATCTGACCCCTCTATTTTAGGTCTATCAGGTCTAGTAATATTCCAATAATTGTATTCAGGTGTTTCTTATAAATGTTTAGTGCCTCCACGAACAAGAAGAAACATTGCATACACTTGAGTTCCTCAAGTATCCATTACAAGCTTTCTATGGAAATGTATTTAAATACAGTCTTTGGTCTGTCGCCTCGTAGACGTACTGAGGGAGCTTCATAAGTTCAGCAGGGTCTTGGTGAGGTTTTCTCTCTGATTTCCTTGGAAAGCTGCTTGAGTGTGTCTTTGTTGTTTCAGCATAACAGATGAAGCAGGCGCGTCCATCTACAGCGTGAGTCCTGAGGCCGTTAAAGAGATGCCTGACATGGATCCCAATTTAAGGAGCGCAGGTGATTTAAATCTTTTTTTTTTGCACACACAAAACTAGTGATCCACTTTTTTTTTAGTGCTGGGTAAAGATTAATTGCGAATAATCACACACAATTTTTTAAATATATTTTTTTAGAACGTAATGTGTGTGCGCTGTGTATATTTATTTTGTATATTTAAATACACATATAGTTAAAGTCAGAATTATTAGCCCCCCTAAATTATTAGCCCCCCTGTTTATTTCTTTCCCCAATTTCTGTTTAACGGAGAGAAGATTTTTTCAACACATTTCTAAACATAATAGTTTTAATAACTCATTTCTTATAAGTGATTTATTTTATCATTGCCATGATGACAGTAAATAATATTTTACTAGATATTTTTCAAGACACTAGTATTCACATTAAAGTGACATTTAAAGGCTAAACTAGGTTAATTAGGTTAACTAGGCAGGTTAGGGTAATTAGGCAAGTTATTGTATAACGATGGTTTGTTCTGTAGACTATCAAAAAAAAGTATAGCTTAAAGGGGCTAATAATATTGACCTTAAATTGGTATAAAAAAAAACTGCTTTTATTCTAGTCGAAATAAAACAAATAAGACTTTCTCCAGAAGAAACAATATTATCAGACACACTGTCTGTTGGAAAATGTCTGATTTCAACTACAAATCTGCTTTCATTTTCTCAAATATATATATATTAGGGGTGTCAAAATTAATTGTTTCTTTGATGCCGCGCGATGCAGACATGAAAAATTCGGTATTGGTTTAGTAATAATCATAACCGGTTATTATGTACTGACGTCATTTATCATATATACGTCATATGTTGGTAGCTTACTATGGTGAGGAAAGAGACCGCGAGCAATTAAAACACTCCAACTACTTCAAAAGCAGATAACTGTGAACAATTCACTGCTTGTAAGTTTGCTGGACAGTCTTTCACTGACAGGGAAGTACATCAGAGCCCAGCTAGGAAAAAATGAAAGCTGTAAACTGCTGGCATGTTTGCGAGGTAACGTTTTATCTCCTATCTCGGCTGTTACATTAATAACATAACTTGTGGATTCAGACACAAGTGAGTTTTCTCCACCGCGTCGCCATCTTTTATGATTCAGCTGATCGCCGTGGCCGATTAAAATCAGTGTCCGTGTCACTGTTTTCTGAACATCACCATAGCCGCACTGACCATTAGAACCTTGCAGCCTTTTCTGTTGTGCACGTGACCAATCATAGGCATTGAAGAACTCGCTCAACAATGCTAAAAAGCAATCGGGTTAATATTTACAGTTGTTTATTTGCTATAAATGTTTGTGTTGTTCTGTGCATGTACTTGAGTTTTGTTTAATACATTCAAAAACAGTATTTTCTTTGAGCAAGTAAAATTAAATCAGTACATACAGTTGAAGTCAGAATTATTAGCCCTCCTTTGATTTTTTTTTTTCTTTTTTAAATATTACCCAAATTATGTTCAACAGAGCAAGGAAATTTTCACAGCATGTCTGATAATATTTTTTCCTCTGAGAAAAGTCTTATTTGCTTTATTTCGGCTAGAATAAAAGCAGTTATTAATTTTTTAAACACCATTTTAAGGTCAAAATTATTAGCCCCTTTAAGCAAATTTTTTTCCGACTGTCTACAGAACAAACCATCATTATACAATAACTTGCCTAATTACCCTAACTTGCCTAGTTAACCTAATTAACCTAGTTAAGCCTTTAAATGTCACTTTAATCTGTATAGAAGTGTCTTGAAAAATATCTAGTAAAATATTATTTACTGTCATCATGGCAAAGATAAAATAAATCAGTTATTAAAAATGAGTTATTAAAACTATCATGTTTAGAAATGTGTTAAAAAATCTTCTCTCCATTAAACAGAAATTCGGGAAAAAATAAACAGGGGGGCTAATAATTCTGACTTCAATTGTATATCTGACTGCTTGTATTTAAGGACAAAATTGTATTACAAATAATATATAAATATAAAGATATTTATACATTATACAATTTAATACAAGAATTATTGTGTTGCTAAGTAAAATATCAAATTGTTTATGGAAAGCATCATCAATGCACCGTGATGCACTGGGACGTCGAATTGAACCGAATCGGCATAATAATCGTAACCGAACCTTGAGACCAGTGTAGGTTCACACCCCTAATATATATCTGATTTAGCCTCTCTGCCCATTCTGTCAAAGAATGAATGGCAGGTCTTCATCCAGTTCATTGTATTTATCTTCCTAGCTGTTATTAATAATATATGTAGTACAAATAGGTGAGACTTATTAAACTGATCAGGGGGCAACCATCAAGCAAAAAGAATACTGGGCATTGAAATGTCGGATCCTTAAATTTTTGTTTCATTTCAATTATTAGCCCCCCTGAATTATTAGCCCCCCTGTTTATTTGTTCCTCAATTTCTGTTTAACGAAGAGAAGATTTTTTTTCATCACATTTCTAAACATAATAGTTTTAATAACTCATTTTTAATAACTGATTTATATTATCTTTGCCATGATTACAGTAAATAATATTTTACTACATATTTTCAAGACACTTCTATACAGCTTAAAGTGACATTTAAAGGCTTAACTAGGTTAATTAGGTTAACTAGGCAGGTTAGGGTAATTAGGCAAGTTATTGTATAAAGATGGTTTGTTCTGTAGACTATCGAAGAAAAATATAGCTTAAAGGGGCTAATAATTTTGACCTTAAAATGTTTTTAAAAAAATTAAAAACTCCTTTTATTCTAGCCAACATAAAACAAATATTCTGCAGAAGAAAAAATATTATCAGACATACTGTGAAAATCTCCTTGCTCTGTTAAACATCATTTGGGAAATATTTAAAAAAGAAAGAAAAAACAAAGGGGAGCTAATAATTTCGACTTCAACTGTATGTATGTATGTATGTATGCATGTGTGTGTGTGTATATATATATATACATATATATATATATATATATATATATATATATATATATATATATATATATATATATATATATATATATATATATATATATATATATATACATATATATATACATATATATATATATATATATATATATATATATATATATATATATATATATATACTGTATATATAAATTATCCATTGTTGTTCTCATTGTGAATGTTAAAACATGCAAAATATTCAAGCTAAAACCATTATTATTATGTTATTATTTTTACATATTATTTTAATATGATATTCTTAATATATATATATATATATATATATATATATATATATATATATATATAAACACAATATAAGCATATATAAGCTTTTTATTGAGTGAAAGTCAGGGAATTTGACATTTGGTTAAAAGTGGGAATCCTGAAACTACTGTTGTTAGTTCAGGATTCCCACTTTTAACCAAATGTCAAATTCCCTGACTTTCACTCAATAAAAAGCTTATATTGTGTTTATATATATTAAGAATATCATATTAAAATAATATGTAAAAATAATGACAGAAAATTGCTCACTATTCTTGCCAGAGTAACAAAATAACTTTTAACGTTAATAAGAGTTAATCTGTATTTACATTTTAGTGTAGACTATGCAGTGATGTTTTATGTTTGATTCATTTATTGTACTCAAATTCAAGACCAACTCAAAACACTGATTATTTCATTTGTATCTTTTTCTTAATTGAATTTATTTCTCATTTGTTTATTGATTCTTAGTTTACAGACTATTTGTCTAAATTATGTTATATTCTGTTATAATGTTATGTTTTTACTGGAAAGCAGTTTTTTTTTTTTGCACTTACTGCATCTCAAAAGTTATTTG
This sequence comes from Danio kyathit, assembly GCA_903798195.1. Classification (NCBI taxonomy): domain Eukaryota; kingdom Metazoa; phylum Chordata; class Actinopteri; order Cypriniformes; family Danionidae; genus Danio; species Danio kyathit. The sequence continues at coordinate 23,055,219 of LR812531.1, read as the reverse complement.
ATCTGGATAAAAATGACAATATAATTTAATATGTGTTGCTTTGCATCCATAAAACAAACGCTAAACAGACATCGAAGAAACATGTTTATACACAGCATTTAATCAAATGGACTTAAAAATATAAACAGAACATTCACTGATTAATCACAAAAGCACCAAAATAATGTACTCGCAACTATTCAAACAGATGAAAGATTTTCAACATTATCACAAAATGCCGTTAATGTTTTATTACCATTTAATTGTAAAGATGTTTTTGTAAACATGATAATTTCATACGAACTGAAAGATTATCCTCTGAATGATGTGTTTTTTGTGTGTAAATCTCACTCACAAACTCACCTGTCAGTTCAACTCCGTTTCACTGATCCAGACGTTTATGAGCCATTTCAGTCAACCTTGAATCTCTGAAAAAGACTCCTTGTTTCCTTCACGCCATATTCATATCTCCAGCTGCTGATACATGGACTTCAGAAGCAGTGACTGAACCGCTGGAAATAGTATTTCACAGTCTATCAAACCATCTAGTTTCACTTCTGTCTATATCTGTCTTAGCCATTAGTTACTGTATGTTTCTGTAAAACAGAGCTTACTGTAAAAAAGGTTTGTCTGTGTTTAGACCACACAGGAGCCCCCTCTAGTCTTCCAAAAACAAAAAGTTTGGAAATCACTCAAACGTTCTCAAAAACAGGATCTGAGAATTCTACCAGACTTCCTCTATAAAAACATTAGATCAGTACGGGATTAATCATAAATTTTCCTCTGGTCAAGTGCAAGAGCAAACTAGGGAGCTATATTTATCGCTTTTATGAAAGGCGTAAGAAATTGGACCGTCCTATGTGGGATGTGTGTAAAAGTGTGTAGTGTTTTGTGTTACGCATTTAAAAACTGCTACATTACTACCATTAAAAAAAAAATTGTATGTGCATGTGTGTGTATGTATCAGTGTTCCTTCTGTGTGTGTGTGTGTGTGTGTGTGTGTGTGTGTGTGTGTGTGTGTGTGGGTATATATATATATATATATATATATATATATACACAGTTGAAGTCAGAATTTCTGTTTAACGGAGAGATGATTTTTTCAACACATTTCTAAACAATATAGTTTTATTAACTCATTTCTAATAACTGATTTATTTTATCTTTGCTGTAATGACAGTAAATAATATTTTACTAGATATTTTTCAAAACACTTCTATACAGCTTAAAGTGATATTTAAAGGCTTAACTAGGTTAATTAGGTTAACTAGGCAGGTTAGGTAATTAGGCAAGTTATTGTATAATGATGGTTTGTTCTGTAGACAGTCGAAAAAATTAAAAACTGCTTTTATTCTAGCTGAAATAAAACAAAAGACTTTCTCCAGATGAAAAAAAATATTATCAGACATGCTGTGAAAATTACCTAGCCCTGTTAAACATCATTTGGGAAATATTTAAAAAAGAAAAAAATTCAAAGGGGGGCTAATAATTCTGACTTCTACTGTATATAAATATTTGTTTAATAGTATACCTACACAAAAAGTATTGGTCTAATACAGAGATGCCCAAAGTAGATCCCACAGGCCAAAGTTGGCCCATTGTAACCTTTGATTTGGCCCAATATCCAATCTGAGAAGAGAGTGAGAATGATGGAGAGGGTTGGGGTGAATGCCTTTAACAGAGTTCAGAGATTGTCATCACCTTTTTTGTTTGTTTTATTGTTTTAATTAAATATATGAATTAGATTTTTTAAAATGTAAATACTGTCACTCGATGAATGAAGGATGCAAAAGACATCGGCGAGCAAATCAAGGCAAAAAATAATATGTTATAAATTAGATCGTTTTGTTTTAACTGTAATAAGTTAATTATAAAATGTTAAAAATACTGTATTAGTTAATATAAAATACTGTATTAGTTAACATAAACCAATGTTTTAGTCATTTTTAAACATTATTACATAAACTAGGAAACTACCCAAGTCAACTATAATGACCTTCTGCCCACTATCCTTGAAAAAGTTTGGTTTTTGGCCCTTCATAAGAAAAAGTTCTTCTGGTCTAATAGTACTAATTGGTTTAATAGTATGCACATGGACATAAACAATATGCTACGTTGCTTTAATAGTTTGAATGTTTTGTAATGAGTGCAAATTTTTATTAAAACTTTTAATATATATATATATATTTAAAAAATTGTTATATTATTAAATATGTTTAATAAATTTAGTTTCAAGTTAAACTTAAAATGTGAAGAGAGATGCCCTTAGCTAAAAACCTTTATTATTATTGTTTGTTGCTTTATATATATACTGTATAAAGTGTGTGTGTGTGTTTCAGTGATACATTTTTTTCATGAATAATTTATCTTCCCCATCACTGGTATAAATTACATTTTAAAATGGATTTTAGTAGAAAGTATTATATATTTTATGTTGTAATACTGTTTTACTGTATTCTTGCTCACATAAATTTATCCTTCATGATCATAAAAGTCCTCTTTCAAAAAAGAAAAGTTGTAATATAGATTTTTTCCAGTAATAACGCTTAACAGTACTTCCTTATAAACACTATTTTCTTGGTGTATATATAAATGTAGAAATCTAATACTATGAACATGTGTTCTTGAAGATTGTTCAGCTTGGTTTCAATAAATGATAATTGTAATTCTAAAATAAATCTGGCATTGGGGGTATTTGTCAAAAATGATTTTTCAATGTTTGACTGCACTCTTGTACCTGCAATAGAGAAAGGCGTTCGGATCTTGATTGAGGACAGTTGTTTGGTCTCTCAGTAAGGATCGAGCTGAAGTGTGTGACTGTGGATGGAGGTTTTGAGGTGTCTCGCTGAAGCTTGATCGCCAAGCCTCGCTCGCTGCGTCTCCACATTGAACTCTGTGGGAAATTGCTGCCTGTAATAATATTTGGAAAGGGATGGAGTTTCAGCTCAGGCCTTGTACAGCGAGCACAAAAGCACTTCTCTCCACTTTCTGTAATGCGGAGGTTGTGCTTGGGCAGAAAACCATGCAATGTCTCACATTCTGTCTTATGTTTTCTGTCTAAGTCGCTCTCTCTCTCTCTCTGCGCATAGTCGAGTAAAGATGAAAATCTGACTTTCATTTGCTGACCTTCAACAAGACTAGATAAAGCTAATGGAACAAGTGCGCCAAACTGCTTGTGTTCATTTCATTTTATAATATTGTGTTTGGCTGCGCGTGTTTCCTGGGATAAGTTAGATTCCAGTTATTTTGAATTGGGTTTTCATTTGGCTTTAATTGAGTTCTTATTTGACCAGACCTCTCTTAGTTGGCCCGTGCCTTTGCCTGTCTTAGACAATTGACTAGGAAAAGGGGAATCAGGACTTGAGTGTGTTTGAGTGTACCTCAATCTTACTCTCTGTCTCTCATACTGGTCTGATATTGTAGATAAAAGGCTTTTTAATTTAGTTTTTTATCATTGGTTTTGTAGGTCATTTGAGCATTAATTGAGCTCTTTAAGTAAAAATGTAATGTATTATTTACTGATATTTCAGACCTTAACCCTTGGTCTTTGTATATATATTTTTTAATTTAGCTGAAATTTTGTAGGTTGTAATTTGTTTTTGCAATATTTTGCTTGAATTTAATTGTATTATCTTTCAGTTTCTAAATATGGTTGGTGACTAAAATATTCTTTCAATAAATATATCTGTTTAATAAATCTGTTTTGGTTAAATGCACCAAAATGCATTCCCTATATATTCCCTGAGTCTATTGTCAGTGTCATTTCAGTCAGTTTTTACTGTCATCTGTCAAAACATTGCCCTAGTGTGTTTTTTCTGGGAGAGTTGGTGTTAAGTGTGGTGCAAAATAGTTTCTTGCACAAAGACATATTAAATTCTGAGAATTTATCTAAAGGGCACCTATTTTACCCTTCTACAAGATGTAAGATATGGTGTCTCCAGAATGTGTCTGTAAAGTTTCAGCTCAAAATACCCATCAGATTATTTATTATAGCCTCCAGAATATGCCCGTTTTGGTGTCTGAGTACATTGGGCTGTTTTTGTAGCCTGTGGCTTTATATGCAAATGAGTTGCTTCTCCCTGGCCACCGTTTCCACGTGCGTGTCTGCTTCTCCTGTGTCACATCAGATAAACAGCAGTCAGTGATAGAGAGAGACATGAATAAAGCTGAAATACAGCTCATTAGTCAAAAATACCAAGTACGTTTATTTCATGTATTTGTGGTGTTTATTCAAGCCTTTCTGAAATGATGAGTCTCACACAAATGCTATTTGCAGAAAACACAGACATAGGGCTCTATTTTAATCTAGGCGCAAAGTCTAAAGCGCAGGGCGCAAAAGCATTAAGGGTGTGTCCGAATCCAATTTAGCTATTTTAAGGATTGAAAAATACGCTCTGCACCGCGGCACATGGTCTAACAGGGTTATGCTTATTCTTTTAATAAGTTATGGGTGTGTTTTGAGAATAAACCAATCAGAGTCTTATCTCCCATTCCCTTTAAGAGTCAGTTGCGTCATGCCATGGCACATTTGCTATTTACTTGGCGAACTTTGGAAGTGGAAAAATGAACGCTTTACTGGCGAGAAAACAGTTAAACAGTCCATCTGCAGCACGAGGATAAAGAACGAGCCTCCTCCAATCGGCCTTTACTTTCACTTTCTCTTTCGTAGATAAGGAAACGGTGTTGTAAACTCCACTGAAGACATCCAATAGCCTACATAATTATATTTATTTGTTAAGCGTAAAGATTTGTTTTTAAAACTATTTCTAAATTCAGTTTTGAATATTCAGCAAACGAATAAATTAACAATAATAGCGAAGTGTGGTCAAAAAATTGAGTTATATCCAAACGCACGTCCTATTCTTATGCCCCATATAGTTTAAAACCTAAAATTATAAAAATAATAATAATAATAATTACATTATACAAAAGCAAGTTGTTGTGAATAAACTGAAAAAGCCCCCAGAGATGAAGATGGCATGGAGGTAGTGGTTTTTATATGTAGAAAGTAATAATTTTTGTGTCCTTTAAAGGTGCTGTATGTAAGTTTTTGACTCTTCTAAAGCATAAAAATACCATAATATGTGTGCAGATATTTAAGGAACACCCTAAGTGAACATACTTGTTTAACTGAAAAACAATGCTGAAGTCAGATATTCTGCCGGAACACTGTCTTTGTTTAGGTAAATTTAACCTGCACAATGCCAGTTTAGCCAATTATAATTCAGCACCCCGGGTTGCCTTGTTGGAAAACAGCATATTTTATTTATTCATTCAGAAAGGCTCTGAAAGCATGCGTCCGTGACCGAAAATGCGACATAGCAGACGTCAAAATGAGACAGATTCAGTTCCACATGAGGTTATTAATTAGCAAATGATATAAATATTACGAACGTAAACATTAGGTGAGCAGGTTACATTGTAACCGCGTGTCCTAACAGCACGCTTTGTGACGAGATACGCAGTGATGAGCAATTTGGCTGTTTGCACCAGACAAAACATGGCAGAAATTTAAATAAAGCCTTTCAGAAGCACAGAATATGCACTCACTCACGAAACGATAAGGTTTATAATCTATATAATACATGTTAACCCTCTTTGACATATGATTTGACATTTGACTTAGATGCTGAATCACTCATGTGTTTAGTTCTAAAGTTCAATTTCAAACGGTTTATTGTATTTTCAAGATCTGAGGTGAACTATCTGCATCTGCTTTCAGTATATGGCAATAGATGTCATGTAAAATGGCATTCAAACTACTATTGTTAGCATTTAGCAGTGAATAAAGCACACAAGGTTTACCTGAGGTGATCACTGTCATAGGTTTCTGTTGTTCAGCTGTGTGAAATAGAAGCCGTTTCTAATATATCAATTCGAGGTGTTGGCTAGCACAAAAACTCCTTTTAATATGGAAAATATTCCCTCTATCGCGTGTCATTGCTTTTATTTAGAACACAGTTTAAATCACTCGCTCCTGTACTCAATCTGGCAACCGCGCTTGCGTTTATTTTGATCCAGGAATGCAATACCTAGTTCAACCACTGGGTGTCAAACTCACATATTGCACCTTTAATTCTTTTTCATTTGTAAAGATATTTGTGTATTGCTGTACATCCTGTGTAATGTGTATGTGCATGTGTAAGCGAGGCACACAACTAATGCGCTCTGCGCTGGACTTTAGACCTGCTTTCAGCTGGTATATTGCACAGTCTATTTTAGTTCCTCAAAATATCAACGCACCAACAATGCACCTAACACACCTCCTTTCTAGACCGGAACACCCATGAGTTTTTATTTAAGCTACGTGGTGGAAAACGGGAAAATTGAGGTCGCGCTGGTTTGAAAATAGCAACACATCGGGGCAAACAGGTCTTGTGCCTTATTGCGCCGGGTGTATGATAGGCCCCATACACACACATATTAGCGTTTACTGGCAACATGCAGTCGTGGTGATTATAGTGGTTAAGAATTACATAACGATTTTACTGTCTTTATTACAAACGTGCTCTCTTTTAAGAATGTTTTAAACTTAAAAAACATATAAAATCACAGAGAGTTGGAACAGATATTTTAATCCCAGTTTATTTGTAAAAAATGTTCTGTGGACATGTGTATACATGTTATTGTAGAAACATGGCGTCTGTCAGTCAATTCAGTGGGTGTGAAAATCCCCACTCCTACGTCACGTTGTTATGGGCCTCAAAATCACTGAGATTTGGGTTCAATTTTAACATCAGGAAATAAAAAAAAAAGAGACTTGTTGTGTTTATATTAATAAATAAATTACTTTTTAACTTGTTACCAAACCCTGTCATATACACTCTGAACTCTTTTTTTTTTGCTGAATAAGAAAAAACGGCCATACAGCATTTAAGCAACACCAGGTTGAGAAAATAATGATTTGACTAAAATGTTTAGGTGAAATATCCTGTTAAAGGCATAGTTCACCTAAAAAAGAAAAATAGCTCATTATTTATTCACCCTCATGTGGCCTTAAACCTTTTCTTCATTCTGTTAGACACAAAAAAAGATCATTTGAATAACGCTGGTTGCTGACACCCATCGACTTCCATCATTGGAAAAACAAATGACTATGGAAGTCAATAAGTGCCAGCATCAGCTTTTTTCAAAATATCTTCTTTTGTGTTCGACGGAAGAGCGAAACTCAGATTTGAACAAGGGAGTAAATTATGGCAGAATTTTGATATTTGGGTGAACTATCCCTTTTCAAATATTTATTCTAATAAAAAGTAATTGACAATGACATCAACTATAATACTGGGCAAGAATATTATTTAGATATTTATTCTTATAGGTATTATTTCATCTCGATTATTGACTTTTTCTTTTTTTTGCATCAATTTAGCCATGCATGGTCACATTTACACTGTAAACACAGAGTAGTTGATGTCGCATGATTACCCTGATTTCTCAATTTATGCAAATCTTGTTATAAATAGTCTGTGAAACTGTGATTAGTGCAGTATGTTGTGTTCCACACAAGCCTTTGCATGATTTGTCTCATTTGCATAGATCTATGCTCGTTTGAGCTTAATTTACTTCTAATTAAGTCTGTGGGTTTATTAAAGTGTAAATATCGCTGTTCTCTTGAGGCATTCATTATCATATTTGAGATTTAACTGCACATAATAGTGAGATCATTTCCTCTTGTGTTCTTTTCTTTGTCCTCAGTGTCCATTGGGAGGCGCGTTCAGGATCCTTTAGCAGAGCTTATTAAGATTGACCCCAAACATATTGGCATTGGCACCTACCAGGTGAGTCACGTGATAAACAAATGCAATACAATCTAGTTTTGTGCATCTCTTTGCAAAAAAGTTGCTTAGATTGGGTTGTTAGTTTGTTTAAGGCCAGGACACACCAAGCTTAGGTCTGCCATTGGTCTTTGTCGGTCAGCGTCAGTCCGGCTAGTTGGTTTGGTGTGTTCCACACGTCATCTCTTGTCAGGTTAAAGCCGGAGCTTGTTGGCCCAATGTAGCATGTAGTGAAGTGACATAGCAAGTAAGCAATTCAAGTCAAGAAATAATATGAAGAGGCGAGCTGTAGTTTCGCTACATTTCTCAAATATTTGCAAACAATATTAGATTATTATCAGACATATTTGCAGGAGCAAATCTTTCTATTGTGAGTCTCAATTACTGTGATAATGGTACTAAACACTGCTGTTTACACATTGCGCTCACGCGTCTGAAGTTCGGCTTTACCGTCCTGAATGAGAAAGCAGACTACTGCCCCCCGCAGTGGATCCAGTTGGCTGCTGTCTGTTTTGTGTGTTCACATGCAGCTTTTTGGTCCAGACATGAGGCGATAACACAGGTTGGTTTCATCTGTGCTAGTTGTTTGGTGTGTACTGGCCCTTAAATGGGCCAAAAGTAATTATTTTAATGTATTAAACAATTGTTATTGCCAGCATGTGAACAAATTGTAATGAAAGTTTGAAAAATTTTTGACTTCCCAGCTTATATATTTTATGTAAAGGACATTTTCGCGTGATTCAATAATACACACACTTTAGAAAGCCTCAAATGACTATTGTTCATATAATAGGAAATAGTCATTCTTTACTGTACCATGAATGTATCATGAAAAGAAAAAGTATTCATTTAAACTGTATGTAGTGTATAATCAATCTGTAATAACAGTGCAATTTGAATTACCTCATTTGTCAACAAGATGCCAGTGAATAGCAGAGCTTGTGCAAATGTATCCTTATTGCCTTGATCAGATGCTCTCTTAACTGCTGTTTTACTGCTGTCATTTTTCTGTTGTCTCAATGCTGTCATTTTTGTTGCCTGTAAAATTTGATAATGAGAAGAAATCTCAGTCTAAATGGTACTCTCAGTTGTGCAGGTCATGTCTGGATGTTCATTTTCACTGCAAAGATATTTGCAACTATACAGAAGAGGGTTTCCTCTCCACCAATCAGCTGGTGTGTGGTATGCGGTCTGGCGCAATATGGCTGCCGTCGCATCATCCAGGTGGATGCTGCACACTGGTGGTGGATGAGGAGATTCCCCCCAAAAATGTGTAAAGTGCTTTGATTGTCCAGAAAAGTTCTATATAAATGTAACCTATTATTAATATTATTATTTCACACAGAGTAGTCATACTCTTAAGTCACTGTAGTTATTTTTGTTCTGATTAAACCCTGTTCTGAAGCAGGAGCTAATTTAGTTCCTAATTTAATTCAGTTTTCAAGTGCAGCGTAGCGAGTGTTTTCAGTTGATTCATATGGAAGGTGATTATTATACTTATGCAGTGCATTATGGGATTGAAAGCACCACAAAGAAAGTGTTAAGAGCAGTCCTTGTAAAAACAATTTACATGCCCCAGAACAGTGGCGTCATAGTGTTGTCAGCACTACTGTGCGCAGATTTGATGCTGCATAGGAAGTGTATTGTTATTGACGTTCCTAGAACTACAATCTTGTAAGAGAATGTAGAGGCTTCCACCTTAATGCAACAATTTAGTTGGCTGCTGTCAAGCCAGCTAAAAACATTCGCTTCTGAATTTGGATATCAGAAATTTTTTTTTACATAAAAACAGAAGGGCAGTCGAGTTCATTATTTCAAATAACAATAGCTTGTAGGTAAGGATGGGTACCGAAACTCAGTACTTTATCGGTATTGGTGCTAAATAATAAAAGACAGAAATATCAATAAGCTCTGACGTTAACGGTTCTGCTATCGGTATTGGATAATTATTGCTAAATAAACATTACTTAAAGTTGCATAATTTAACTGGCCAACCTATTCTAATTTGTGATATTTGATATTTGTCTGCACAGTTGGCAATCTCGCATGAGAAATTCTCATGTTTCCGGTGAGCGCGTCAAGTATAAAAGCCTTCACAGTGCTCGGTTGTGCGCGCGCACTCAGCAGAGGCTCGAACTAAGCGCACACACATAGCTCGCGACACAGACTCACACGCAACAAGTTTGGCTAAGCATCTTGCAAAACTGCATTAACTGCAGAAAGACAAATGAAAAGCTTTCCACTGCCTATAGCTAAAGGTACACCATCCACATCGTTATGCTAGAAGTCAATCACATAAGGTCTCTTTAAATTAGTGTAATATTAGTTTAATAAACACACACATTCGGTTACATTGAAAACAGTATTTTTTTCTGCAGTAGCCTATATAAAACTTAAACAATGCTTTTACATTACTGTACAAATATAGCTTATGAATAACCTAATAATTATCTATGCTTATTAAGAAATGATAAAAAAACTGATTATTTTTGCAATGTTAACTCTAAAAACACTGTTAACTCATTTATAGGAATGTGTTGATAAAAAAAATCTTAAACATTATCTGATTATTTAACTGCATTTTGCAACTCAAAGAGGGTGTTTTCAACTGCAGGGAGCACAATAAACCAAGAAAGATTCCAACTTCTGCCAGAAAACCAAACATGTTGATTTTCCAGAAGAATGGTAAAAAACTGACAGTCATTTTCCTTCAGACCATTTTCCTTGTACATTCTTTTACAGGTATTTTTTAATTTAATTGTTTTATAATTAGATTTTTTTTCAATAAAAATGCAATAAGAAAATAAAGTGTTGTTTTTCATTAAAAAAACACTACAAAAAGTACCAATAAGAGAACCGTTGAAGTACCGAACCAATAAGTGGTATCGATAAAAGTAGTAATACCGTTAAAACCTTAACGATACCCATCCCTTCTTGTAGGTCATTGTTGCATGCTCAAGTGACAAGTCTCTGTAAACCAATAGGGTTCAGTAGCGTGTCTAGCTCCGCCCTTTTGGTACTGTGCTGTTGGACTATAGGGTCCCTTACAAGAGGCTCCCAAAAAAGTGGCATGCTATATGGTTAACTATTTTGGCTTCTCATAGTGGAAATAGAAATACTTTATTGTACTGTATCGTAACTGTACTGCTCAGTTTAAGCAAGCCATTTAAGTGCTCCTTAAACTGCAGCAATGTTTTTTTGTGTCTTTATTAAACACTCTTGCAACAGTTGAGTGTCCTCTCAAGTAATACTCTGTTCGTGGCTCTGCTCTTGATGCACTCAAACATTTGAAGAAATTGCAGGCGCATTCCCAAGTCTTTAAGCCAGGCTCTGATTTGTAGTTTTGAGTAATAGCAGTTTCAAACAGAAGTCAGCTGGACTAGTGAGCTAATCCTGTCTCTGACTGTTTGCTTTTTCAGTTTCATATTATGAGCAATCCATTTTTCTCCTGAAATTAATTCTACTATGATTCCCAGTAGCATCATATGTTGACTCAAGACTGGGTCTGATTTTTTTTACTTTTCTTCTTGCTGTTTTATTTCATCTTTCAATTTTTCTCTAGTTCTGCATACTAAATCCTGCCCTCTGCTGATAATTTTAAAACACTGTTTTTCAACAAAACTATTTTAAAACTGTTGAAGAGCCAGCCAAATCGGTTTCTGCAAAATATGAGGGAGTGCAACTGTTTCTGATTGACATTTTATCAATGTCAGCTACAAAAAGAGGCCAATTCTGTAAAAATGTTTAGCTATTTTTGCACAGAATTTTATAAGAAAATCTTTGGATTAGTGATTTTGGTAGTATAATAACTAAAAACGTATAAAAAGCA